>BPLQ01014945.1:600000-1033391 GCA_021605075.1 Caerostris darwini
ACTTGCGTTAGAATTTTAATTGAAATTCTTGCTCAGAACTTAAAATGGAATACATAGATTTGTTAAAATATCTGAAATGTATACCATATATTAAATTATTCCAGATCTCAATGCAGAAATGGTTTCACTAAATACTCTATAGATGATATCGAAATTCAAATAAACTGATTCAATACGAAATATATCATCGTAAAATGTCTTCTTCCGATATCGGAATAATGCAAATATTCAAACAGTTTTGTCTTTTCTTCGATAATAAATATACAGAATTTTTAAAAAATATTTAGTTACATACATTTATAAGTTAGTTAGTCAGATACATTTATAAGTTAGTTAGTTAGATACATTGATAGTTAGATACATTTAATAAATATACATAATTTTTAAAAAATAGTGACATACAATTTTAAGTTAGTTAGCTAGATACATTAATAATGAGTTAGATACATTTATAAATATCAAAATATTAATACAACTAATTTATAAATGAAGTTATTAGATGATTATACTTTTCGATTTATTATGCTTACAAAATTAAAAATAATTTCTTAAATTTATAATCCCCATTTTAATAATGTTTTCAATAATGAGTTATGGTTATAGGCAAATAAATGTTCCATTAAAAAAAAAACCGCAAGTTTTTTTCTTTTTTAAATTTTAGCAATCTTACTAGTAATAGAATTTTAAGGTATTTAATTTCGAATTTGATTGATGTGCAAAATGTCAGAAATTAGAAATTAGATTTCTAACAGTTTCGAAACCCAAAACCATCAACCAGTTAAACCGGATGATTGTTACACTAATTTCTGATATTTACACATCAATCAATTTTGAAATTAAATACCTTAAGATTTTATTACAAGTAAGATTACTAAATGTATAAAAAATGCTTAAAAATAGATTTTTTAAATATTTTAAACAATTTTACTTTTAATGAAATCTTAAAGCATTTAAATTCGAATTTAATTGATGTGCAAATATCAGAAGTAAGAAATTAGATTTCTAACAATTTCGAGACACAAGATCTCTCAACCGGTTAAGCCGGATGTTTTTTTTTTTTTTTTTTTTTTTTTTTTTTACACTAATTTCTGATATTGACACATCAGTAAAATTTGAAATTAAATATCTTAAGATTTTATTACAAGTAAGATTGCTAAAAGTATAAGAAATATATTTTTTGTGATAAATTTAATATACTAAATTTAAAAATTTTTAAATTAAAATTAAATTTAAAAAAACAACAACATAAATTTAATAAATTTTATATATTTTTTAATGATAAATTAAAAATATTTTTAATGCCTTAAAATGTATTTTTTTCAATTCCTTCTATTAGCTCACACTCTCCCTATATATATCTTGTTCAAATTTTCAATCGTTCTTAAAATATTTTTTATTCATCCACTCAAGTTCAAATAGAATTTTTTTCAAACTTGTAGTGAATGACACTTGATGTTAATATAGGTTTTTTCAAATATTAATTCATTAATTAAATTTAATAAATTTTAGGTTTTTTTTAGATTTAAGTTGCATGTATCTACCAATAGATGGCACCAGATAAACTTAAAAAAATGAATGAAAATTATTTATAAAGGATTTTCTGCAATAAAGTGAAAAAAAATTAGAAATTGATTTAAAAATTTTTTTTTATATTACTTGCTAATATTTTATTCAATCTTACTTGCAATGAAATCTTAAGTTATTTAATTCTGAATTTGATTGATGTACAAATACCAGACAACAATTATTCAATAATTCAACAATTATTCGGTTTAGCCAGTTGATAGTGCCTGGGTTTTCTACATTTTTAGAAATCCAACAAACAAACCGAAAACTTCCACGTCTACCCTCAGGGGGGCACGATAAATCCCGCGGGCTTCAAAGAAAAGAATGGAATCCTTCAACTTTCATCCCTGAGGGAGGACAGTTCCTTAAAATTTGTCTTCAAAGAAGCGTGATATATTAGGTTCGGTATTCAACTCTGAATCTGAATCTAGAACTCTGCGGTTCTAAATATTTTTAACCTCAAGTACTCAAGTCGGTGCATAAATTCAATAAAAATAGTTCAAATTATTAATCCGCTTGATATCAGAATATAAATTTTTCTATTGTGTGTAAAATGGAATTATAAAATAACATTTACTGTATGGAAAAGTAAAAAATTAAATTAAATTTTGTGATTGTATTCAATAAACGAAATAAATAAAATGCAATATTATGTTTTCATCTAAAATTTTATATGTTATTGTATATATAAAAACAAAAATATGTGCTGATTACGCTTGTCTACATTATTTATTAAAACTTTTTTATCTTTTACAACTGTAAACGAAACAACTAAAACATTTTTATCTTTTACAACCGAAAAGTAAGACCAATTTTCAATTTAAATTTCCTTGGGCTTATGGAATTACATTTTTTTTTCTTTTTTAAGTTGCTGGTTTTTTTAGGTTGCTTCAGGTCGACCATCAATCAAAACCGACTAATCTCATGTCCAAAAAATTAAAGATTTGTGCTTGCAAACTGTCAATTTACAACTAGAGACCTTGCTGATGATGTTGGAATTTCAAAAGGATCGGTCAGTTCCATTTTGGGACTCAAACGCGTCAAATCGCGATTGGTACCGAAAACACTGAATGTGCCAGCTCACACTGCATTGATTCTTCGTGACATTTTTGTCAAAAATGAAACGTATATCGTTCCACAACCACTATATTCCCACAGTGCGACGTTTGGCTATTCCCTAAACTCAAAAGACCACTCCGGGGGCACGGTTTTTGTCGATTGAAGAGATTCAACGTGAATCGTCGCGGCATTTGTAGGCCATCCCTGCCAATGACTTTTTAGCATGCATTGAGGATTGGAAAAAAAGTTGGCATAAGTGCATTGTGTCCGGAGGGGTTTACTTTGAAGGCGTTGAAATAAATTTGGAAGAATAAATAAACAGTTTTTGAAAAAAAAAAAATAATTGGTCTTACTTTTTGGGCACAGTAGTATAATAAAATTTTATTTTAAAGAAAGATTTAAAAAAAAACAAACATATATTTTCCTAAATATTAAAAAAGTTATCACGATTAAGTTGTTTTGTAATTCTATTCAATAAGCGAAATGAAAAAAATGTAATAAAATACTTTCCATCTATAGTCTTATATTTTATTGTGTATAAAAAGCGCTGATTACTCTTACCTATTTTATTTATTGCAACTTTTTTTTATCCTTTATATTTAACTTAATATAATGAAAATGTATATGCCTATCCTATTATTAAATAATTACAATTTTTTTGCAATCTGATGAGAAAGAAAATACCAGCACTTAGCGAAATCATTCTAATTATTTGTTAGCATTCTCCTAGTTCTTTGTTTGTAATATTTTTAATGCAATACCAGAAAGGTTTTCCCTAAAGGGAAATTTACAACATTCATGTTACGCTAAGGGAAACTAAAAAAATTGGTGTGCAATTATATGATACAACATAAAAAGATACTAAATTATCAACAGAAAAAATTACTCTGCTTTATAACATGAAAAAAGTGAACTAGAACTATAAGAGAATAATAAGATAAATTCTAGTATTTAAAAAAATCTATTAACCACAATATTTAAGAACATATTCGTAATTGTTGACTGAAAATATCTTTCTCGTTGTAGAACTGCCGGACTTAACTTAATGTAACAAAAATTGAAAAATTGAAAATTTTATGTTAATAAAACTTGTGAATTAATAACTATACCAATAATTTTAATTTAATAATAATTATTAATTATAGCCTTTTTTATCGGCATAACAAGTTCATAGAAGGCTAAGGTCCACATATTGGCAGATTACGAGACAGGAGTTTTCTTTTTAAGGGGTACGGTTGTCATCTCTATGCTCAACAACCCCATTAGACGGGAACCTACGATTTAAAGTGGATTCCGAACCTTTAAAAACATCCCTAGCACATCCGGGATTCGAGCCTGAAACCTGTGGCATCGGACGTCAGACCGCTAGTCACTCATCCATTAGGTCACAATAATTATATTATTATTTTTAAATTTAAGTTTAATAAATTACAATTTAAATTTGAAGCTCTTAAAGATATTACAACCGCATCGATGAACAACAGAAGACATAAAGATATTAAAAAGATTGTAAGATATAAAATTTGTCTTAATTTCTTGAAAAATTGACTCGTGCGTTTATTTAATACAATGTTATATAAATACTTGAAGTGGCGACCGACTCAGAGAGACGATGGAAACAATAGGAATAAAATTTGCACTATAACTTTGAAAATCTCGTTTAATTCTGCAAACTCTTTGGATGTGTTGCGTAGCCTCCACACCTTCCAGATCTTAAACCCTTGCATTTTATTAAGGACAGTAAATCTCTACTTTATGTGATGCCTATGGAGAAACTGTAGAACTTGACGGCAAGGATAATTGTAGTTGAGGAAGTCATTACCAGCACACATCGTATATTAAAATGTGCCTGACAATTGTTTCTATTTTAAGACACCTTTGCAGTGACGTTAGTAATCGTAGATTCCAACAACCCGTAGAAGTTTTCGTTTTCGTCTCCTTTTTGGAATTTAACTCTGCCGTTTTGAAGAATGTTTTTTGTACGTTTTAAATTATTATTATACATTTTTGTAATCATATGTTTCGTACCTTATTTCATACACCACAAGTCTTTCTTCTTGTCATGCTGTTAAAAAAATATTTTTTGCCTATTATTGACTTTTAGAACAACTCCTGCAATTTTTCCTTTTCGTCTCCTTTTTGGAATTTAACTATGTCGTGTTGTAATAAACTACAAGCTTACTTGTGATCACAGTGTCAAATAATGTATTTTGTATAGCTTATTATACATTTTTTAATTATTTGTATTGTGCTTTATTTCGTACACTACATGTTGTTTTCTTATCATGCTGCAAAAAAAAATTCTTTTTGCCCATTATTGACTTTTTGTTATACCCACATGGCGTGATACACTCCATAATTATTTTTGTGATTTTTACAGATTAAATGTGATTTTTAGTGCTACTGAAAAATTATATGATAAATTTTATTTACTAGATTACTATCAGCTTTTTGAGTATGTCTGTGTTTTAAATAAAGGCATAGTGCATTAGAAAGAGAATTAAAATAATATATGCATAACACGATATATTTGTACATTTATTTAGTTAAAATTATCAATAACTAACTAATTTATACAAAGGTAAATCATTGTTTTACTAACTAACTAACTATATATATATATAGCATAACATTGAAAATCCCGTTTAGTTGTGTAAACACGTTGGACGTGTTGCTTATATATACATATGCCTTTTATATATATAAAGATTGTAAAATACTCTTCTCCAACAATACCATTTCCATCAGTTAATAATTATCCCTAGTGTTTCCCCTCCGATGTCAAATTAAGAGCTACTGTTCATACTGTTTAATAATTCGTTTATAATACTGTTTAATAATTCCTTCGTAAAGTGCACAAAATATTTTCTTCTTTGAAGCATATTTCAGTAACTCGATAAACATACATATTAATATCTGACAACTGAAAAAAATAAGCATTTATTCATTTTGAAATAATTAATTATTCATTCTTAGTTTATTTCACATTACACTAGATAAAATTGGGATTCAAAATTGGAATAAAAGACATTAAAGACAGTCTTTTAAGTAAATGAACGTTTTATCAAGGGGATCGAAATATGTGTACTAATCTTGCTTAACGGTGGAAAAGGATGCTAATTAGAGGAATGAATAGATTGTTGTGTGTTATCGAATTACAAGCGATACCTGAATCCGGTCGGTAGCTGATGATGTAGGATATAATCGGATTATTCCCTGGGTGACCTGGGTTCCAGGAAAGGCTGATGGAATTACTCGTTATCTCTAATGCTTTCAGATCTTGAGGTGGATCAGGAGGCTCTGGGGGAGTAATCAAAAATTATTTAATTAGTAATTGAATCAATTAGTACTTTTAATTGAGCAATTTATACAACCGCATTATACTATTTGCTAAGACAATGGCAATAGACTTACCAGTTTTGGAACACATTCGCCGTTAAGTTGAGCACAAAAACTCAAATTTAAAAAATGTTATTTATAATATTAAAACGTAGTTGCAGAATTAATATAAAAATATCATAAATTAAAAAATTATTTAAGTAAAATAAATAAACCAGAATAAATATAAAGTTATTTAAAATACCTATTTGAATTTTTTAAAATAAAGCAAAATTGTCTGTAGCGCATGTTATATTAAAATTCTCCCGACGCTTTATAATGATTTACTTGTACAAAGTTTATTAAAGCTTAAATTTTATGGCATATTATTAAAGATAGTTATTTGTACTCAATAAACCCTATAGTATGTAGATAGCAGCCAAATTTATTGATCATGAATTTTATTAGCACTAAAAATATGATTAATAAACTCAAATGTCTTTATATGACTTTATATAAACAGCCCTGAATTGCAAAATTTTAAAATGTTAAGTATGAATAATGTGTAAGCCTTTATGCACAAAATATAATACAAAGCTATCAACAATCTATCAACAAAATACTTTACTTAACAGCCTTATATATCTAATCATTGTTCTAAGGCTTATGAAAAAAAATTAAGAGATGATAGGTTATATTGAATAGAAAATTTCTCATGATGTATTTAAAAAAAAGATTTCTGATTGTATTCACTGGCAGAAAGTGATACTGGTGATGCTCATTTGAGATAGACATGAAAGTGGAAACAATGTTTTATGCGCTGTTTGTTACATTAACCATTAAAAAAAAAAAAACATTATAAAATGCACTTTAAAATATCTTTATAGTAATTATACATTTTCTCATTCACAATACACAAATGCGCTAATATCCCTGCACAGAACCCTTTAGTAGGTTGAAGAATCTATTGTGACCCATATATTTATATCATTCTGTTGATCATTCACAAATCACTCACCATTTACAAAGTATACCATGAAAATGCACAATATTATAAATTGATGCATCATTATTTGAAAATGGTCAACAATATATTTACTTTTTATTATAATTACAATAAAAATTCATTATACGAAATAAATGATAAAAATACATTATAAATTAATGCATATTGTTATCTTGACATCAGTAAAGTTATCAACTTATCGTCACAGATATTGATGGGATATACTAAACGGGATATTGATGGGATATACTAAACGGGATATTGATGGGATATATTAAACGGGATATTTGAGGTGCTCACAATAAAGAAATCGCTTTAATACATAATTTCGTCAATTGTGTTTGTATGATGAAAACTTTTGTTTGAATCTTGACGCTTATGCTATAAATAATATTCATCCAACGGCCGTACCATGCTGAATATACCGGTTCTCGTTAGATCACCGAAGTTAAGCATCATTGGGCGCGGTCAGTACTTGGGTGGGTGACCACCTGGGAACACTGCGTGCCGTTGGCAAATTTGGGACCTGAATGGCCGACTGTCTAGCGCTCTGGCGCTCGGTGCCACAGGTTTCGGGTTCGAATCCCGGCGGTGCCATTGATGTTTGTAGTGGTTCGGAATCCACTTTAAGCCGTAGGTCCCGGTCTTCTATGACTGTAAGAGCGTCACGGAGCAAAAGTCAGGCTTCTACCTACGGGGTGCTCCATCACCACAGAAGCTGCTTCCTTCCCCTTCAATCATGAGTCCATATGGGCTCGTGGGCTTGGCCAGCCAAGTGGGATAAGAAACAACAACAACAACATAATATTCAAAATGTGTATCAATAAGTAAAATTCGTTGTCAAAAGTACTTCACGTTTATTTTCTTTAATATAATTCTTTGACAATATTTGACAATTATTTTATTGTTTATAAAAAAAATTGCTGAAATTTTTTAAAGAATAATGCTTTTTTTATTGTCCTCAAGTGCAAAAATGATTTATTTATTTTATAATCTGCAATTTTTTAACTAAACCATATGTCATTCCAACAGCTTTGATCTGAAATATTTTTCATCAAAATAGCTTTGATTTAATTGTTAAACCAATACTTGTTTAAAGCAGCAAACCTTTTTTGTTCACACTAAATTAGGCAAATCAATATAATGTGTCATATCTGAAAGCCAAATGAGCCTAATCATTATTGATTTTTTTTGTATATTTTTCCTAAATTTTCCCTTTGGATTTTTTTTTTTTTTTTTAATTTTTATATTAGTTTTTTAAAAAAATGCTTTCCATTTATGAGCTTAGGAAACTATTTTCGTTTTATGATACTTCCCTTCCTCAAATACTTTATTTTTTTACTTTTGATTAATTTTCGATTTCATAATACTTAATGCGATTTCATAATTATGCTTGTATTTTTATCTGAAAGATTTATTATTTTATACTGTATTTTTTTACGATACAAATACGAACGATTGGGTAAGATCATATTAAAGAAATATAATATATAATGTAGATATACGATGTAGATGTACTAAGTAAAAATGAAGGTTTTTTAAATAAAAATTTTAATAACAATAAATATGTCAGATGAATCATAAAATAATTATTTTAAAAATATTAGCATATCGTAATATTTGCCATAAAAATCTTTCATTTTATTTAGCCTTATTTTTCATTAATAAATTGTAAGATAATGTTATCTTCATGAGTAAATTTAATACCCGTAGTAGACTTAACATTTAATTTATTGTATGAAAAAAATATTGCATTAATTTTTGATGAATATGAATGAAATAGTTGTTTTGACAGTCAATGCAACATTAGAAACACTTAGTATTAGATTTTTCTCAATCATGAAGTTTTAGAAATAAAAGAAACATATCAAAATGTTGCATGCTATATATGACCTTATTACGAATATTAGCAATAATATGGAAGAATATTCGTATTTTTGTATGGAAACACTCTTTCGTATGTATTGTATTTAAAGGTATTTTGATTCTTAAAGCAACAGCAGATATTTTGAGAAATCATCAAGTTCTAGGGATAAAAGAAACACATCAAAATACTACATGTTATATATGGCCTTATTATGAATATTACCAATCATATGCAAAAATATTGATATTTTTGTATGAAAACACTCTTTTTAACTCAATAAAATATTTCATTTTATGTTTATCGTATAAAAATATTTTTGTTATAAATTTTTAAAATGTTTTTTTTTATTTTATATTTAATTTGTTTCTAGTATAAAATAATAATATAATTTAATTGAAGAAAACAAGTATGTTTGTCATTATGTTGAAGTGATATGTTTAATATTTAACTTTCTTATATATAAACTTTTAGCGGTTTCTTTGAAATCGCCATAATTTTTTTTTTTTTATATTTTCTGCATCAATTTTTGCAGTCTTATATGCTACATTTTTCTGACAGTAGCACATACATTTTAAAGAAAGTAATATAAACATCTTAAAGAAAAAAATGAAATGGAAATTCATATGATTGCTTCACATTCAAAACTATTTCTATTATACCATTGAACGAGCAATAAAATAAAATTATTTAGATAATTAACTGGAAAGACAATATATGTCAGACAATGGTATTTCAAATTTTAATACATTTTACTAGAAACACTTTGATAACACAATAAAATGCACTGTCAAAGAATAAAAATATGTATTGTACTGGGAAACAGATATATTGAAGGCGTTTGAATGAGTCTGTTTTCAGTATTTTTAAATTCATTGTATTCACAACAATAGATAACTGTCGCATTCAATATGATCATATTTCACATCTTTTGTTCATTTTAGCATATTGTTATTGAAATCTTCAGCACTTTGGAAAGGGAAGCACGTATATACATTTTATACTTTGACGTTCATTAACTGAAAATTTCCTACAATGTTATAGAGATGTAAAAATATAATTTTTCCTTTGAATTTCAAAATTATATCGACACTATGCAAATAAAATAGATGCATCTGCCTATTTCGATTACTATTTCAGAATGTAAATTTTAATGTAACATTGTTACTTTATTTCAAACAAATATATAGTATAACATAAATTAAATTTTTGTTTAAAATTAATTTAAATTAAACAAAAGAAATGATAAAATTATGTATGAATTCTAAATATTAATTTGTAATACGCAGAGTAAAATATAAAAAACAATGTTTAAAAATATTTAAGATGTAAAACATAAACTAATAATTAAATAATTAAATATTAATTATTATTTTGATGTTTTTTTTACTTGCATAACATAAATTTAAAAGTAAATAATACATTAATAAAAAAAATAATATGGATAATTAAAATACGTAATATAAATTTTATGCATACATATAGATAACTTTTAAAAACCTGTGAACATGTATGTTTTGAATAAAACTAATTAAATAATAAAATGCTTATTATTTTGATATTTCATTTCTTGCATAACATAAGTTAAAAAAAATAAATAATACATTAATATAAAATAATATGCATAATTAAAATACACAATATAAATTTTATGTATAATATTTATAAAAAAAACAACCAAGAACTTGTATGCTTTGAATAAAACATTTTCAACAAGTGCAGTCAATCAAAACAAATAAATGGGAGTCATAATAACATTTAAAAATATCATAAGAACTTCACAAAAGTGGTAGTTGGAAAAGGCTCGAAGGGAACTAATTTATGGTAGAATGCAGTTGATTCACAAATTAATTAATATGGTTAATTAACAAAAACTCCAGATTGTTCTTTGTGGAAGCCGTGTTATTTAACGCAATCGATTCAGCATGTCATAAACAGTATACCCACCAATTGTTATTATAAAATTGCCATCAATTATAAAATTACAGAAAAGGTGCCCGTATACAAAATTACAATCGTTTCATTGATTAACTGAATAATAAATTAATTACTGCGTTCTTATTACTAAGATTAGTTAGAAAAAGGGAATTTTTCTTTCCAATTCAGCTGGCAAACACTCAGACAGCTTGGTCTTGGATGCCTTAAGGCAAGCGCTGCACAGACGTTACTCACTTTGCATTACCCAGGGGGCGCATGTAACTTGAAGATAAGCCACGGACGCGGAGTAACAATGCCCCCGCAACGCTCTACGATCCTATTAGGACCGGGACCTACGGTTTTAAAGTGGATTCCGAACCACTACAAACATCCATGGCACCGCCAGGACTCGAACCCGAAACCTGTGTTACCGAGCGCCAGAGCGCTAGCCGCTCGGCCATTCAGGCCCGAAAAAGAGAAAATAAAATTCCTAATTTCATTGAAAAATGTTTGTAAAGAATAGAAATAATTTAAATTGTTCATTTGAACAACAATAATTACATGTTTTTATTTATTTATCGAAATTATACCATTTAAATTAATAAAATCAAATGACCTTTCTTCTACGATTAAGTGAACGAGGCATGGTTACAATGTTTTATAAAACAATTCAATAAAATTACGTCATTTTTTTGCAGGCGTCTTAAATTTTCTGGCTTATGGAACAAATATTGATAATAATGATTACAGCTTTTCAACTGCACGAAATTAACATGAGTTTTGATTTAAAGTTTCTATATTGACTATTAGTATTTTAAATATATGTAAAATGAACAAAAAAGACCGATTTCCTCTTTTTGACTCTGAGAATGTTTTGCTAATTAATGAATATAAAATAATTTTTTTGCATTATTGCTGTTTAAAAAAAAATTACAAATTAATTTTAGGAAAGAATTGAATAAAAGATTAATTATTTAGCTTTTAATAAGAAAATACTTACTTTATACTTTTAATAAGAAAATTTTCAATTTTCAATTGAAATCGGATTAAAATAAAAGAATTTGATAGTTACGAAGCATTATTTCAAATAATCATACATAATTATTAATTGATAAAATTTTTAAAAGTTCGTGTTTTGAATTTAAATCGTAAGTAATTCACTTTCTCATATCCCTTTATTTAAATAAAAGTAATATTATAAAAATAATTTTTCTGTTATCTGTACTACAAATATCACACTAAGTTATTTTATAAATAGGCTTTTCTTTTGGAAATAACGAAGTAGTTATTTTATTTTTCCTTTACCTCAAATATTCTTATTAAAGCTCGTAATTTGTGTTATGAAGCGTATAAGTTTTTATGATTTGCCTATCTTCTATTTAATTAATATATTCCCTTGTTTTTTATATTTATTTATTTATTAAATATTTAATTAATATTCGTGTCACATGATTCTTTTTCGTATTTCTAAAATAATGATTTTACTTGTTATTTCATGATAACATTTAAATTGGTAAATGGGCTTTTTTTTTCTCAGATGGTGTGGTGATGTGAGATATTAAAGTATTTATTTTAACTGATTTGCTTTAAGTTTTTTTTAAACCTTTGCAAATTAGAATTTCATAATTTAAAAGATTCTCTTCATAAAATGTATTTATAAGTTATTTATTATTATTATTTTAATCTAAGTTGTTTGATGTCAAAGCATGTCTGATAGTTGGCATTAGAATAATATATATTTTAAATATAGAACGGAAGAATATTAAATTTAATATTTGATAGAAATAATTCAATATAATTAATATAAAAAAATGGCTTTCATTTTAGATATTTTACATTACTGTAGGTAGAGATGATAATATATAATTTAAAAGTGATATAGGAATTTTACAAGAATAAATGAATTTTTATTAGATAGACAAACAGCTTACTTGACTCATTTATAAATTTTTAAAAGATGACTTTTAAAATATTGTAAAACACTTGATACAAATTAGAATTTTAATAAATTTTATTGTCTCACTTGGTCGGGTCGATAGCAACATTTTAGAACTAGTTTATGAACCCTTGTGGTATCATGGAAGATGGAAGGGTACAAAATCTGTTGTGATGGAGCACCCGTAAATGATTTGGCTCCGTGTCATTGAAGAAAAAGGGCAGTGCCTACCTGTAAGATTTTTAGGGGGAACTGAGTATGAGTATCACATGGAAGAAAACCCACAAATATCCCACCAGGTAGTCCGACTAACGAGGTCAGATGCTGAATATCACAAACGCCCTCGAGCTGCTTGTTTTTTGAGCAGCCTGATGGCCAATTGGTTAGCGCTGTGCCCATTGGTTCCACAAGCTTCAGGATCGAATCCTGGCGGTGGCATGAATGCTTGTTAGTGGTTCGGAATCTACATTAAACAGTAGATCCGAGTCAAATTAGCCTAAAGTGTGCACGTAATGACCGTAGAGCTGCAATCAAATCTCATTTTTTGAAACAGTGTCAACAGTAAGCTGCCAGCGGATTGAACCTCAGTCCTAATAATCACCATCGCTGCGAGTTGCCACTGAGCCACGAGTCAGGATTGATAACCATTTTATTATCAGTAATATTTTATTTAGAATTTCTGCCAATATTATGCTACATTATTTATAAAAATACCTTTCATTTTTAAATACCTACATATTATATTATATATATATATATAGTTACTTCTTATATGATTTTCTTAAAGTAAGCGAGTTATTAATTAAAAAAACAAGATATTTTATATAAATAATGCAATATGTATTCAAAGCATTAAATTTTGGTGCGGAATTCTTGTGATATAAATATAAAAAGGATTTTTATTCCTTAATGCAGATGATGTTTTGAAGATGCGTTTTGCGATATTTTATAACATCAATAAAAATTAAAATCTCTGTCTAAATCATGTTACATTTAAAAATGATTTATTTGTTTTATTTATAAACGTTATTTCACATTCGGTTGAAATCATATACACATACTAATAGTGTAAGCCTTGTATATAAAATATTAAATGCCTATTTGCATTTCATAGACTAGCTCAATATATTTCATTAAAAATGCCTTGTTTCATTTCCCGCTCTGATTAATCAAAACTCAAGAAAAAATTAGAAATGGCTATAGATTAATTTATAACTTGTTACATTTTTATGGCGACAATTTAATGTTAATTCTAGGCGATTACGTAAATTATTACACTGGCGCTTGAGTTTTCTTGCCCCTGAAAGCTATTATTGTAACACACACAATATAAAGATCGTGTACTGACTCCTCCTCTATACTAGTTCCGGCTTTAATCACTTAGTCAGATAATTTATAAATTTTCCCGCAAAATTTAAACATATGAGTACAGATAAGTACACATATATATATATATGTAGGATTGAGGTTATTTTTTGATTAAAAATTTATTTAAAAAATAAAATATACGCATTTAAATTACATATGTTTTTTTATTAATATTTATTAATATTTTAAGAGGTCAAATTATGGTAGTCTTACGTTTTAGAAATCTTGGGTTTGGTAATGGAAGAATTTTGAATTAACGATTTTTAAATATGCTAATGAATATTGTTAATCAATTGTATTGCATCATAAGTTAATTTCTTTGAGTCATTACCAACGATGTGAATTAAGTGAAGATCTAATGATAATTACAAAATAATTGATCACATAGACTTAAATTTTCTGTATGCTATTTACCACCTTTCTAAATGTCTTTGCTTCGCTCCCGATGTGGTGCCGACAGTCAGATTCAAAGTGGCAGGTTTACAAAATATCGAGATCAAGTTGCATTCTATCTACCAAGTGACAAGGGTATTGGATATGTAGTTATTGGTTGTAATCTTGTTAATTGGCAATAACTGGTCCTGTTTTTCGGAACCATACTTCCTGCTGGACACTGGCAAGAGGAGAAATGTGGCTTCAGGAGAAAAGGTTAGTTGGTCTACAGACTCTTACCCGGAGAGGAAGCATATTTCATGCTCCTGCGTATATACGAGTTTCGGGTTTTCGGCTTAGAAGTGGAGTCTTTCCACGAAGCTATAATTATATGTCCTTAAATGCGTTAAATATTGTATGTTTCTAATTGCATGTGTGTTGTATTTGTGCATGCGTAAATAAATTGTGAATTCTTAAATCTATGTTTCAAGTATCTCAACCCAACCACACCCAGTTATTATCTGATTACCCAACTAGAGTTTTGTACATATAGACAACTTGCACATTAGAGTTGGTATACATAGAAACTTTATGGACATGATAAATGAGGTTTTTATCTTATGTGGATGTGTCATTTTAATTCTAATATTTTAAAGACTGTAACCAATTGGAAAAAGTTTATCACAAAAGCTATTGCATGTCTCAAACCTTTTTGGTTCACTGTAGTATATTTTAAATACTAGCCAACAAAGCCGCCAGTGGACCGAACCTCAGCCCAAATGCTCACCAAAGGCTCAAAATGATTATTTAGTACTTTGAAATGACCTTAAACATCAGTAATGTATAGCGAAGTTGAAAACTTTTTTTCCAAGTCCATGTCCGTCACTTTACTTCTGATTTGATTATGTATATTTTTAGTACAAGGCTGTGGTGTCACTGAATCAGTGTTGTCTAGGATTGCAATGCTATCACTTTTGATTCAGCTAATTTCATCATTTCAACTGCACTGTTTGTTTGTTTCTTCCTCACTCTTAAAGCATTGACTTACTTCAGGTAACTTCTTATTTTTTCTTCAAACTCCATCTTTCTTTTTTGTTTTTCACTCCCACTAAGATATTTTCTATTACAAGACATGATATTATCTAATTTCCACAATCAACCAATTAACTGATTCTATGACTGATCGCGGATCGATGAAACAAAAATAAGATAATAGTGATTCATTGAGAATACGCAAAACAAGAGACTTTTCATCTTTCTGGAAGTTTCAGCAATAATTCCCACTTTTAATTTTGTAATTGCCTAGTCAAGAATCAGGGGAATTCCATAACAATTCAATTTAAAATTGTCCAGTGGCAGCTGGTGGTAATGGTAATTTTTACTTTTTTTGTAAGTATCTATTCACAAACCAAAAATCGGGAAGTTCCTAGCATAGGTATTATACGTGCTTAACTGTTTCTATTACTATTACTACCAGAAACAATATATTTTTCATACAAATTAATAAGTTCAAAATCATGACACACATTTTTTTTTAATTTATCACTTCAGTAACTTAAATTTATTAAATACAGAATTCCTGTACTCACAGTCTCTCTGCTCGGGCCGGGATTCGTGACAATTTGTCTGTCTTATTACCCTATTATTACGCAACTGGAGTCTCCACAACATTGAATTTGGCGATCAATTAACGATGAGTTACCCTTATTCGTATGACCAACATGCTGACATGATCTTACGAAAAATATATTCTTCTTATAAAGTTAAATGGAAAATCTTATTTGTAAGTCACCATTGCCAAAAACACTTCATGAACTTCAAGAAACCATAAGATTTGCATTAAGAACCGTTGATAATGTAAAACTTCGAAAATGTGTGAAATGAACTTGATTACTGCCGTGCTTCAAAAAAGCATTATCTCAAAAAGCACATACAAAAAATGAAATTTGTTTCTTTACTTTCTTGTGTCATTTTAATATATTAAGAAAATATTTTGCCCAACTCGTGGCTCAGTGTTAATGGGCGATGACGTTTGTGATATACAGCATCTTGCATCGTTATTCATACTGCCTAGTGGGAGTTTTCCAGATTTTCTTCCACACTATACACAAATACCGGGTAGTTGCCATTAAAGCTTCTCCCAGAGGTTGCCCTCCTTTAGTGACTCGTAGCCAAGTCTACTGGTCCTCAATCACATTAGAAACTGCCCTCTTTCCTCTATTCCTGAGTAGATTATTTATGGGGTATCCATTCCTCAATGCCGGACTCTGAGGTTAGTCACAACTAAGAATATTCTTTCTTTTAAATTTAAATATGCTTATTCATTTGTTCTAACCCTGTAAAACTAGAATAAAGACAAACACAAAATTTCCCTCACTACAACCAATTTAATTTTAGAACTATTCCTTTAACCACACAAGGAAAATAATTTAATCAAATGCTGTAAACAAAATAAACGTACAATAAATTCAGAGACAGCGTTTTTTTTTCTTCCCTTAGCCGTCACTAGATTCCATTAATAAATCCTATTCTCCCAGAAAAGAAGAGATTAAAAAGAACGAAGGAGGACTTCCAAAAATTCCAATTGCTTACCTGTTTGTTCGAAAAGAGCAACATTCTTTTAGTAGTAATCCCAATTATCTCGTTTCCCGAACAGCCTGCCCCTCCCACGGGTACCGAACCTGCTAACTTCCACTTTTAATTAGAGACACGTTCCCGGGGTCCTTTGCATAGATAGCATCAAAGAACGTATCACTTGAGGCATAAATAATTAGTTTCTCTACCAATTCCACCGATGAGCATAAAAAAGCGCCGCAATCTTGACTGGTCTCTTGCTCGGCTGGTGTGGTGTCTTTTCAAAGATAAGAAGTGACTTTTAAACTTCAAGAAACACGAATCTTTTGAAAGAATGTTTTATCTCCAACCTTTGTGCGATAAATAACAGGGGGTGTTATCTTTTTGATTGAACTGACTGGTGGTTTTGCTATTGTATGGGGAATTCCAACATTTGTCCAGGGATATCATCCGTCCTTGTTTTAACCGAATTGGGTTACCGATAACAGAATGCTTATTAGCCATGAATTTATATTATTTCTAGAACAATAAGGAATCATTCATGAACGAATATCGGAATATCAATGAGGCATAGTATTATCACTTTATTTCATCCATGCGCTCAGCCAGGAAGCTGCCTTGGGAAAGGTTGAACACAATAAAGAATACCGGCTCAGAAAACTCAATAGTTCATATTAAACTATAATAAATAGATAATGTCCCTAATATCGAAATTCTAGTTTTAATTATTATTTTTCCCAACTCGTGGCTCAGTGTTGATGTGGGATGACGTTTGTGATATACAACATCTTGCATCGTTATTCATAATACCTAGAGGGAGTTTTCCAGATTTTATTCCATACGATACGTAAATACCGGGTAGTTGCCATTAAAGCTTCTCCCAGATGGCACTGCCCTCCTTCAGTGACTCGTAGCCAAGTCAGATATCTACCTACGGGTGCTCCATCACAGCACCTTTCCCTCTTTCCATGAGACCACACGTGTTCTTGGACTTGGTATAGATGTTCCTGTCTGCCAAGTTTGATACGAAACAAACAAATTTGCATAAAATAATTTAAATTTAATTTCTAAGAATTATATAGAATTTTGACTTAAAATTCAATTTTCTTTTCCTTTTCGCCATTTCATCGATTATATAATTTATACCTACTTTAATAATTCTATGAATATTTAATAAAGCTAAGCCATTTAGACGATCTTGCCCTACTGTATCATATTTTTTTTTTTACTGAATAAGTTTGCAGCCTTCGTAAAATTGGAAAATATCTTTCATTTACGCATGGTCTCACTGATAAAGTGGCAAATATTTTTATTAAAAATTATATATATTAGGATATATATTCCTGTTGAATGGGTTTCCTTCAAATGCGATTTTTAAGATTGCAGTTTTGAAAAACTTATGGAACAGCAATTTTAATTTACTTTTTAAAAAGGACGTGCTAGTTGAAATATTACAAATGTCACAATATATAAAGTCATTTAACTTTGCTTTTGTCTATTTATCGTTACTTAGAAAAAAATTCATTAAGTTTTTGTAAAATAGTATAGTTTTGCAATTAGTAAACTCTATTTCAATTGACACAACAACTGATCTACAAATGATTTAAATATTCTTTTTCGGAAAAAAAAAAGTATTTTATTGAATCGGCTGGTATTTGCAGGGAGGTAATTCTCAGTTATTTTTTTATTTCAAAATTGAATTTTTGAGTACGATCACTAACAACAGTGAAAATTTATTTTGCCCGATTCATGCTCAGTCGCAATGTGAGCCACTGAGCTTTAGGTCTTATGCCTGGTGAGCATTAATGTTAAGGTTCAATCCGCTGGCGATTTTGTTGTAGACATTGTTTAAAAAACAAGAGGAGATTCGATGTCGTTTGTGATGTATACCATCTTGCCTCGTGAATCGGACTACTTGGTGGGAGTTTTCCGGGTTTTTCTACTATATGGTTAGCAATGAGAGGTAGTTCCTCCCGCCTTCTTCAACGACACAGATCCAAGCCAGATTTCTACCTGCGGGTGTTCCATTCAAAATTAAATAAAATTTGGAAAATCTTAATATATCATGTAAAGGAATGCTGAAAGATTCGAGTGGAAGGAGGAGAATAGGGGGTCAAAGAACGAAGAGGGAGGAAGGGAATTGATCTAAAATTCGGAGCTGCGCGATCAGTTCACCCTATTATATCTCAGAAACCAGATGTGTTATGGGAGTAATTAAAGGCTCATTTGATAGGTCCTGGTGACAGTTTAAATATATTATAATAAATACAATGGATTAAAATTTATACGAGTGAATTAAAAAAAAATTAAAAATTTTATAATGTCGGCCATATGCAATAAAGGTGGAAGCAAATTTCGAGTTAACCTATTACAAAAGGCAGAGCGCTTGAAGACAAATAAAAATTACAATTAAGTTATATGAAGATATAAACACGAGTACAGGACCAGAGAAGAATTTTAGAGAATGGGACGCTTGCAGCATTAAAAATCATATCATACACAAAAAAATCCAAAGTACTTCAATGCTAATGGAGTATTGCATACTAAATAATCAAGTATCACTTGTTAAGCTTGTTACCAAAACAGTATTATCACTGCATTTTACCAGATTAACGGAACTCATGATTAAAGTATTGTATATGGGCCATATGGCGGGCATAATGAGGAAAATAGATTATTTCATACACATTGTTACCATGTGACTTTTCTAATTTGATTGATTAGTCATTACATAATGCTTAAGCTTATTACATAAGCTCTATAAGCACCGAGGTTTATGACGAAGAAAAATAAGTTTTAATTTCAATAGGTCCACCAATCAACATCTGTATAGTATAAATATTTTTTTAAGAAATTTCTAATTTTAATCTAGAAAAAAGAAGGAAATGGAAGATTGTATGTGTTCTCTTAAGAATTGTTTTAATATTTCGAATCGTATAAGAAAGAACTTGAAATCTATAATGAGATTTTATTGATATTAAATAATAAATCAAGTATTGATATTAAATAAGAATAATATCCACCAAATCACTTAATTTCTGAAGTAATGACTATAACTCGTGCCACAAACAAAATTAAACTATAATTAATTAGCCTATAACCATTTCTTCATATGTAGAATATGTAAATTGTTTTGCATAAATAAAAGCATGAGATCATATTAAGTAATAAATGGATTTCTAAATTACCTTGCACGATGAGTCTGACAGTCGTTTTGTCTTCTCCAAAAGGATTTGAAGCAGAGCACGTGAAAGTATCTGAGTCTTTTCGTTGAGCAGATTTGATAACAACTTCAGATATTTTGACTCCTCTTCCTTCATTTTCTCTGGTGAGATATCTGTAAAATTTCCATTCAAACCATGAAAAATGTAACTGCATAATATAACCATTAAAAGAGCAATTTTTTAAAAAATATATTGTTTCAGAACAATACTGTTACTAAAATCGAAAATTCGCTTTGTTAGAGTTATAACCAATAAATTACTATGACATTTGATTTTTTAATAAATAAATTCAAGAATAAATTTAGCCATTCGAATTGCTTATTAGAATCAAAAATAAAATAACCTGATTCATCACCTTAAATTTCGATAGCACTACATAAATATAGTGAGTTTTCAAGAACACCATACCACACTCTAATATGTAAGGTGATTATATAAAACACTTTCTCAATATATGAGAAGTTACTTATCATACCATTCAACAGAAACTGAAAAACAATTTAAGTTTGTTTGTTTTAAGGAATTCTGAGGCATGCGCTCAAGAGTCAAATGAAAAACAACAGTTAAACTCTCACAGCAACGGTTACAGTGACAGAATTACGAAAATTTCAAAAGGCAACATCTTGTTTTGTTGGAATGTGTTCTCCACAGTGAAATACCATAAATAGTGTTAGAATGGCACCTGTAGCATGATAATCACCGACACTAGACAGACTAAGAAGAAAAGTTAAGACCATCGATAAAGACAGTGAGACAACAGTAGCCAAAATTAATTTTTACAAATCTTATTGTACTTCATAAATTTTCTACATGATCTCCTTATATATATGGTGACACTTTACAGGCGACAGATGGTGGATAGCATTGAATCATGTACCACAGCAAGAGCAATCTGTGAAACCTGACGAATAATGGCATCTTTCAAATCTGATACCGTTTACGTATTACATACATACACTTTAGATTTCATGTATCCCATAGCCAGATATCCCTGGAAGTGACATCGGGAGACCTTGGCTGCCTCGAAATATGAAATGGCGAGAGATTTTGTGATAACTATCACCAAACTGTTTTATTAAACAACATTTTACTGTAGAGACCACATGTCGAGTAATGAGATCTTGCATTCACACGACGTTAGATAAAGCATTTTGCAGCGCAGTTGCAAATCAGGCATTACGTAAGTCAACATTTCTTTATAATGAATACTCGTTATCATATAAGTTTGTAGACTTCGGAAATAATGTCTTCAAAAAAAAATAGGAGGCAAACAGCTTGCAACAACTGGACTCGATGGAACAGATATTGAAGCATTTGGAGAACAGAGTGCATAATCTTGCGGACCGTAGAATTTGGCAGTTGCATAACAGTGAAACATCACATGCACTTGCACAATGAACTTTGCTGATCGTTTCATGAAATTCTTCAACAGTCTTGACAGGAACGGCAGGTAGTCAAAGCCAAGATTCACATTTGCAATCAGTTTCTTCAAATATTTAGTATCAAAGTCTAGTGCAGCTGTTGTAGAACATGAGCCCCGGCGTAATTTCCCCTCTTTGTTTTCCTGTAAGCGGCATGTTGTTAAGAGTACAAGAAAGCTGCACGAATTTTACTTAGTGTGACAACGTCAGTCATGACGATGTCTTAAGCTGAACCCGAAAATCTGTATACCTTTGTCCTCTTCTTTTATTTTTGGGGGAGTTTTAGAAATCTGGAATAAGAGCCGTGGTCTGATGAGCGTCACAGCTATTTTCTCTTATCCTGTCTAGCGTTACAGGTACTGTTCCAACGCTATTTATGGTTTTTCGCTGAAGAAATCACATTTCAATAAAAAAGTAGCCGTTGGCATTAGAAATTTTCGAAATGTTGCCCTTTTAACCGTAACTGTTAGATTTTGACTATTGTTTTTCTTGTGCTTCTTGAACGCATACGTTCAGTTTCTGTGAACGGTATAATAGCTAGCGGCTTATATATTGAGAAAGTGTTTTATATAAGCATCCTTTATAATACATCACTGTTAATAACACTATAAATGTTTTCACTTTTCTCATATGGAAAAAAGTATGATAAAATAAATTCAAGCTGTCATAAGTAATACATAACACGTAAATTTTCACCAACCCTTTAGATGCTGAAAGACAGAAGCAAATGCCTTTAAAACAAAATAAAATCGCGACCAATGCCTGATGTTATCAGGTTCGAATTCGCGTATGCCTTAGAATAATACAAGGTAGTTCAAAATATTCGTTCTAGTTCAGAAATAAAAAATATTTATCACACGAATTAACATATGGTGTACAGTAAAAGTACAAATATGAGGTACTTTCATAATCTAGATAATCCGTTTATTAATTAATATATATTAAGAATGAAATAATTTATATATGTAATGAGGTGTAATAGGTAAATACTATTTTTAAATTATATAATTAAGTAACGTGAAAAAACTAAAGAAATAAATATAATTTTTTTTAATTAAAATAAATAATACATAATAACAAAAACACTAATTAAAATTTATGCAACATGTTAAAAAATAATGAAATATCCTAATAATTTAAATAATCTTATTAACTAAATACGAATTACTGAGATGATAAAAGCATTAATTACAACGGTATGATTATTCTAAATAAAAGTGAAAAATAATTTCTTCAAAAACAGAAATATCAATTTCATTTGACATAGATAAATGCCTTTTACTTAATTAGTAATCTTATATTTCCATTATTTATTTATGGAAATATAAGATTAATAATTATATTTATTCATATCGAATGTAATCTTTAAAATATTTCTAAAGCAAACAATGTTAAAAAAAACTGATGAAATGATATGAGAGGTTTATTTATAATATTTTTGATCATCATTGACTTTATCTATATAAAGCTTGCGTGTGATATTTCTTTCAGTTTAAGAAATTTAATTAATTAAAGTGTTTACATTTAATTTCTTTAACAGTAAAATCTCCAAAAAATACTGCAATATTGTGTGCATAAATATTGAACGTGTATATTAATTAACTTTTTTTGTTGTTGTTACAAGACAGGTTTTCTTTGCTAATAATATTCTGTTAGTTAGCTTAAAAGGTTGCAAAGAATTAGCAAATTTATTTTTGTAAATTTCCTTACAACTGAAAAAACACTCCCATTTTTTTAATATTTAAATGCACAATGGTTCAGTTATGTACCTTATTTCTTGTGCAATAATTTTTTGCCTGTAATATAAGCATTAAAAGTTAAATTTTTTTTAACTTTAGCATTTCTTGGTTCATGTAGGGAGTTAAATACCATGTGCCATGGTATGCCAATATTACAAAATAAACAGGTATGAATCTTTCGTACATAAAATCAGATCTTTTAATTTTGTCTAAAATATACACCAGTGATAATCCAATCAAATCCAAACATTACGACTTAGGGTTATGCCCCATTACGAATTTAAGCTGCTAATTACAATACACAATATTAGAATTATTTTTAGATTGTTTTAAATTTTATATGGTTTTAATTATTGATCTTCAATAAAATGAATTAAATGAATTTTGATTTTTTTCGTTAAAAAAAATTAAGACTCACAAAAAAGATTGCTAACATATAAATGATAAGTTTAAAACATATTAGATAAAATAACATATATATTTCTAGAAACTTAAAATATACTAATTAAATATATTATATTATCTATAAAAAAATGTATTATATATTATATCTAGATGTGCTTAAGAAAAGTAAAGATATTGTGAGACACCATTTTTTTTAAAAAAGATACAACAGAAAATATATTTTATATAAAATAATTACTCTTCATGATAATGATTTTACCTTACGAAAACAGATATTAGAAAAAATTTCGGATATTAATATACATTTATAAAACAGATTTACTTCTATTAATTTTACAACGAGGAATTTAAATAAATTTATATATATATATACAAACTGCAGAGAAAAAGTTTTTTATTTTATTTTATCATCTTTTTTTTCCCTTTCCTTTTTTCATATATTTTCATAAAAATATTTATAACCCAAAAATATGCATGTTAAACTTTACCAAACATACTTAAGAGATTGAATTTGGTCTATTATTTGTTATTTACTTATTTATCCAGACTTCAAACATCTTCTAAATATTAAAAGACATACGCCATTGTACTGTATACCATTTACTTATTGAAAAAAAAATAATAACTCTTCCTAGTATAATAATCCACTAATGGTTAAAACGAATTTACTGTGATTAACAAAGAAATAAATAAGTAATTTTGATAAATATTAATATTTAAATAACCACTAATCAAGATGTATATGATTAAATACTAAAATAAAATGTCAAAATAATATAGTCCAATAGTGGTTAAAAACGGGTTTATTGTATTTAACAAAGAAATAAATAAGTACTTTTGCTAACTGTTATTATTTAAATAACCACTAATCAAGATGTATATGCTTAAATACTAAAATAAAATTTCAAAATAATATAGTCCAATAATGGTTAAAAACGAGTTTACTATAATTAAAAAAGAAATAAATAAATACCTTTGCTAACTATTAATATTTAAATAACCACTAATCAAGATGTATATGCTTAAATACTAAAATAAAATATCAAAATATGATATTTACTCAAAAACACTGAACAATATAAATTTGTTCAAAAATAAAAGAAATAAAATAGAAACCGATAACTCTCCAATGAGTCATGATTACCTGTTTTCCGGATAAAGACTTAAAGGAAATCCCTCTCGACTCCAAACGATATTTAAGGGGGGATCTCCCGAAGCAGAACACGAGAACCTGGCCTCCTCGCTCTTCCTCACGTGCACCACCTGCGTCGAGGTCTGGATCTGGGGGGCAGCTGGGAAAAGGAAGACGAATTAAAAACAATTTCTGACATTTTAATTAAGAGAACTATTTCCGCTCAACGTTCTTCTCCCCCAGCGTCAGTGGTACTCGCTTTGCAGAATCGTTAAGCTGATTTATAAATGTCAGAAAACAGACGAGAAGTGGTGAGAGGAGCTTTATTTCTGAGATATTACGCATAATGGGATTTTCGTCGAAAGCATTAATAATGCTCAGGAATTTGGGAATTAATTTATTAAAGACTTCAGGGGAGATGATTCATTCGTCGCGCTTTGCTTCAAGTGTAATGCATAGCGTGGACTTTTGGGTCGTGTAATAATTATGATTGTTTGGATGAGATGAAGTTTAGCGGATAGCATTTGATTTTGTTTCTGAAACGTGCATATAGAATTATTCATGAAGTTAAATTTACTGAATTTTGAAATAATTCATAAGCTTTAAAACACATAACGGATAATTATTACTTTGCATTAGATATATGTAACATGAAGATTTTATTTTGTTATTTTACAAAGAATATGCAAATCTGGTTTTGTTCTTTACAAAGAATATGTAATTTTAAAAAGAATATGTAAATTTCTTTTTGTTGTTTTACAAAGAATATATAAATTTGTTTTGTTGTTTTACAAATAATATGTAAATTTGTTTTTATTATTTTACAAAGACTATGTAAATTTGGTTTTGTTATTTCACGAAGAATATGTAAATTTGATTTTGCTATTTCGAGGTCGAGGTCTGGATTTGGGGGGCAGCCGGGAAAAGAGAGATGAAATAAAAACAATTTCTGACATTTTATTAAGAGAACTATTTCCCCTAACGGCAGTGGTACTCGCTCGCAGAATCGTTAAGCTGATTTACAAATGTCAGAAAGCAAACGAGAAGTGGTGAGAAGAGCTTTATTTCTGAGATATTACGCATAATGGGATTTTCGTCGAAAGCATTAATAATGCTCAGGAATTTGGAAATTAATTTATTAAAGACTTCAGGGAAGACGATTCATTCGTCGCGCTTTGCTTCAAGTGTAATGTGTACTAGGGTGGACTTTTGGGTCGTGTAATAATTATGATTGTTTGGATGAGATGAAGTTTAGTGGATAACATTTGATTTTGTTCTGAAACGTTCATACAGCATTATTCATAAAGTTAAATTAAGTGAGTTTTCAGTTAGTATTGGAAAATAATTTATAAACTTTAAAATGCATAGCAAATAATTATTACTTTGTATTTTAAATATATGTAATATGTAAATTTGTTTTTGTCATTTTACAAAGAATATGTAAATTGGTTTTTGTTGTTTTACAAAAAATATGTAGATATGTTTTTGTTATTTTAAAAATAATATGTAAGTGTGTTTTTGTTATTTTACAAAGGATATATAAATTTGTTTTTGTTGTTTTTTTAAAATATGCATATTTGTTTTTGTTATTTTACGACGAATATATAAACATGTTTTTATTTTTTCACAAAGAAATTTAAATTTGTTTTTACAAAAAATATGTAAATTTTTTATTTGACGAATAATATAATTTTTGTTTTTTTTTACAAAGATTATGTTAATGTGTTTTTGTTATTTTACAAAGAATATGCAAATTTGATTTTTTTTTAATTTAAAAAGAATATATATATTTTATTTTGATATTTTACAATTATTAGATTAAGTCAGAATTAAATGGAAATTGCTAGTATAAATAATGTTATTTACATATTAAATTTTAAAATTATTTCCGTGTAATGGCACACTAAAAAATGAAAATGAGATTTTCATAATGGCATTTTCGTCGAAAGCATTAATAATTCTCAGGAATTTAGAAATTAATTTATTAAAGACTTCAGGGAAGAGGATTCATTCGTCACGTTTGCTTCAAGTGTAATGTGTACTAGGGTTGGATGTGGCAGCGAGACTTTTGGGTCGTGTAATAATTATGATTGTTTGGATGAGACGAAGTTTAGTGGATGGCGTTTGATTTTGTTTCTGAAACGTTCATAGAGAATTATTCATGATGTTAAATTAAGTGAATTTTGAGATAGTATTTGGAAATAATTTATAAACTTTAAAATGCATAAATAATAATCATTACTTTGCATTAATATGTATGTAATAAGCAAATTTATTTTTTGTTTTAGTTATTTTACGAAGAATGTGTAAATTAGTTTTTGTTATTTCACAAAGAATATGTAAATTAAATTTTTCTATTTTATAAAGAATATGTAAATTTATTTTTTGTTATTTTACAAAGAATCTGCAAACTTCATTTTGTTACTTTACAAAGAATATGCATATTTGTTTTTGTTACTTTACAAATAATATTTAAATTTGATTTTGTTATTTTACAAAGAATATGTAAATGTGTGTTATTTTACAAATAATATGTAAATTTGTTATTGTTATTTTACAAAGAATATGTAAATGTGTTTTTATTTTACAAAGAATATGTAAATTGGTTTTTGATATTTTACTATTATTAAATTAAATCGGAATTAAATGCAAATTGCTCACATGAATAGTTTCTTATAGATTAAATTTTAAAATTATTTTCGAGTAATGGCGCACTAAAGACAGAAAATGTTTTATTTTCTTTTAAATGTCATGTAATCTGAATACATTTTTTTATATTAAATTATTTTTTAACAGTACAGTTTTTGTTATTTCATTGTAAATGTTTGTTAATAGATATAGTTCAACATAAGATTCATTTGATTAACTTAAAATTATTTGGCAAATTTATTTTTTTAATTATTAATTATCTGTAATATACATATATATAAGGTTTAAAAGTATTGAAAATCCATAAACAAACTGGATTCTTTCATAAAATCAGTTTAATGAATAAGTCTAAGATGAAATATTTCATAGTTGTTTGAAAAATTTCTGATCAACAATTAGTAATTTTTTAGGAAAAATATTTTTGTTCAGATTAAAAAAGATATAGTTTAGCTACTTTATTCAAATTTTAGATAGGTATATTAAAAATTAGATTATAATTTTGTCTAAAAATGGTTTTTTAAGCAACGCAGCATTGAGCATATGTTTAATATCCCTGTTTTATTTCATTAAATCACATCGAATCAATATGCTACATTTTAAAATTACCATAGGCTTATAAAACCGTCGTATTTATTAGATTTGCTTTATTTACAATTTTTTTTGTTTTAAATGCATATAATTGCTTAGATAATCTGTACTCCATGTTAATTCGATTTATTGAGAAATAAATATCTAGCAGAAAACCGATATACATGAGACATTTTTAACGATATTTAGCTTAATCTAATTCATATATTCATAAAAACAAATTAGATCATATATATATATAAGTACTTAAAATAATTAGTTTTTAGAATTTCTGTAGTTTAATTTAAAAAATCTTATTTCAAATAAATACATAGTTGAATATTATAAATATTCATCACAAAAATTAAAAAAAAAGTATATTTAATTAAATAATTACTTTATTATTTAGAAACTAATGTAATAATTATTATGTAAAATAAATTGAAAATGAGATCATATCCATTATTAAATTGAATAAGGTAGTGCATTAACTTTTAATTTTTATTATTCAATTATGTATCTATCTATCTATCTATCTAGATATATATATATAATTAGATATAATTATATATAATTAATAACATTATATATATATATATATATATATATAATGTTATTTTAAATAAAGGTTTACTGTTTAACTTTACATTGTACTTGGCACATAAATATCTATAAGTTCCAATTCAAAAGCTCGAATAAGCTCCAATTGAAATGCTTGAATAATTTCAATATAAAAGAAAGGATATATAAAATATGAAGTATTGTATATTTATAAAATAAATAAAATATCCATAGCTAAAAATATGAATCAAATCATATTTTAAATTTCGTTGCAATAGGCACTTACAATGTACAGCTAGTCGAACAGAATATCGCAAAGGCTCGCCAACATCATTGCTGGTTTCGCACATGTAATAACCTGCATCTGATTTCTGAGTCACCGTTATTGTAAGGGATCCGTTTTCAAGAACATGGATATGTGAACTGCTTAGAATGCTTTGGAAAGTTCCATCATCTGCAAAAATAAGCAAAAAAAATATTTAAATCAAGTTTTGTACAATTAAAGTGAATAATGAATAATTTCCAAAGTCATTTATAGTAATGTAAGATTATTTCTAATAAGTACAAGTAAAAAATCGCATTTTATAATAAAGCAAAAAAAGAATGGTAATTTTATAGAAAAAACACCATATTTTTAAAATTTTTGATATAGTCTTTACAATGCAACAATAACTATTGGTAAAATAGTTTTTATTAAAAATTAAAAATCATTAGAAAAAATTATTGCATGAAATTAAATGCAAATTTATTTCAGAGATAAAATAAATTCATGGAAAAATGCACTGTATTGCACTAGTTTAAATTTTTGTATGTTTACTCAGAGCAGTGTTTCCTTAAATTTTTCTCTTCTCATATTATTTTGTGACCATCGTAATACTAGCACACATTCTAATATTAGTTGTTAAGGTGATAAGTTATAAATTGTGAATAATTAATATATTAACTATTAAAAGCTAATAATACGATATTCTTCATGCAAAATAAGCAAAACATTTGGAGGGAGCATAATTTCCTGAATATTATTTTTATTCATGCGTATTTTAAATCTTTGAAGAGCTCAAGAAGTTTAAAACACTAAAATAAGGAATATTTTAAAAGAATAAGATGTGAAAGTCGTTAAAAAATGTTAATAACAATATATTTAACTAATTATTATGCTACATTATGAATAAAATTATAATTGATTTATTTTATTTTATTATAATTTATTAACTTAAAAATTTTATTATACACTTAAGTATAATATATGTTGCAAATAAAACATTTATCAATTGGATTTATTCATAAAACACTTTATAATTAATGAAAATAAAGTAAAATTTATTACTTTTAACAAATCTTATTAATAAATTCCGAGGACGTTTTTAAATCGAATATAAAATAAACTACTTAAGAATGTAAATAATTTTTAATTAAAAATAAGAAACAACAAAAAGTAGGAAAAAAATTAATTTAACAACGGAGGGAAGTAGTTTTAATTTAATCGTTTTAAATATAAGAAAGGAACGAAAGTTTTTATGCGATAATTTATAATATTTTTAAATATATAAATTAAGTTTATCCCAATTTATGTATTTACCTTAAGGAAAAAAAACTATGAATTCCAAAGTAATTAAAACAATTATAAATGTTTAAAAAATATTTTTACTTTTTACGTAGATAATAATCGTACATACATTTAAGTACATCTTAATAAATATAAACTTAATTTTATAAGAAATTTATTTCAATTGGAAATAAATACAAACGCGAAATTTTAAAAATATATCCTAAATGAAATACATTTTAACTATACAATTATTTAAATTTATTAATTATTTAAATTATTTTAAAAATGAAATTTAGTTATTTTAATCGATATTTTAAAAATATAAATAAAACATATTTTTTAACTATTTATTAATAACGTTGTTTATGTTACATGAAATTTAAATGTCTATTTATTTTGATTTATATTATTGTACTTAAATAGTTGATGAATTATTTACAATTCATTTACATTTATTTTCTTAATGAAGTGGAAATGCATTGAAAACTATTTTAATTCATGAAGAACTTCAAAGAAGTATTAATATGAGGTTTTTTTTCTATTTTTTAATTAATTATTATTTAATGCGCCATAATTTCGAAATCCAGTAAATAAACATTTAATTTTGATCTTAAGAAACATTTCGATGTGTTTGAAATTATTGAATTATTAGCTAACAAATATCACTTTAAAAACAAGCAAAAACCTAAATTTGATTTTCAGAAATACTTTGATTTATTTGAAATTATTGAATTATTTGCTAACACATCTCACTTTTAAAACAAGAATCACGAGATTTAGTCGATGTCCTCAAAGAAGAACTCAAAAAAGCTTTTAACTCTTAAAGTGTTTGACAAGAGTTAACAATAGCGGATAAGAGATTAAAAAGTTACCATCGACAAAGTTATTTTTTTAATAGAGAGGTATGAAAAAGTTTAAACTGTTTTCAAAGTTTTACAGTTTTCTCAAACTTTATAGATTAATTAGCACAAAGTATGCAAAATCTATAACCCACGAATTATTCACCATTAAAACAAAAACGAAAAAAAAAAAAAAAATCAAACACTTTTCTGAACAACTTAGAATCTGCTGTGAAAAATTTATTCCAAGAAGATCATCCAAAGTCAAAAAACTAAATTAACACATGTGTCTACTTAAAGATCTTCCCTGAATAGTTTAGAGATAGATAGGCAGTAGCTGCGCAAATAAGATAGCAAGATGGTTCAATATAGGCGATGTATTCGACTTCATCGATATTCGTTAATTTCGTGGGCCTCTTGAAGCAGAGCTTTCCTCTTCAACTAATTGATTTCTAAAGCCTCGGTTCTTCGTTGCCGATCGAGGACATTAACACGCTTCTGATAAGGCTTCAAGCACTGGGGAAGTGAACCTCAATTGCTGCAGTCTGAGAGGGTTTACTTTAACAAATTATGCTTGAAATGGCAGATATTTGTTTTATATGCCTAGAATTAAGTGTGTTATGTCATACACATAAAACTTATTAAGTAGGTTTCAAATTACATATGTAGTGATTAGTCGAAGTAATTTTAGTAATTCTTAATTTCCTGTTTAATACAAACAACATAACATGCTTCTGATAAGGCTTGAAGCACTGTGGAAGTGAATCTCAATTGCTGGAGTCTGTGGCAGTTTAGTTCAGCAAATTATGCTTCAAACATATGTTTTATTTGTATGGAATTGAGTGAAGTGTATCATAAAATTACACGTATTAAGTAGTATTTAAGTCATGAAGTGATAATTATGTGTCGTACTAAATTTATATTTAATATAAACATATATGCAACTGGAAGATTAAAAACATAAAAAGTTTTTACCATTTTGCATTTTAGCATAAAGTTACTAAAATGTAATAAGCTGTAGAAAGAGTAGGAATCTAAAATTACATTGAAGATTTTATAAAGAAAAAATAGTATAAATTGTACACTGTATTGTTGATGTGGATAAATAAATATGTTAAAAGGCTATAAGCTGGAAAGAAAACGAGCTATATTATATCTAAATTAATAAACTTAAAATGACACCAATTTAAAATTAATATTTATGAAATTCGATTAAAAGGGTAAATAACAATAATAATAATAATTTATTTTTTAGTGTAAAGGAGTGATTTTTTATTAGATTACATAAATTACGGCTATTGAACTATTTATTCATACATAAAAAGTAATACCTGGTTCTATTTAAATTTATCAAATAACAAATTCTTAATTTCTTAAAATCATGTTAAGAATTAAACTATAGTTCTACTAATTTAATATTACTATTCAATGTCCATTATACTAACTCATTCAAAAAATATTTTCTGAAGCCAATACTCCCCATCAGGAATAATATTTTTATTACATAAATATTTATCTAACTTGAATTATTTTTATTCAATTTTGTAAAAGAATAAGGAATTTTATATGACAAATTTTTAAGAAGTTTAAATTTTACTTAAATAAATTTGTCATTCATTCTCTTAATATTTTACATTACAGCTATATTTTAAGACATACGTATATATAGTGAAAAATAGCCTGATACGTTATTTTAATGTGTTACTTTGTTTAATAAAAATTAAAAATATTGTGAAATATATATAATATTTTTTTTTATTAATGTAAAATAAAAACAGTATACATTTTAGAAGAACTGTCATGTGTTTCTTTTTATAAAGTCTATATTGAAAGCAGAATAAATGTTAATTAGAAATATTAAAGAAAAAAATTATCGTACTCAATTATTAATTCTTATTTGAAAATTTTGTAAAAAAAAATATATTTTCTACTGATAAATTTTGAAAAAAATGATATTTTTCTACATTTTATTTTGCTAAAATCCTATTTAAATACCCCTTTTTTGTTTTAAATATTATTTTCATACTTTTGATAGTGCTTTTTTTGCAAAATTTGAGAAACAGTTCTACGAATAACAAAATCTTGTTTATAGTACATATCCCGTTTTGAAAAAGATAAGAAATGTATACATGGAAAAGTGCCAAGAATAGTATAAAATATATTAAAGATGATAATTTAGAACTAACTTTAACAAATACGGGTGTTTTTTCTTCATTTTAACTAAATCAACATTCACTTAATTTATTTATAAATAATAAAATAGTGAATGAAAACCCATTTTATTTAAATATAAATTTGATATCCGATATTGGCTGTAATGAGTCAATCACATTTCAAGTACGTTTTACAACAATTTATTTTTCATAGCAAAGGAGTAAATATTCAGACAAATATGAGGTGTCTGGCACCCACATTATTAAGTACTATTAAATTATTATGCACCATATATCATATATTGGGTAAAATATATTCAGTAAGTAAAATATTTTTATTCTCAGATCTTGTATATAAAGTAAACTTCTGCATCATGATCTATTCTTCTTATAAGCATTCCGCCATTTTGTTCATTTCATATATTTCATTATATTCATTTTCATATATTAATCTACCTAAAATATTTAACTTTTTAAATTTTATTTTAAAATATATTGAAGAACTACAATCATTTTTAGGTTTTAAAGGTGTGTATTAATTGATAAATTATATTTGAATTATACTTTCTTAAGATAAATTCAGAGAAATATTGTTTACTATGGATAGAATAGTTTCCCTAAAGATTCAAGGAAAAATCAAACTCGTATTTCGTTATTGCTGTTCGTGATTCTAAAAGATTAAGTTATATAATTCAAATAAATGAGACATATACAAAAAGATTGTATTTAAAATTTTATCAGAATACAAGTTCTTCAACATACGGTAAATATCTGTAACGAAAAATACCGCATGAAAGAAAATAATAATAATGAGCAAGTAATGCCCCTTTCATTATTCCGTTAATAATTATAAAAAATAACTTGCATAATTTAAATAAATAATAAGACTTACACAAAAAGTCTGTATTTAAAATTTTATCACAATACGACGTACGGTAAATATTTGTAAATACCATATGAAAGAATATAATAAAAGAGCAAGTAAACCCTTATATTTAGCAAACTATAGCTGCTTTCTTATTTTAAGAAATATATATAGCTTGATATTTTTATGAATAAAAATATTATAGAAATAAAAGAAAGCACACAATATTTATATAGAAACTATTTAACATTTGCATTGTCCTGTACTGATTTATTTAAATTAAAAAATTATATTTACAAAAATTAATATAAAAATATTTAATAATTACACTCAGAGCAAAATTCCGTTTACTCAAAATAATTTCATGCTTGTGCGTGTATCATCCTATTGTCAAAGAATAGAAAATATTTCACACCAAACATCAAAATATTACATATATTTTAACAAAGAAGTAAAGTGGTTACATTATTTTACTTCAAAGTAAAGTTCCAATTAACAAATATTTAAAGTTTGTACACTACTGAAGAGAATAAACTATCAAAAAAAAAGTCTGATATCAACTTTTATTGACAGTTTGATTTTGGACAGAATAAAGAATTACATTTGATTTCCGTTCCTTTGATAAGTGTTTTTTTCCCTTCAATGCATATATTGATTTACGATTGATTTAACGAAGAGGAAAGAAAAATAAAAGATTAAAGGAAAATTGATCGTATTCAAACCATTCTTGAGATGACTTTGTATATAAAAAAAAAAAAAAAAAACTTTTTTTTATAGATTTTCTTTGCTAAAAACTCGAGGGAAAATCAAGATTCAGTGTTCCATCTTTCTCTGCATGTTTCCTAGAAGTAGTTGCAGAATTTGGAGGAGGAATAGCTATGCAGATAGAGAGCGCTTGTTTTTTGGCTTCTCTTTTTCTGAGAAGTTATTGCATTTCACGTTTTGAAACAGATGGAAAAATGTATATATTGAAAATCGCCAGAGAAAAAAAAAAAAAAAAAAAAAAATAATATATAAAGAAAAAGGCACATCTTAGGGTTGGGGTTAAAAATAATAATATCGGTAAAAGACGTTGAATTCAGTTTCAGTCGAGACTGTGTTTTGTCGCAAAATTGGAAAAAAAAAGTAAATAAGTAAGTAAGAAAAAAGTTTGGTAAAGAAATAAAACGTTAAGTTGTGAGAGAAAAATCGTTTTCATTGTGTTATATATAAATATATATATTTATTTTTCCATTTTTTTCTGAATAGGGTTTCTGCTTATGAGTCGGAATATTTTTTTTAAAGAAAAATTTAACAGAAGAAGGAATTTTGAAATTTTCATTAAAACTCAGTCAAGTGTTTGAAGATAGTTAAATACCCAACTGTGCACTGGAGATTTAAAGCTATCCGTTAAGAAAAATCAATAGCAGCATTTTTTTTCTTTCTCTGAACATGAGAAATGCACTTTTACGATTTTTATAGTTTTTCTTCCTTTTCTGTCAAGCATCTGTAGAAGGGGAAGCGAAAAAAAAAAACAGCGTTTCAATAATCATGGTCTTTTACAGTTTTTTGAACAAAGTAACTTTCTCCGTTTTTCAAAAAAAATATTTCTGAGTTTTTGTTTTCATTTATTAAGAAAAATATTTTAAATTGTTTATGTTTTCTAAACCATCATTATAATTAATTAAAATATATTAATGTTTATAAACGGGCGTAATCAAGTATATGGTTTCTATAAATAAGATTATTTATTTAAATCAAATACAATTATTAAAATCATAAAAATACTATTTTTTATTTGATATCAGCAATTTTGATTGCCATTTACATTGATATCATCAAATTTGTAAGAGAAATCTTTCATCTTATTAAAAGTAACAAATATTCTATCAGATATATTGCAATTTCTTAAGAGAACATTTTTTTTATAAGAAATGCAATTTTAAAAATATATAAATCTAAACCATGTATACTAAAAATAATTTCATACTTGTTCATGTATCACCCTATTGTCAAAGAATTAGGGATATTTCGAAATATTGCATTTATGTTAACTATGAATAAAGTTTATAAATTATTTCAAGTCACAGTACATTTCGCGGGAGCAAATATTTAAAGTTTGCATTTTACTGAAGAGATTAAACTATCACAAAAAGTCTAATATAAACTTTAATTGACAGTTTGATTTAGGACAGAATGAAGAATTACATTTGATTTCCGTTCCTTTGATAAGTGTTTTTTTCACTTCAAAGCATTTATTGATTTACAATTGATTTAACGAAGAGGAAAGAAAATTAAAGATTAAAGAAAAATTGATCGTATTCAAACCATTCTTGAGATGACTTTGTAATAAAAATTTCTTTTTATAGAATTTCTATGCTAAAAACTCGAGGCAAAAATCAAGATTCACTGTTTCACCTTGATTCTTCATGTTTCCTAGGAGTAGTTGCAGAATTTGGAGAGGAGGAATAGCTGTGCAGATAGAGAGCGCTTGTTTTTCGGCTTCCCTTTTTCTGAGAAGTTATTGCATTTCACGTTTTGCAACAGATGGAAAAATGTATATATTGAAAATCGCCAGAAAAAAGAAACAAAAAAAATAAAAGAAATATAGTAATATATAAAGAAAAACGCACATCTTAGGGGGAGGAGGGTGTAAATAATAATATCGGAAAAGACGTTGAATTCAGTTTCAGTCGAGACTGTGTTTTGTCTCAAAATTGGGAAGAAAAAAGTAAATAAGTAAGAAAGGAAAAAGTTTGGTAAAGAAATAAAACGTCAAGTTGTGAGAGAAAAACCGTTTTCATTGTATTATATATATCCATATATATATTTCTTTTCCATTTTTCTCAATGGGGTTTCTGCTTATGAGTCGGAATATCTTTCTTCAAAGAAAATTCAACAGAAGGAATTTTTAAATTTTCATTAAAACTCAGTCAAGTGTTTCAAGATAATTAAATACCCAACTGTTTCATTTAAAGCTATCCGTTAAGAAAAATCAATAGTTCATTAAATTTTTTCAAGTGTTTTCTTTTAATTAAATAGCCTGAGAAATGCATTTTTACGATTTTTATGGCTTTTCTGTCAAGCATCTGTAAGAAGGGGAAGAGAAAAAAAAACAGCGTTTCAATAATCATGGTTTTTTCAGTTTTTTTGAACAAAGTAACTTTCTTCGTTTGAAAAAAAAATTTTATAGTTTTTTTTCATTTATTATGAAAAAAAAATGAAGGAGAAGTTTTTAAAACCATTAAAATTATTAAAATATATCATTTTTTTACTAGTTTTTGAACAATTAAGTAATTATTTCTAAAACGATTTAAAAAATAATTTTTTATTTGATTTAGCAATTTTTATTAAGTAAATAAAATATTGTAAGAGAAATTTTTTTTATTTTTTGTCAATCATTATAATTTATATTAAAATATAACCGAAAATTGTATATTTTAATTAAATAATAATAATTTAATACTTTTCATGTATCGTTTTATTGTCAAGGAATTGGAAACATTTCAAACCAAACCCCAAAATATCACATACATTTTAAATAAGAGGTATAGGTTTTACATTATTTTTTGTCAAAGTAAATTTACTGTTTAAAAATATTTAAAGTTTTCATTTTACTGAAGAGATTAAAATACCCAAAAAAAGTCTGATATCAACATTTATTGACAGTTTGATTTAGGACAGTATAAATAATTACATTTGATTTCCGTTCCTTTGATAAATGTTTTTTCCCTTCAAAGCATGTATTGATTTACGATTGATTTAACGAAGAGGAAAGAAAAATAAAGGATTAACGGAAAATTGATCGTATTCAAACCATTCTTGAGATGACTTTGTATGAAAAAAAAAATTGTTTTTATAGATTTGCTTTGAAAAAATCTCGAGGGAAAATCAAGATTCATTGTTCCATCTTGAGTCTTCATGTTTCCTAGGAGTAACTGGTACAGAATTTGGAGAGGAGGAATAGCTATGCAGATAGAGAGCACTTGTTTTTTTGGCTTCTCTTTTTCTGAGAAGTTATTGCATTTCACGTTTTGCAACAGATGGAAAATTGTATATATTGAAAATCGGCAGAGAAAGAAACAAAAAATAAAATAAAAATAATAATATATAAAGATAAAGGCACATCTTAGGGGGAGGGGGATGGAAATAATAATATCGGTAAAAGACGTTGAATTTAGTTTCAGCCGAGACTGTGTTTGTCACAAAATTGGAAAAAAAAATAAATAAGTGAGAAAAAAGTTTGGTAAAGAAATGAAACGCTAAGTTGTTACAGAAAAATCGTTTTCATTGTATTAAATATATATATATACAAATAGTTCTTTTTCATTTTTTTTGAATTGCGTTTTCGCATACGAGTCGGAATATCTTTTTTGAAGAAAAATTCAACAGAAGGAATTTTGAAATTTTCATTAAAACTCAGTCAAGTGTTTGAAGATAATTAAATACCCAACTGTGCACAGGAGATTTAAAGCTATCCGTTGAGAAAAATTAACAGCAGCATTTTTTTCAGTCTGAACCTGAGAAATGTCATTTTATGATTTTGATAGTTTTTCTACCTTTTCAGTCAAGCATCTGTAGAAGGGGAAGGAAGGAAAAAACAGCGTTTCAATAATCATGGTCTTTTACAGTTTTTTGAATAATGTAACTTTCTTCGTTTCCAAAAAAGATTTCTGGGTTTTGTTTTTCATTTATTAAGAAAAAAAATAATGAATTGTTTAAGTTTTTTTTAAACCATCATAATAATTAATTAAAATATATTAATGTTTATAAATGCATAATTAAGTATATGATTTCTATAAATAGATTTATTTATTTTGATAAAATATAATGATTAAAATCATAAAGAATTGTTTTTGTTTGTAACTGAGCTTTTATTTTGATATCAGCAAATTTATAGCAGGAATACTTCTTTAAATTAAAATTAACAAATATTCTATCAGATGTAATATAATTTGTTTTGAGAATAATGTTTTTATGATAAATGCAATTTTAGAAATATCTCTCTCTATATATATAATATCTGAACGCTTATTATCGGGCCTGATGGCAGAGTGTCTAGGTTTGAAATTGTGTTTACAATATTCGTTTGCTGATATTATAATAATGTGAATGGAAAATAAAATTATAATCCAATCGTTATAAAATAAAGGATAATACTTTTCCATTCGTAATGTAAGGTTACTTTTCTTTTCTCCACACCTAACCTCATATCAAGTGGTATGTTGCTCTCTATAACTTAGACGGTGAGGGCGAAGTATCGATGGATTTCATGTCGACCACTAAGAGACCACCGACAGGTTATGGTATGGACAGTATCTTCATGGAAGATTTGAAGAAGTAGTATGTAAAGGCACAGAAACCCATGCTGGCCATGAATATGAGAGAAATACTCTGAAAGCTCAAAACAAGCAGCCTGACTTGATGCGAAATGGCCTTTCTGAACACAGGAGCTACTGCAATAATGCCAGTGTATCGAACTTCAACACTAGGTCACGAGTAGGGCATTATTACATTACTAGAAATTCAGAAAAATGCAAAAGCTGTCATCTACAGTTTTTGGAACATTTTCTAGAATTAAAAAAAAAAAAAAATAGTCTCAAAATCATGCCTTGTGCACTCCCGAATTTTTAAGCTTGCAAACAATTAATTAAAATATATTCATACAAAAAATACCTCATTTGATACTAAAACAATATCATTAGAACAATCGTAATAGAACAGCAACATTAACCAGGTTGCACCACGGAAACTATATTACATTACAGTTACATTGAAGAAATCTGAATGATATCAGTTAGTCAAGTCACACGAAAGGTCTTTGCGATTGACGGATTTATCATGTATATCCCATTCATAAGCATTCGGCATTACTTATTGATTTTCAAATCAAATCTTTCAGCACTAAATCCTAATCCGTCTAACATCAGGGTGCTCAAGTCTGAGGCACTTAAATTAACACTATCTTCTTGTTATAAGCATAAGATATTTTGAACATTAAATGTTTTATATAAATATAATAAACATACCCATAAATATAAACACACGCTAGAACAGCTAAAATTGCATGAAATATTTTACATGTTATATCTATAAATAACCATCTTACAAATAAAGAAACTTAAAATAAAATATATATCTTCATCAATTTAATAAATCAAACAAATACCAACTAAGATCAACGGATTCAGTTCAGATTTCTAGTTATTTTGTAATGAGAATTTATGAATAATAAATTCAATTTGGATAATGAAATCAAGAGAATACTAGCATGCATGTAGACTTAATCAACATATAATCATCATTTCTCAAAGGAATAAACGATTGAAATATCTTTGTGATAATGAATTATTCATATGGAGCTGTTTAATTTCAATAGCATGCAAATTAAAGTAGACCATTATAAATAAGCGAAGATGGAAAGTTTCTTGACAGTAGAAGCTTTGATTCTGTGAAGAAATTAAATTAATTTTTGTTTTTTTGTTATTAAATGCTTAAAATAACATAACTCATAACACAAACAGATATTAACATATTGTATTAAATTATTTTCTTTACAACATAAATATCACATAGAGAAAAAGACTTTGTCATTTATTAATGTTGTTTCATTATAATTATTATAAGATCTATAATTATAATAACGTCTATTAAATATAAGTTTATTACGTTTATATAATTATATTTAATTATTAATATATACATATATATAATAATTAAATTTTTTATACGTTTTAAACGTTTATTAAATTAAAATTAAGTAAAATTAGTTTTAAATAATAAATATGAATTTTTCTTCTTAAAACAATCATACTATAATTTTTTTATATTAATATAATATTTTGGGCAAAATCGTAGATTATGGGCCGGTCAAAAATGACTTTCTTCAAGGTACGCCAAGAAAAGGGTTGCTGTAGTAAATGAAGGGAATTGCAAACAGTGTAAGAAATCCGGGTTACAGCATTTGGCGACTTATCGTAAAAAAGGCGCCAAATCCCACATAACCCTTATTTTACAATTTTGTCAAAATTTTGTATAAAAATACCCGATTTAATAAACACTTTATAACATTTCTAAATGATATTTAACTGAGTAAGATTGAGTACAGAAACTTCAATACTGACGTCAAAATTCCACAATTGATCCATTCATGTTTAATTACAATATACTACGTTAGTATACTACATTAGCCAAAACACCAGCAATGAATGTTTCCAAAGAATTAAAGCATTCTCAAAACAAACTGCTGTATCAGCATGTCTTTGTGATCACATGTCAATTCTATCACACTCTCTATGAAATCCAAACTCAAACTAAACTTCCTTTTAATTTTTTGCTGTTCGAAATATTAAAAGGAAGTTTTTTAAATTGCCAGTCGCCAAATAATTAATCGTACAAAATCATGATTCAAATTCAATTCCACAAACATTTGAACCACATATATTTCAACAAATATTCTTGTATTTAAAATGCTTAATGAAATTTTCAAATTTGCATGAAAGACAAATAAATATATTTGCATTCGAAAAGATTGTTATGTGTTTGTTAAACTAAAAAAAAAAAAATAGCTCAATTATATAAAATGTTGTTAAATGTAATAACTGAACTATTGGTAAAAAAATGGAAAATTTACTTGGATTCAGATTTTTTTTTAAAAATATTTTACAGATTTATAGATATCAAGAACGATTTATCTTTTAACAAATACATCGAAACTTAACAAAACGAACTATTTATTAAGTAATCTGAAATTTAAAACTAAATCAATGGAAATAAAAAAAATCGAATTTAATATTTGATATTATTAAAACTCAAGCCATTATAAATTTTAAATTTAAATATTGAGAAAAAATATTTTTTAATAGATTCCACGTAATATACTTCTTAATAGATTCCACGCAATATACTTTTTAATAGATTCCACGCATTATACTGTTTAATTGATTCCCATAATATTATTCATTGAAAGCAGTGAATAATGTGAGACAGTGAATAAACAGTGAGTTTAAAAAATTTATTTAAATTTTGTAATTTATTTTATAAAATTATTTTTGTTAACATGTATTAACATGATGTTGTCATGGTTTTAAGTACGTGCATCTCCAAAATAAAATGAGTCTGCAAGATAAAAAAAAATATATATGAGTATAAGTTATTATTTAAAATAGATTAATTTTCTTGAGCTACATGAGAAACTTTCACGTCAAAAACCTTTTATTGAAAATTAAAAGCTAGTTTCCATGTGATTTGCTGTTTTTTAAATATGTTAATATGCTTATATTTTTACTGGCAGAAAATATGTGCGGTTAAGTATATCGATTGACCAAGACACGTGCTCTGTATTTAATTCTGAATTGACTGGCTTTCAAAATATAAACAGACTAATATTTCAATATCTTCAAAGTAATGTCTAAGGATCTGATAATATTTATAAAAGTTAATTGAACCATAACTTAACAGACCTTTCTGTTTGAATTTGTTAGCGCTTCTTGTAGTATTTGAGCAATTTTTTCTTCATATAGTCCTAGAGTTATCAAATTTGGTTATATTTCTGTCACTATTGAATTTGAAAGTTCTTGTGAGGATTTTGAAATTATGTTTCTGATTTCGCTGAAGTCTCTTTTCCGCGCCAAATGGAATCGCCAAAACCATGACATTTTATAAAGGCAGCCGTCATTTTGTTTGTTTTGGAGGGTCTTGGCAAATATGGCAAGGTAAAAATCGCCAAATAAACATCAGCAACTAAATTGCAGGATTCCCGTTTTAATATTATTCTAACCAGTTGATTTATTCATTTCTTGGCTTATTGAACATTAGTATACTCCCAGCAAAGTATATTCACACACGGTAAATTTAAATTCGTGAAAGGATTTCAGTTTTTTTATTTAGTTAGTTTTCTTTTAAAAAAGAATAAATGTACCAGTTTAAAAGTTTTTTGATATCAAAAATTCAAATATTTGAATAACTGAAAGCATAGATAACATTAAATTAAAGTAAAAATATTAGTATTTAAGAATGCAAGCTATTCAAAGTTTAGTATTCTTGTATATTCTCTTCTTAGTATTCATTGTTTTCTAAATGGAAAGGGTAACAAACAATTCTTTGAATTTGAATTATTTTTATATATATATGTATACATAATTAAAATTCAATTATTCTCTTCTTTATATTTTCCACCAAATCACTTTTTCGCTCATTTCACTTAACAAGTTTAATTTACATCCATCCATGTACTACTTAACTTTTTATTACAGAATTTCAGATTGTTTTGTTTGAATTTGCCTTCGTATTTTAGATAAACTTGGTAAGATTAAGGTAATCGATCTGAAAGTTAAAGAAGGTTAAAAAAAATATTTTAAAAATATGCAGCATTTTCTGGTGAAAAGAATTCCGAGCTTTTTAAGAGGTATGATTCTTTTCTCTGCCTTATCATTAATTGAACTCATTAAGCAGAAAATTTGCTAAGTACGTAAGTATGGGAAAACTAGCGAGATATGAAAAGTTTTTTTTCAGACCACAAAGGAGAAATTTTTTTGTAAAGATTTGAATAAAAAAGATTCGGATGTTTAAAATACGGCTTATAACTTCTTTTTTTTTACTCCTTCTTCAATTTGAATACTTTGGTTTCATTATCTAAACCAGCTTCTTTAAAAAAGACTTTTGTTGAATCATGAGTGAATTGGTTCTTGGAATATACATTCAGTGAGTTCAATAGGTTTTTTCCGTTCAAATAAATTGTTTGTCGTTTTTTCGTCAAGTATATGCTTTATAATGAGAAAATGTTTCAAATTTAAAATCTTAATTGATTTTCTTTTCATATAAGTTTTTGTAGTAAAAAAGGTGTATAAATTCCCTAATCTAATTAAATTAAATTAATTTATACAAAAACAAAGACGAACACGTGTAACTTTAGTTTTTATTTTTAAGTTGTAGTTTGTGCATTTGGTATCTTTTGATGTTAAATTTAAAAAATATTAGGTTTAACTAAAAAATTTAACCTGTGGGAAATTATTTTCTATAAAATTTCTCAAAAATAAAAGCTTTAATGGTATTTAGTATTTTGAATATTATTTTTATAAACAAAATCACAATGTAATGACAATGAGTCGTAAATATTTTAAAGTCTGATTGTCATTATCAAAACAAAAGTTATTAAAGATACCGATACCAAAAACATTGATAAAACGAAATATGCTTTGAAAAAATGTAAAAAGTAGTTTGGGCTGTATATATGAAACATTTTAAATTACATATAAAGTACATAACATTTTAAATTACATATAAAGCTGTATATATATATATATATATATATATATTATAATTATATATATGTGCTAAATTTTATTTATTGAATTGCTGTCGATACTAACAAAATGAAATAGCCTCTAAATACTTTTTCGTTAAAGATAGATCGCTGGAGAGACTAAGATAGAATAATAATAGAATAATAACTAAAGAGATAAAATAATAACTGAATAAAAATTTTCTTTAATTTATCCAGTATAACTATTAATTCTTTCATTTAATTTTAGTATAAAATGATTTTCTAAAGATTATTCTAATGTAAAACAATTATGTCATACGAAATAATTAAAATTTTGCAAAAAAAAAAAAAAAATAACAATATAATAAAAAAAAAGATAATTCATTTCTTCGAAAAATTAAGATTTCAATGATTTAAACATAAGCTTTAAACAAATAATGTGTAGAATATAATGCAGTTTCCTTGTATTGTAATATTCAGAATTATTTAAAAAATAATTCAAAACTAAATATAATTATATATAAATCCAAATATTTTAACTTCTTTCATAAACAGGAATTATAAAATAGTTTTTATGGATGTATGGTATAAAATTATTACATAATGTAAAAAATACAAATATTACATAATTTAAATAATTAACTATGCATAATTTAAAAACAAAAATTTACTATAAAATGATGCATGTAAACATTATAACTGTATGTTAAAATCGTCTAAAACAAGCCAAATTGTTTTTCAAATAAAAGTAAAATAATCTTTAAACACCAAAACAAAGTGATATTTATTATTTCATTTGAAAATTATAAACAATTTAATATAAAAGAATAATAATTTTAAATTTTTAAATTGTAATGCCTTTACACAAATAAATTTGAATAACTATATTAATTCAGATCGAAAAAGTTTTACTTTTAAATGCAATAAGTTTCAAAGCTATTTTAATTTGTTTTTCCATATAATATATTTATTTATTATATATATAATACTTTTTTTTCTATAATTTACTTTATATACATCCAAATGTATAATCCTTGCAAATGATAAAATCATTTTATTTTATTTTTAAGTTTAAGTATAATGCATTTTAAGAAGAAAAAAACTATATAAACAACATTTATAATCTTAAAATATTTTAATAATATCAGTACTAAACAAAATATATAACATTTTTTTTTGTATATTGTTTTATAATTAATAATAAAATATTGGAATATTGTCGAAAAAAACTAATTTTTTTAAAAATTGCTTTGCTTCTCAAAAGGAAGAAGATACTTTTAAGAAAAAAAAGTTATTAAATGCTGAGGAAATGTTATAAATATATCTTTAATTGTTCCTAGATTGATACTAAAATAATGCTTGGAAATAAATGTTCATTTTAAAAAACGTGACCGTCAATCCAAAATGCAATGCTAAAAAATACAGTGCTTCAAAATAATGGTGAGATAAAAGACATCTGTTTCAAGGAATTTTACATTAATGCATATTTTTTCGTATGCAGAAGATTATGTCCGATTAAAACGAAAATAAATGGTAATAATAGCAATAAAAAAGAACTAAATTTTTACTTAATCAGTTGAATTGAAGAGCAATAATTCGAACGACAACTTTTAAATTGATAGAACATCAAATAAAAGGGTTATCATAATGACATTTATTGGATTAAAAATTAATTTTAGACATAACTAACTGAGAGTTACAACTTTTTTAAATATATTAAATATAGCAGATTTGCATCAATATCAGATAAAAGATAATAATAATTTATATTTATTAATATGAAATATAAAATATTAATATGTCTGTAAAGATATCAATTTTAATATAAATAAAGATATTAACATTATATATATATATATATATGTAAATAAAATGACATTCGAATATGATTTCCTCGTAAATGATTTCATTTATGGTTAACTTTGATACTGCCTTTCATTTTCGATTGGCATTCATGTATTACACTAATAATACTCTACTCTTATATTGAATATATTTATATATTCAACTTTATAAGTCAATCGTTTTAAACAAACGTTAACGTTTTTACGTTACGTAACGTAACAAACGTAAACGTTTTTTAACGTCAAAAATTTATAAATCAATATCTGAATCTCGTATATATATATATATTAGAAGCAGAAAAAAAAAGAACAACAGATTTCAATACTTTCAAATATTTTTGAGCAAGAATATTACTTATAGAAAATACAATGAGCATTCAGTGGTGAATTTATGATGTTAAGTTGATCAATTAAATTATAATTTATATTAATGTATTGTGTAGGCTGGGGCAATCAGATTGTCACTGGGTAGGTATGGATCCTACGTTCGGCGCAACATTTTACTGGTGCGCCTAAGGGTTGAGATACTTCAGGTCCAGGCTTTATTTATACATGCACAGACATTACACACATAAAAATAGAGGCATATATTATTTAATGCATTTAAAAAAAGATAATGATTCGATTATAAAGATTCGTGGATGGACTCCATTTCTAAGCCGAAAACCTAAACCTCGGACACGCGCAGGGTGCACGAAACAGATTTTCTCTCCGTAGGTCAACTGACCATTTCTACTGAACGTCAAATGGATCTTTCTTGCCAATTGGTAGGAAAAAGCATGGTTAAACCAAAAAAATTTATTTTAATGCATCAGTTATAAAATCATACTTTCCTAAGCATTGTATAAGTATATAGATATAGATCCCATGGCCGGTTTTAAAATGTTATGTAATTTGTGATAACATTTTCATGTTATTAATTTTGTTGTTTATCTGTTTATTGGTTTTAAAAGCAATATTTTATTTATTTATTAATAAATTAATTATTTTCAATAATTATTTTTCCAGAATACTGTTTTTCTTGATTAGAAGAGTGTTATACGTAAATTCTAGTTATTGGTTATATCACGAACAAAACTAATACTTGAATATCAGCAACATTGTTGACAATATTTTTATAAACATTGCACTGCACTTTTTTCCCGTATACGCTGCTCTCTCAGCTATTTTTATTTAATTTATTAAGATTACCTTGATTAGCGATTTTGTTTCTTGTCCCTAGTCAAATTATAATTTTATTCCAGGACTATATGAAAATCATAAGCATATATCGATTTGTCTTTTACTAATTGCAAAAAAGTTTTCAATTTATGTTCAGAAAATAATGACATAAAATTTATTTTACATAATATATACTTTCATGTTTTTAGTTTTTAATTTAATATTTGTATTTAATTATTTATTAAATATCTGTTTTGTAATTAACTTTGTTTATTTTCATTTTATATTTAATGCCTACATTTATTTACTCACTGTAATTGTATTCATTCAATTAATTTGTTTTTCATTTTTATGGAAAAAAACCCCATTTATATGTTTGAATTTTAAATCTTCCGTCTATAGGATGCATATATAATTAAACTTTTCTTGATATTATTATCACAGTTGTGTAATAATAAAGATATAGTCAATTCTGTGAAATCGCATAATAATCTAAATATTGTCTTTTGGGAGATTTTTGCATTATCAAACAATTTTATTCTTATTATATTTATCTTATTATCATATCTTTTTTCGTTATCAAAAAATTTTAAAAGATTATTTTTTGTCAACCATTTTGCTAATATTTTGTACGTTAAATTTTAATAATTAAGCAACAACTAGATTTTTCTTACATGTAGAGTAAGAGCTATTTCGTTTTTAAATCAACAAATTGATTAAAATATATGAAAACGTTTTATAAATAAAGGAATATTTGGATTTGTTATATTAAATAATCTTCTACTGATTAGCTTATGTCTTTCTTATCAAAAAATTCTAAATTGTCAATTTTTATCAATCAACTTGCTAAAATTTTCTATATTATTTTCTAATGAAATTGAGTAACGACTAGATTTTTCTTACATGTATAGTAAGAGCTATCTAATTTTTACTTTAAAAAATGATTAAAATACATCCAAACTTAGGATTATGAAAGGATTACTTGAATTTTATATAATTAAATAATATCATTCTTCATTATTATCTTATCGTCTTACAAAAAAAGTTCTCATACCAAAGTCATATCAAAAAATTCTAAATTATCATTTTTTTCCAACTAATTTGCTAGTATTTTCTATATTAATTTTTAATGAAATTGAGCAACGGCTAAGATTTTCTCACATAAAAACTTTCGATTATAAAGGGATTATTTTGATTTTGCATTATCTATAATTAACTAATATAAATTTTATTTTATTATCGTCTTTCTCGTCAAAAATCTCTAAATTATCAATCTTTCTCAACCAACTTGTTAATATTTTCTATTATTAATTTTTAATGAAATTGAGCAATGGCTAGATGTTTATTATACGCATAGTAAGAGTATTTCATTTTTAAATAAAAAAATTGTTTAATTAATTAACTTTATATATTTTTAAAAAAATATTTTTGTTACATTACAATTTACTCGAATTTCATTCACAAAAATAAAAAAATAAAAATTACACAAAACGATTTAATAATAAATGTTAATAATATCCTTTTAAAAATGCAACATAACCTTTCAATAACTCCCTATCATTTTATTATCAAATAAAATAAAACGATCAATTCATAAATTCACTTAGAAACAATTGTCTTTAAAGCGTACGGCTATTTATTTATAGTCCAATGGAAAAATGAATACTTAAAAAGGAAGAGGGATGGACATTATTTCCATATAAGAATTTCCAGCCCATTTCTTTCATCTTATTTCACTTCTCGCCGAATTGGGAACGAATGTGAAGTGCAAAAAGGTTGAACCCCACCTCATTTAGCACAGAGATAATAGTAATTCAGAGAAGAGAGGGCTCGCAGAAATTTGAATGCAACTCTCGACGTAATAACTCATCGGGCCAATTTCTTTCACTCGCCAAGATTAGGCTATGGATGTCGCGTGGCGAAAACACCTGCATAGAATACGAAATGAGAGATTTGTATGGCAGGATAAAAAGGTAATCCAAGAAATAATATTTTACCTTTTTTTTTTGGTTACATGTTATATAAATGGAATAATGGTGAACAACTGCAATATAGTTAAACCCTGAGATTTGCTTCTTTTTATTTGAACTAAAATAAACGACATTTGTTGAGGCAACGTGAATACAGAAAACTGTAAGAGCTTTCATGATAACATCATACTTAAGTTGCATCTTATTTTTCCTGCTGTTGATTTATGGTGATTATTTTTTCATAATAATGTATGAATGTATTTAATAAACATGCTATTTTTCCAAAAACAGTTATTGATTAAGAAACATTTTTTCAAAAGCTATTTGAAATATTTCTTTAAATATAAATTATTTCATTAATTTAGAATAAAATAGTTTTCAATGTAGTTAAACCCTGAGATTTGCTACATTTTATTTGAACTAAAATAAACGACATTTGTTGAGGCAACGTGAATGCAGAGAACTGTAAGAGCTTTCATGATTACATCATATTTAAGTAGCATCTCATTTTTCTTCCTGTTGATTTATTATGGTTTTTTTTCATGTTAGCGTATTTATTTAATAAACATACGACTTTTAAAAAAAACTGTTATTGATTTAATAAGATTAATATTTGTTTTTTTTTTTAAATGTTGTTTGAAATATTTTTCTAAATTAAATTTTTTTCATTAATTTAAAACAAAATACTTTTAAATATAAACTCATGATTGTGAAAATTGCAACACCATGAAGGACTTACGCGAGTGAGGTGAAATTTTCAGGAAATGCAAATTAGCGCATGATATGCAAATGATTAGAATTTCAAATTCGTAGCGCATGCGTATGCTGAGCAGCACCCTCTGAACGGCGGATGGATCCGAATAAATAGACAGCTGTAGCGAGGCGTGTATGGTTATCGGTGGTTATCGGTGGTTATCGGTGGTTATCTGCTAGTGGTAAACGTTAGCTCAATCGTTACTTATGCCTCTTCGACGAAAGAGAGCGAGATTTGAACAACTTACAGAGTTTCAACGGGGGAGAATCATCGGCCTTCGTGAAGCTGTATTGTCTTATCGTGCAGTAGCCGCTCGTGTGCCGCTTAACAGCAGCACAGTGATGCGTTTTTGGAAGCAGTGGATGGACGAGTGTCGGACAACTCGGAAATCCGGGAGTGAACCCCGAACTGTGACGTCAGCTCGCGATGATAAACACCTGGTCCGCATGACGCTGACAGACCGTACAGCTTCCTCTAGACAATTGGCAGCACAGTGGTCAATAGCTACAGGTGTTTCATTGTGTGCTTCATCAATTCGTAGACGACTGCTGCAGCGTGGACTGCGCGCAAGGACTCCTTTATACAGGATTTCTCTCACGCTAAACCATCGCCGCCTGCGGCTACAATGGGCAGCGAGACTGGCGTGCTGATTGTCGGTGTCTTGTTCGTGATCCTCGTCCTGCTGCTTCTGCAGACGAACGTTGGGTGCGCATACAAGCAATATGGAATGCTCTTCCTCAGGCAGACATTCAAAATTTGTTTGACTCCATGCCACGTCGTGTAGCAGCACTTATTGCGGCGCGTGGTGGCTACACAAATTACTGATTCCGATCTCTTGTTATTGTTTGTTTGCTTTGACCAATTAATCAATTATTTGTACCCCTACCACTGAACTGTTTATTAAATTTCATTCAATTATGACGATTCCTTCATGGTGTTGCAATTTTCACAAACATGAGTTTAGTTAAAACAGGCGATTTGCTTCATTTTATTTGAACTAAGATAAACGACATTTGTTGCGATATCTTGCTTGTGTTTTCAATATTAATTTTTAATGAAGTTGAACAACGGCTAGGTTTTTCTTATATGCATAGTAATAGCTATTTTATTTATAAAAAAAAATTGGTTAAGATGTAAAAAAAAAAATCTTTGGATTACATTTTAAGTTGTTTTAGTTATACTAAAATTTACTCGAATTTCCTTTACAAAAATAAAAAAAATGTACCTAAAACGACTTAATAATAATAATATATTAATAATATCATTTAAAAAAATGTTAACAACGATTCTATCATTTTCTTTTATTTGTATTACGAATTTTTTCTTATTATCAAATATAATAAAACGATCTGATTAAAATTTTCACTTACATACAATAGTTTTAAAAGACCAATGCCATTTATCTATAGTTCAATGGAAAAATGAAAATTTAAAAAGGAGAGAGATGGACATTATTTCCATAAAAGAATTTCCTGATCATTTCTTTCATCTTATTTCACTTCTCACAGAAGTAATTGGGAACGAATGAGAAGTGCAATAAGTTGAACCCCACCTCGTTTAGCACAGAGATAATAGCTACTCAGAAAAGAGAAAACTCGCAGAAATTTGAATGCAACTCTCGACGTAATAACTCATCGGGCAGATTTCTTTCAGTCGCCCAGATTAGGCTATCGGTGTCGCGTGGCGAAAACACCTGCATGGAATACGGAATAAGCGATTTGTATGTCAGGAAAAAAAAGGGTAATCCAAGAAATAATATTTTTCATTTTTTGGTTACATGTTACATAAATGGAATAATGGGACACAACTGCAATAGAGTTAAACCCAGAGATTTGCTTCATTTCATTTGAACTAAGGTAAAAGACATTTGTGGAGATAGCATAAACAAAAATAAATGTAAGAGCTTTCATGATAACATCATACTTAAGTAGCCTTTCATTATTATTTTTTTTTCTTGCTTTTGATTTATTATCACTATTTTCTCATGATTATATATGTTTATTTAATATATGTTATGTTTTTCTAAGAAGTGTTATTGATTTAGTAAGATTTTATTGCATTTTTTTAAAATATTGTTTAAAATATTTTTCTAAATTCAATTTTTTTTTTCATTAATTTAGAAGAAAATTGTTTTAAATATAGTTAAACCCTGAGATTTACTTCATTTTATTTGAACTAAAATAAACGACATTTGTTGAGACAATTTAGTAGTATTTTCTATATTAATATTTAAGGAAATTGAGCAACGGCTAGATTTTTTTATGTGTATCATAAGAGCTCTTTCATTTTTAAATAAAAAAATCGATAAAAATACATAAAATCATTGGATAAATAAAGGAATTATTTGGATTCTTATCAGAAAATTCTAAAATATCAATATTTGTCGACCAAATTGCTATTATTTAATATATACATTTTTAATGAAACTGAGCAACGGCTAGATTTTTCTTAAATGCACTGTATTATTTTTAGATAAAAAAATTAATTAAAATGCAAAAAAAAAAACTTTGGATTAATTTTTAAATTATTTTAGTTATACTAAAAATTACACGAATTTCAAGTCACAAAAATTTAAAAAAATGCACACAAAACGATTTAATAATAATACTATATAAATCATATCATTTAAAAAAATGCAGCATAACATTTCGATAAATCCCTATATTTTTTATTATCATATAAAATAAAACGATCTATTAAAAAAATTCACTTAGACACAGATGTCTTAAAAGAGCAGTGCTATTTATTTATTGGTCAATGGAAAAATGAATATTTAAAAAGGAAGAGGGATGGACATTATTTCCATAACAGAATTTCCTGATCATTTCTTTCATCTTATTTCACTTCTCACTGAAGTAATTGGGAACGAATGCGAAGTGCAAAAAGTTGAACCCCACCTCGTTTAGCACAGAGATAATAGTCATTCAGAGAAGAGAGGGCTCGCAGAAATTTGAATGCAACTCTCGACGTAATAACTCATCGGGCCAATTTCTTTCAGTCGCCCAGATTAGGCTATGGGTGTCGCGTGGCGAAAACACCTGCATGGAATACGAAATAAGCGATTTGTATGACAGGAAAAAAAAGGGTAATCCAAGAAATAATATTTTTTTTTTTGGGTTACATGTTATATAAATGGAATAATGGAGAACAACTGCAATAGAGTTAAACCCTGAGATTTGCTTCATTTTATTTGAACTAAAATAAACGTCATTTGTTGAGATAGCACAAATAAAAATAAATGTAAGAGCTTTCATGATAACATCGTACTTAAGTTGCATCTTTTTTTTTCTGATGTTGATTTATTATGATTATTTATTTTATAATAATGTATGTTTATTAAATAAATGAGCTATTTTTTTTCCGGCTGTTGATTTATTATGATTATTTATTTTATGATAATGTATGTTTATTAAATAGATGTGCTATTTTTTTAAATGAGGTTATTGATTTAGTAAGAATTGTATTGTTACTTTTAACATCTTTTTATTCATTTAGAATAAAATTGTTTTAAATATAGTTAAACCTTCAGATTTGCTTTATTTTATTTGAACTAAAATAAACGATATTTGTTGAGGCAACATAAATAAATAAAACATCTGTAAGATCTTTCAGGATAACATTATTCTTAAATATTATATTAATTTTCTTGCTGTTGATTTATAATGATTATTTTTGAATAATATTATATGATTATTTAATAAATGGGCTGTTTTTCCAAAAAAAAAGGTTATTGATTTAAGAAGATTATTATTGTTATTTTTAAGATGTTGTTTGAAATATTTTTCTAAATTAATTTTTTTAATAATTTACAACTAAATTCTTTTAAATATAGTTAAACCATAAGATTTGCTGCATTTTATTTGAACTAAGATAAACGACATTTGTTGAGACAACTAGCTAGTATTTTCTATATTACACTGAAGTGACAAAAGTCATGGGATACCTCTTAATATCGTGTCGGCCCTCCTTTCGCCCGGCGAAGTGCAGCAACTCGAGGTGGCATGGACTCAACAAGTCGTTGGAAGTCTTCTGCAGGAATATTGAGCCATGCTGTTTCGATAGATGTCCATAATTGTGAAAGCGTTGATGGTGCAGGATTTTGGGCACGAACAGACCTCTCGATGATGTCCCATAAATGCTCGATGGGATTCATGTCGGGCGATCTAGGTGGCCAGATCATTCGTTGGACTTATCCAGAATGTTCTTCAAACCAATCGCGAACAGTTGTGGCTCGGTGACATGGCGCATTGTCATCCATAAAAATCCCATTGTTGTTTGGGTACATGAAGTCCATGAATGGCTGCAAGTGATTTTCAAGTAGCTGAACATAAGCATTTCCAGTCAATGTTCGGTCCAGTCGCACCAGAGGACCAAATCCATGCCATGAAAAAACATCCCACACCATTACGGAGCCACCACCAGCTTGAACAGTGCCTTGCTGACAGTTTGGGTCCAAAACTTCGTGGGGTCTGCGCCACACTCGAACCCTACCATCAGCTCTTACCAACTGAAATCCTGACTCATCGGACCAGGCCACGGTTTTCCATTCATCTAGGGACCAACCGATATGCTCAAGTGCCCACGAGAGTCGCTGCAAGCGATGTCATTCTGTCAGTAAAGGCACTCGAGTCGGTCTTCTGCTGGAATAGCCCAAGAAAGCCACATTTCTCCGCACAGTTCTAACAGACAAGTCCCTTGTACGTCCCACATTGATTTCTGCGGTTATTTGAAGCAGTGTTGCTTGTCTGTTAGAATTTACGACTCTTTGCAGACGTCGCCGGTCTCGGTCGTTAAGTGCAGGCGGTCGACCACTGCGCTGTCCATGGTGGGATGTTATGCCTGAAATTTCATACTCTCGGCACACTCTTGACACAGTGGATCTGGGAATGTTGAATTCCCTAACGATTTCCGAAATGGCATGACCCATGCGTCTAGCTCCAACTAACATTCCGCGTTCAAAGTCTGTTAATTCCCGTCGTGCGGTCATCATCACGTCAAAACCTCTTCACATGAATAACTTGAACAGAAATGAAAGCTCTGCGAAAGCATTTATACCTGTTCTACGCAATGCTACTGCCATCTGAAAATTTGCATATTGCTATCCCATGACTTTTGTCACTTCAGTGTAATTTTTAATTAAATTTAGCAACGGCAAAATATTTCTTATATGTATAGTAAGAGCTATTTCATTTATAAAAAAATGATTAAAATGAAAAAAAAAACTTTCGATTACTTTTTAAGCTATTTTAATTACACTAAAAATTACTCGACTTTCATTCACAAAATTTTAAAAAATTTGGAAAAAATGATTTAATAATAATATTATATAAATAATATCATTTTAAAAATACAATATAATGTTTCAATAATTCTCTATATTTTTTTATTAATTACTATTTTTTATTATCATTTTAATAATACTTTAATACTTTTTTAATACTTAATAATAATCATTTATATATATTGATATTTTCTTAACGGTATTTAATATCTTTACAAAAATTGGATTATAATTATGTTAATTTTTTTAATGTATTATGTATTGCCTTTTTTAAATATATATTAATTTGAACGCGACGTATCATTCATTAGGTGCAAATTTGATTTTACTTTGCAAAAGTTAATTTTTAAACTCATATATTTCCAAATCCGTTAATGGCATCGCTTCAAAAAATTATCCTAAAGAAATTTCAACAATTTAGGTTATTGTTTCAACAAAAAAGGATTATTGATTTAGTATGTTTTTTTTTCTGCATTTTTAAAATGTTGTTTGAAATATTTCTTTAAATTAAATTTTTTTTCATGTAAAATATTTTTTAATTAATTTGTTCAGTAGAAATTTGATTAAATTTGTTCAGAATAAAATTATTTTAAAGGTAGTTAAATCTTCAGATTTGCTTTATTTTATTTCAACTCAAATAAACCACATTTGCTGAAACAACATAAATAATAATAAAAAAACATCTGTAAGATCTTTCATGATAACATTATACTTAAGTAGCATATTATTTTTCTTGCCGTTTGATTTATTATGATTACTTTTTTCATATTAATGTATAAATATTTCATAAATGTGCTATTATTTAGAAAAAGTTTATTGATTTAGTAATATTATTGTTTTTTTAAATTTCGTTTGAAATATTTTTTAAATTAATTTTTTTTCATTTATTTAAAACAAAATTGCTTTAAATATAATTAAACTATAAGATTTGCTTCATTTTACTTGAATTAAGATAAACGGCATTTGTTGAGACAAATTGCTATTATTTTCCATATTAATTTTTATTGAAGTTGAGCAACGGCTAGATTTTTCTTATATGTATAGAAAGAAATTTTACTTATGAAAAAAAATGATTAAAATGTAAAAAGAAAACGGTGGATTACTTTTTTTAATTATTTTAGTTATGCTAAAATTTAGTCGAATTTGATTCTGAAATATAAAATAAAAAATGTGCACAAAACGAGTTAATAATAATATTACATTAATAATAACATTTCATAAATGTAACATAATATTTCAACAATTCTCTATAATTTCATTATCAAATAAAATAAAACAATCTATTAAAAAAATTCACTTAAAAGGGCAAAGCTATTTATTTAGAGTTCAGTGGAAAAAAGAATATTTAAAAAGGGAGAGGGATGGGCATTATTTCCATCAAAGAATTTCCCGCCCATTTCTTTCATCTTATTTCACTTCTCACAGAAGTAATTGGGAACGAATGAGAAGTGCAATAAGTTGAACCCCACCTCGTTTAGCACAGAGATAACAGTCATTCAGAGAAGTGAAGAAGGCTCGCAGAAATTTAAATGCAACTCTCGACGTAATAACTCATCGGGCCAATTTGTTTCAGTCGCCCAGATTAGGCTATGGGTGTCGCGTGGCGAAAACACCTGCATAGAATACGAAATGAGCGATTTGTATGGCAGAAAAGAAAGGTTATCCAAGAAATATTATTTTTCTTTTTTTGGATGCATGTTATATAAATGGAATAATAGCGAACAACTGCAATATAGTTTAAACGCCGAGATTTGCTTCATTTTATTTGAACTAAAGTAAACGATATTTGCAGATGAAACTTAAATAAAAAAATTCTGTAAGAGCTTTCAGGATAATATCATATTTAAGTAGCATATTAGTTTTCGTGCTGGTGATTTAATATGATTATTTTTTCATAATAAGGTACGTTTATTGAATATATGTGCATTTTTTTCTAAAAAGTGTTATTGGTTTAATATTATTGTTTTTTAAATATTGCTCGAAATATTTTTTTTCATTTATTTTTTTTTTTCAATAATTTAGAACAATATTGTTTTAAATATAGGTAAACCATGACATTTGCATTTTTTTTAAGGAAAATAAACAACATTGGTTGTGACAACTTGTTAGTATTTTCTATATTAATTTTTAATGAAGTTGTGCAACAGCTAAATTTATCTTATATATATAATAAGAACTATTGTATCTATAAAAAATTGATTAAATTAAAAAACAGTTTGGAATACTTTTTAAATTATTGTAGTTATACTAAAATTTACTGAACTTTCATTCACAAAATTAAAAAAAAAATGTATACAAGACGATTTAATAATAATATTATATAAATAATATCATTTTAAATAACGTAACAAGACATTTCAATAATTCTATATATTTTTTATTAAGAACTATTTTTTATTATCAAATAAAATGAAACGATATACTCCAAAATTCACTTACAAACAATTGTCTCAAAAGAGCAATGCTATTTATTTGTAGTTCAATAGAAAAATGAATACTTAAATAGGGAGAGGGATGGACATTATTTCCATAAAAGAATTTCCTGCCCATTTCTTTCATCTTATTTCACTTCTCACAGAAGTAATTGGGGAACGAATGCGAAGTGCAATAAGTTGAACCCCACCTCGTTTAGCACTGAGATAATAGTTCATTCAGAGAAGAGAAGGCTAGCAGAAATTTGAATGCAACTCTCGACGTAATAACTCATCGGGCCAATTTCTTTCAGTCGCCCAGATTAGGCTATGGGTGTCGCGTGGCGAAAACACCTGCATAGAATACGAAATAAGCGATTTGTATGGCAGGATAAAAAAGGGTAATCCAAGAAATAATATTTTTCTTTTTTGTGTTATATGTTATATAAATGGAATAATGGAGAACAACTGAGACCTGAGATTTGCTTCATTTTATTTGAACTAAAGTAAACGACATTTGTTGAGGCAACATAAAGTAAAAAAATCTGTAAGAGCTTTCATGATAGCATCATTCTTAAGTTGCATCTTATTTTTTCTGCTGTGGATTTATTATGATTATTTTTTTATGATAATGTATGTTTATTAAATAAGTGTGTTATTTTTCTAAATGGTGTTATTGATTCAGTAAGAATTGTATTGTTACTTTTAACATCTTTTTATTCATTTAGAATAAAATTGTTTTAAAAATAGTTAAACCCTCAGATTGGCTTTATTTTATTTGAACTAAAATAAACTACATTTGTTGAGGCAATATAAATAAATTAAACATCTGTAAGTTCTTTCAGGATAACATTATACTTAAATATCATATTAATTTTCTTGCTGTTGATTTATAATGATTATTTTTGAATAATAATGTATGATTATTTAATAAATGTGCTGTTTTTACAAAAAAAGGTTTTTGAATTAAGAAGATTATTATTGTTATTTTAAAAATGTTGTTTGAAATATTTTTTCTAAATTAATTTTTTTTTTTTTTAATAATTTAGAACAAAATTGTTTTAAATATAGTTAAACCATGTTATTTGCTTCATTATGCTATAACTAAGTTAAACGACATTTGTTGAGAAAACTTGCTAGTATTGTCTATATTAATTTTTAATGAAGTTGATCAATGTCTAAATTTTTCTTATATGTATAGAAATAACTATTTCATATTTAAATAAAAGAAAATGTTTAAAATGTAAAAAAAAAACTTTTCGATCACTTTTTAAGCTATTTTAGTTACACTAAAAATTACTCGACTTCATTCACAAAACTTTAAAAAATATGAACAAAATGATTTAATATTAATATTATATAAATAATATCATTTTAAAAAATACAATATAATATTTCAATAAAACTTTATATTTTTTATTAATTAGTACTTTTTATTATCATTTCAATATTACTTTAATACTTTTAATAATACTTTTTTAATACTTAATAATAATCATTTATATTTATCGATATTTTCTTAACGGTATTTAATATCTTTACAAAAATTGGATTATACTTATGTAATTTTTTTAATGTATTAAGTATTGCCTTGTTTAAATAAACTCATGTTTGTGAAAATTGCAACACCATGAAGGAATCGTCATAATTGAAGGAAATTTAATACACAGTTGAGTGGTAGTGGTACAAATAAATGATTAAATGTTCAAAGCAAACAAACAATAACAAGAGATCGGAATCAGTATTTTGTGTAGCCACCACGCGCCGCAATAAGTGCTGCTACACGACGTGGCATGGAGTCAAACAAATTTTGAATGTCTGCCTGAGGAAGAGCATTCCATATTGTTTGTATGCGCACCCAATCTTCGTCTGCAGAAGCAACAGGACGAAGATCACGAGCGAGACGCCGACCAACGAAATTCCACACATGTTCAATCGGCGACATATCCGGGGAATACGCAGGCGAAGGAAGAAGCTGTACCTGCCGCGTTGCAAAGAAGGATTGAACAGCCTAGCGATATGAAGGTGGGCATTGTCCTGTTGAAATACAGTGCCTGGCAAGCTTTGAAGGAAGGGAACAGCTTGGGGCTGTAGAACTTCACTGATGTACCGGTTGCTGTTCAAATTGCCCACAATTCTTAGCAATTGAGATCGTCCATGATATGCTATGGCACCCCAGACCATAACTCCGGGTGTTCGTCCACTGTGGCGTTCGATAATGCACTCCGGAAGGTGGCGTTCACCGGCATAGCGTCTGACACGAATGCGGCCATCATAGTACCACAAATTAAAGCGGGATTCGTCAGAAAACCCGACATGCTGCCAATCAGCACGCCAGTCTCTATGCTGTGCTATGCTATATGTCCATAGTAGCCGCAGGCGGCGACGGTTTAGCATGAGAGGTATTCTGTATAAAGGAGTTCTTGTGCGCAGTCCACACTGCAGCAGACGTCTACGAATTGATGAAGCACACAATGAAATGCCTGTAGCTATTGACCACTGTGCTGCCAATTGTCTAGAGGAAGCTGTACGGTCCGTCAGCACCGTGCGGACCAGGTGTCTATCATCGTGAGCTGACGTCACGTTTTGGGGTCCACTCCCGAATTTCCGAGTTGTCCGACACTCGTCCGTCCACTGCTTCTAAACACGCATCACTGTGCTGCTGTTACGCTGCACACGAGCGGCTACTGCACGATAAGACAATCCAGCTTCACGAAGGCCGATGATTCTCCCCAGTTCAAACACTTTAAGTTGTTCAAATCTCGCTCTCTTTCGTCAAAGAGGCATAAGTAACGATTGAGCTAACGTTTACCACAAGGAGATAACCACCGATAACCATACACGCCTCGCTACAGCCGTCTATTTATTCGGATGCATCCGCCGTTCAGAGGGCGCTGCTCAGCATACGCATGCGCTACGGATTTGAAATTCTAATCATTTGCATATCATGCGCTAATTTGCATTTCCTGAAAATTTCAGCTCACTCACTGAATGGTGTTGCGATTTTCCCAAACATGAGTTTATATTAATTTGAAAGCGACGTATCATTCATAAGGTGCAGATTTGATTTTACTTTGCAAAAGTTAATTTTTAAACTCATATATTTCCAAATCCTTCAAAAAATTATCCTAAACAAATTTCAACAATTTGAATTGAATAGAGTAAAATTCTTTGATGTTGTAACAGAAAAATTTAGGGTTAGCAGTTAATTAACCAGATTAATTAATTTTTTTATTCGACTCCATGTCATAATTAAAAGATTTTATATTTGAAATATCTTTTTCAAATTTTGAATGAAATTAATTCATTTTTTATTCACCGCAATTTAAATAAAAGAATTATCTCAATTATTACCAGTGCAGTTCCTCTGAAAGAAATTAGTAAAATTTTTGACTTGCTCTCTCCTAATGATTATGAAATTGAAACGTTTTATGAAATTTTGCGTATATTACAACAGCTATATTACAAAATGCACTCTAGGGATTTTAATAAAAACTATTTCTTGATATCAGAGAAATATTTCAAATGAAGCCGAGTAAATATGTCATTTACAGTTAGTGAAACACTTGTTTAACCATTACGAAAAAGCCACAGAGTAACCTGGTAGGGCATTGGATTTCCCAATAGAGATAGTTCACTTCAAAATTGCAAAATCAAAGTTTAGTTGAACATTACTATATCTATGCCGGTTATGGACACCATAATTCTGCAGCCTGAATTTTTTTTTTTTTTTATCAAGTTCAAGGGAGAATGTGTGAATTTTCAAAATACGAAATAATGAAGTTAAAATTTCAGAGGTTGAATTTTATAGATTTTACTTGACACTTGTAGTTTTTCGTGAAGTCACCTTAACTTTAATTAATATTACTCGATTTAATTAATAATTCAATTTAATTAATAATATAATAGATAGCTTTCCCTAGAAACAGTGTTTACTGTGAGTAATGAGAGGAATCTGACTATTTGTTAATCTTTAACTTAACACTTCTTCACGCACAAATATTGCAGGGAAATCTTCTGTATGGCTTTTTCGGTAATGGGTGAAGAAATATTTCGCTAATAGTAAATAATGTAATTATTTCCAAAATAATTTTAATTTCCAATAATTTTGAAAAATAAAATTGCGGACAGTGTTATGAAATAAAAGTTTTAGTGTGACGCATATGCACTCCTTTTTTTAAATTATAAAATATATTTTATATATTTGCTCAGATTCATTTAAAATATAAAAATTAAAATATTAAATAACGCTATTTTGGATATAACGCTATTAAAATATTAAATAATGCTATTTATGATATTAACGCTATAACGGTAAATGACGCTATTTTGGCTTAGTCCATTGTGCATTTCTATAACACTGAATCATTTACATTTCTCAATTTCATAAGCGACAATTATGCCAATTGCTTCGTTAAAATTGCCAAGGTGACAATTATACCCAATAATTATAAGAAATGCATATTTTATCAAATAAATCCATTATATATACCACATTAAAATAACCCATTTCGTAATAATATCGCAGCAAAATTTAATGTTTATCCATTACTGGAAATACAGGCTATTTTCCAAAAGGTCGATTATAAAATACTCTTGGCTATTTCCTTTCGGAAATAAAATCCATGAGATAACTTTTGACAAAGTTTATTTTTCCGAACTTCCTGATGATTCAGAAAAGTGCAAACATGTCAAAAATCTCGGTTTACTTTCATCCAAAACTGGAAAACCCAAAAGCCAATATAAAGTTTACGGGGGAAACGGGCAGATTCCTGAAATATTTCCTCGGTGCCAAGTTGATGAAGATTATCAAAGAGTCGGATTCCTCTCATTACTTAAAGTAAACACTGCTCCCAGGGAAAACTATTTTCGCTCGACTGTCATTAATTAAAGTGAAGGTGATCTTCGCGAAAAGAATCGACTGCCACATTCCAATCACTGAGATTTCGGGTGTAATGAAACATTTTTCGACTTTTGCCGGCCGGGCGTCGAATTGTGGGCAATAACGGAAAAACGATTTTGGAAAACTATCCGTAAATCAATTTGGAATGCGCAGAGAGGGTTGCGATAGCTTGGCTAGATGTCCTTCCTTCCATTTTCAGCTTGCGAAAGTATTGGCAATAATGTGGTGCCTTTTTTTTGTTTTGTTCTCTGTTCGAAACATCTGCTGTTGTATGTGGCTTTAAATCATAATCGTGTTAACAAAGAAATCTTTGAAAATACATTGATGTCTTCAGAAATTTATATTTCTGGCAAAATTACTCAACACTAAGAACATATATGTATTTCGTAACGTATGTTTTAAATCAATGTTTTGACTTAAAATAACATGTATTGTAATAAATAGCTAAAGGTATAGTAGAAACATTTGCTATTGTATGTGGCTTTAAATCATAATCATGTTAACAAAGAAATCTTTGAAAATACATTGATGTGTTCAGAAATTTATATTTCTAATAAAATTGCTCTATTGTATGTGGCATAAGAAAGGAAATATATGTATACATATACACGTAATATACGTTTTAAATTAATGTATTGATTTAAAATAACATGTATTGTAATAAATAGCTAAAGGTATAGTAGAAACATCTGCTATTGTATGTGGCTTTAAATCATAATCGTGTTAACAAAGAAATCTTTGAAAATACATTGATGTCTTCAGAAATTTATATTTCTAATAAAATTGCTCAGCAGAAAGGAAATATATGTATACATATACACGTAATATACGTTTTACACTAATGTATTGATTTAAAATAACATGTATTGTAATAAATAGCTAAAGGTATAGTAGAAACATCTGCTATTGTATGTGGCTTTAAATCATAATCGTGTTAACAAAGAAATCTTTGAAAATACATTGATGTCTTCAGAAATTTATATTTCTGACAAAATTGCTCAACACTAAGAACATATATATATTTCGTAACGTATGTTTTAAATTAATGTATTGACTTAAAATAATATGTATTGTAATAAATAGCCAAACCTATAGTAGAAACATCTGCTATTGTACATTTGGCTTTAAATCATAATCGTGTTAACAAAGAAATCTTTGAAAATACATTGATGTCTTCAGAAATTTATATTTCTGGCAAAATTACTCAACACTAAGAACATATATGTATTTCGTAACGTATGTTTTAAATTAATGTATTGACTTAAAATAACATGTATTGCAATAAATAGCCAAACCTATAGTAGAAACATCTGCTATTGTATGTGGCTTTAAATCATAGAAAAACAAAGAAATCTTTGAAAATAATTGACGTTTTCAGAAATTTATATTTCTGGCAAAATTGCTCAGCAGAAAGGAAGTATATGTATACATATACACGTAACATACGTTTTACATTAATGTATTGATTTAAAATAATAAGTATTGTAATAAATAGTCAAACGTATAGCAGAAACATCTGCTTTTATACGTTTGGCTTTAAATCACAATCGTGTTAACAGAACTTTGAAAATACATTGATGTCTTCAGAAATTTATACTTCTGAAAACATCAAAATTGCTAAACAGAAAGGACATATATATAGATATATATTTACGTAACATATTCTTTAAATTAATGTATTTATTTAAAATAATGTGTACTGTAATAAATTGCCAAATTTATAGTAGAAATATCTGCTATTGTATGTGGCTTTAAATCATAATCGTGTTAACAAAGAAATATTTGAAAATACATTGATGTCCTCATAAATTTATGTTTCTGGCAAAATTGCTCAACAGAAAGGACATATATATATATATATATATATATATATATATATATATACACGTAACATATGTTTTAAATTAATGTAAGGATTTAAAATGATATACATTGTGATAAATAACACACATAAAAACTATCTAAAATTTACAAAAACTTTCTTGAAATATTATATCAGCCTTCAATGGCATTCCTTATCATATATTAATGCAGGAATCTGTTAAAAGTTTTCAAATTAAAACATTTTGCAATTTTTGATTCTTTTTTCATATAATTTTCAATTTTAAATCTTTTTTTTTCCCGTAGAAATAGAAAATTTAAGATTTAAAACAGCAAGCTTACGAAAGACAAAAAAAGAAAATATATGTAATGTAGACAGCGCAATGTAAAACAGCTTCTAAAACCGAGTCAAAAAACCGTATTTTATAGGATCAGCTGCTTTAGAATTGTTGAAATTTGTAAAAGTTTTAATGTCATGGAAATGTATTAATTTTTTTTTATTATCAAATAGATTTTGTAGATTTACTCGGCTTCATTTAAAATATTTCTCTAATATCAAGGAATATTTTTTATTAAAATCCCTACAGTGCATTTTGTAATATTATAGCTTTTGTAATATGCGATAAATTTCATAACACATTTCAATTTCATAATAATTAGGAGAGAGGAAGTCAAAAATTTTACTAATTTCTTTCAGAAAATCTGCACTGGTAATAATTGAGATAATTTTTTTTTAAATTGTAGTAAATAAAAAATGAATTAATTTCATTTAAAAATTTGAGAAAGGATATTTCAAATATAAAATCTTTTAACTATGGCATGCAGTCGAATAAAAAAAAAAATTAATCTGGTTAATTAACTGCTAACTCGAAATTTTTCTTTTACAGCATCAAAGACTTTTACTGTATTAAATTCAAATTGTTGAAATTTGTTTAGGATAATTTTTTGAAGCGATGTCATTAAAGGATTTGGAAATATATGATTTTAAAAATTAACTTTTGCAATGTAAAATCAAATTTGCACCTAATGAATGATATGTCGCGTTCTAATTAATATATTTAAAAAAAAGATAATATTTAATACCTTAAAAAAGTTACATAATTATAAACCAATTTTTGTAATAATTTTATAAAGGTATTAAATACCGTTAAGAAAATATCAATATATATAATTAGCTAAAATTTTTATGTGGTTTACTTTCTAGTGTTGTCAACAATTGAAATATATAGTTCTTTTTTTAATTATGAAGATGTATTTGAAAGGCCAATTAGTTAATTGTTTCGAAATTAAATCAAATATGTATTATAAATCCGTTTTTGCACAAAATAGTTTCTAGTGAAAAAACTGGATCAAGTTTGAAAAGTGTAAAGTTAACAGAGAAATCAGTAATTTGGTTTGCATTAAGATTTTATCCTTTTAATTAATTTTTTACGCATTTAACTAAATTTTCTTTTAAAATTATTTATTATAGTTTTTTAAAAAGGTTTATGTACTACATTATTTAACAATTTTAGTATTATGTTATCTAACGATAAATTATCATAATTGAATTTCAAAAATATTAATAAGTAAATCTTCAAAAACACAAATACTTCTTTATGATCATATTGTCAAATGGAGAAGTAGGTTTTTTATATCCAGCAATGCAGTTTTCATGACTTCAAATATCAGCAATGTCGGATGTGAAAGCCAGGTTATATTGTTCTCCCAAGCCCTATAATTTTAAGTTTGCAAATCTAGCTAGTCAAAGAACTGGTTAGGTATCATAGCCTTTCAGAAATTTGTTGACCAGATGAGCCCTTAGTGATAATTTTTTCAATTTTCTAAAATTAAATCAATAATAAACGCAGACCTGAAAAGGTGACACAAGACTCCAATATCTCTTGCCTGTACTTCACAGCAATCCCGGAGTTCTTATAAAATATTAAGAACTGCTCGTTCTTTCCAGCATGAAGGGGAGGTCTTTTGGCCATTTGGTTAGAGGTCTGGCCTGTGGTGCTCCAGATTCGAATCCTGGTGGTGGCATGATGTTTGTTAGAGTGGTTCGGACTCCCCATTAAACTGTAGATCCCGCTCTAATTAGCCAAAAGTATTCAAAAAATGGCCATAGAGCTACAAACCAAAACCAAATCCAGCATGAAGGCTGGATATTATTTTTGGTCTTGGAAAGGCAGTGGTGTCCGGATTTGTCCAGTTAAACATGAATCGAGAATAAGTGGCTAGGCTGACGCTGGACAGATTAATATATAATACCTTCCACATTAAACTATGGTTCAAAATCTGTTGTCTGAGTAGAATACTAAACGGGTTGTACTGAGTGGTGAATTTAACTGGACTCGGAAACACCTTTTGCAATTAGATCTCTCTGGCGTAGCTTTCTGTACATTTTAACACTTAAATTTGTGTAACCACATAATGATCGCGAGAGTTTTAAAAAGTTACAGGTCTCTTCCTACGCCTTGCTGTATTGGACAAATGTTGATCTTCATTGTCTATCGTAGATCTTATCCAAGCCTTTTCTCGCCGATTTCAATGTCTTTACAGTATGTAAACTATTTCCATAAATTCAACATGGCTCTTTGAGTCATATTTGAGTCTCTAACAATCAGTATCTGAAACCTACCTGATTTTAGGCTCTCAACGATTCATTAACTTATTCCACTAGCTCTGCAATATTTAATTTAACTACTTTAGCTGTTAATATTTAATATGAGTACCATTTGATAAGAAATCGTAAAATTGTTGCAGTATTTTTAGAATATATATACATACGTTTTTGTTTCATGGAATAGCAATGTGTTTAAAATGCTGACTCTCCTTGCATCTCGTTTTATGTTAAGCATTTTCTATAATGGTTAGACAAGAAATATCGCCCGTACACTATTTTGGAATAAATGCATAGTGTTCATTGAAAATATAAATTTCCTTTTATGCTTAAGCAAAATAGTTGTACTGAAAATGATGTCTATTTATGGTGATATGCAGAGTTTAATGTAATAGATATGAGAATGGACATTTATTTTTAATAGCCTCGTGTGACTCTCTACGTTTCGAATAAAATTTCACGCCTCGAAGACTTAATTAGTTGATACTTTAGAAATGGGTGCTTCGAGACATAAGATGAGCCAAAGGAGAAATGGTTATTATAGAGATTCTAAGCCGAAGTTCAAATCTTTCAAAATGGAAACTAATGGAAAATCAGTATATGAAATTATTCATATTTATTTTCATTAAAGTAAGAAATTGTAATTGAATTTTCGTGTCTTTCTCAGAATGTACTGTTTTTATTCTAGTTAATATTTGTAATAGAACTGGCTATATGGGATATAATTTTTATCATTTACGATATATGCATGAACAAAAGTATAATTTAAACAAAATACGTAATTGTTTTTAACTGTAGATACTATTCAGAGAATACCTACAAAAAAGAAAATTATTTCTTTGGATTAATAATTCATAAGAAGGCATAAGTGAAGGTTTATAAAGTTTATGATATATTATACGAAATTGTATTCTATTATTTTTTCATATAATGTTTTTAAGAAATGCTGTAATGTAACTTTTGGTGAAATTGAAGCGGAATCATTTTTATTTGTTAATAATATTAACTGTTACGCAATCGTAGATACTAATATTAGTATAAAAAATGCAGCTTGAAAGTCTTTGGATTATTCTTCTTTCATCTTTGGATTATTCATCAGCTTTAAAGAATTTTAATTTAAAAAAATTATGTTCATGAAATAAAACATAATATATAATACATATATATTAAAATTCCTATTTGTGGAATAATATGATGGGTAATTACGATTTAATACATACAAAAATATTTAAGAACAATTTATCCATTTTGTTTTCATTACTTACGTTTAAAGGTAAAATAGAGCATTATTTAAAATATAGTTATTGAAAATAAATCGAATAATGCAATAGTTAAACTTCCAGTAGATCTTAAATTTATGGTAAGAGTTATAATAAAAAAATAAATTAAAGATTATTACCGGTAAATAATGAAAAGAGGGTTAAAAATAATTTCACAAAAAGTAACTGGGGAAAAATATTAAATCAATACAAGATTAAGAATAGTAGTGAAAGTATCCAATGCGTATACACACACACACACATATATATATATATATATATATTAACCGATATGCTTCATCAGATAAAAAGACTAAGAGTTTAAAAAGTGGCGAAAAAGAAAAAATATATATTTTTATTTCTATATATATATATATATATATTCTAAGAAATAAAAATCGTAAAATTTTATTATTATTACATCGTAAATAATTAAGTTTCTATTGAAAATCATGATTTTCAATTTCATTTACATCAATTGTTAAATATTTTTTTTAAGACTGCAATAATTAATAGAAGTTAGAAATAAAATGCGATTTTTATTTGATATTTAAACTTATTCAAATTAATATTCAGAATTTTTTTCAAAGTATTTTAATTTGAATATAAGTTATCGAACTTTATTTAACGTGTCACATCTATGATGAATTATTTTAAATAGTCAATTTATTATATTTACAAGAAAAATTGGTAATTTTTAAACTATAAACTTTATTATTTCATAATTGTGTCAAAATATAAATATTAAAATTTTACGATGTTGAATTTCATTTCGTAGATTTCCATTCATTGAAATTACTATAATGTATTGAAACACGAAACTAATATATTTAAGTATGAGAACCATTAAATAATCTGAGCCTATATAAAATAGGGTAATTTAAAAATATATATAGAAATATGTACAGAAATTTGTACGAAATTCGTCCTCTTCAAGCATAATATGTTTTTGTTAAAATACTTATATTGAAAAGAGCATAACAATATTGAGTTGAATGAGTTTAGTCTATTTGAATCGAATTCTGAGAAATTGAGTCGAATGTATTTTTTCTAAACATTAAGTGGTAATCTATGTAAAATATATAAGCATGCTTTTAATTCTTTCGTAAATAAAATATATTTAGAAATAGAAAACTTTGTTTTTATAACGATTCCAAAAAGTAAATGAAAACATTTTTAGGATTATTTCTTTAAAAAAAAAGGATCGTTACTTTTTTGTGCTAAAGCGAATAAAAGTAAATTATTATTATTTTTTTACGCGACATTTATTCTACCAATCACATTTAAGCTGTCGCAAGTTTTGAAAACGATAAAATAAAGTTGCCAGAAAAAGTTTCTTTTTTCTCTCAATTTTACAATTCGCTAAGTTTTAGAATTTTTTTTAAAAATAAATGTTGCTGTATTTTTTTTAAAGTAATAACAAATAAAAAAAAACATTTTTATTCGTCATAAAATGGGAAGTGTATCTTTCATAAATTACACATTCATCACAAGCTTTTTTTTTTTTTTTCGAAACATTATTTTTTTTCTTCTTCAATTTTTCCCAATTGTCGTCTGGTCTGCTTGACTGATTCGCAACGGATTCTTCTTCTTCTCGGAAGTTATCGAAACGAGAATTGAGATAATATTCTTCGAAATCGATAACTTGTGGACGAACATGGATGATGGTGGAAAATAAGAAAGGCATTAGCTTGACGAATTGCGCTGCTCAAGCGTGACGAAAAATAAGCTTCTTTGTCATGTTTCATTTTCAAAATAAAAGAACAAAAAAAAAAGGGGACTTAACCATTTTGTATTTGAAAAAAGAGTTTTACAGTAACATGTTCTCAACTATACAGTGTATATAACATGTACTTAACAGTATATAGTGTAATTCTTATAAAAATTCTTTAGTAAATTTAAAAAATAAAATAAATTTCAACAACAAAATAATGCATAAGCTGCAGTAAAAGTGTTATTTAAAGTGTTATTTTAACAAAGAAATAACCGTTCATGATATAGCAAATGAAATACTAATTTTAGATAATATTTTAAGATTGGCTTCTAATATTGTTTCATTTTCTAATATGTAAACATGCTTCCTCCTACTCATTGGTGACATCGCCCCTTGTGGCATTTAGGAGAAATGATCAATCAGCCTCGAGACTCTAACAGAGAGGATTCTAGCTCATTAGTTGGTCTATAGACTCTCACTCGTAAAGAAAATATCTTACGCGCATCCCGCACGTACCTGAGTATCGGGTTTTTAGCTTAGAAGTGGAATCCTTCTACAAATTTATAATTATATTTCTTTAAAAGTGTTAAAAAATATTGGATGTGTCTAATTGTATATGTCTGGTGTTTATGGGTTTTTGGTATGGTGTTTCTTCTTACAGCTTATGTGCGCGTAAATTGTAAGTTTTTCAAACTATGCCTCAAGTATCTCAACCCAACAACACCCATTAACAATCCATTTGCCCAACCCGCATACTACAAATCTTAAATATGAGTTACAGCTTTGAGTTTACTATAAAGACTATATTTAATATTGATGAAACTGAATTTAATGTTGATGAAACTGAATTTAATGTTAACGAAACTGAATTTAATGTTAATTAAACTGAAGTTTAATTTTGATTTTGATATACCAATGTTTAATTTCTTTTTCATTTTAAATGGCTTAAGTTACGATTAATTAAATTTTACTTGAAAAAAATAAAAACATAGTTATCACTAATCAAAATTGTAAAGCAACTTTTATACAATACTGTAGATGACTAGCTTAAGTATATCACATTTTTTTTAATTGGAAGTTTAATTTTGTTTTCAAAAACAAATCTAAAAATTATAAATTTATACTAATGATCATGTTTGCATAGTTAATCATTGAGAAAAAGAAGCATAAGATGGTGCATATAAAAACATATTAAACATTCTTCGTTATAGATACATATTTTTGCATATTTCTTTATAAAAGGGTATTTTTATCATTCTATCAAATTGAAAAGTGGTTATATGAACTTTGATATGTGCATATATTTAAGATTATTTTGAAAATATATTTAAACAACTTACTCTACCATTTTATTTCTTTCAAAAAATAGTTTCTGTACATTATTCGTTTTAATTTTAAATTAATAAGGTTACTTATAAAGAACGGAAAGCAAAATAAGAAGAATACAGTTTAATTTTTTTAAAAGGTTTATCCTGTTATCCATTTTTATCTAACATATATTTAGGATCAAAACCATTCTTTCCGTTTAAAGAAGTACTACACCCTTCAGAGTATCAGAAGCAAAATTCCATTTCATAATTCTTATCGCTAAACTGGGTTCGTGCCAACTTCGTCAAATGGTTTTAAGACACGACATGGTTTTTTTTTTCCTTGGGACATTTAAAAGAAAGCCCCTGTCTAAAACGTCTCAAAAACAATTAACTTATATCTTCTAATAGATTAATTAATGTGCTTCATTTAGAAATACATCATAATATCTTCATTAAGTGTGGTAACTTTAGTCTTAGTCTATTTCTCAAAAGCAATTAACTTTAACTCATTTTTCTTTCGTAGACTTTGAATGGGGAATTAGGGAATTATGCAAAATTGAAAAGATGCTATCTATGGCTTGATGTATTCAATTCATTAAAATTATTTTTATTATTTTAAAGTTTTACATAACTCAATTCTAAGTGAACAAATTAAATGAACATGAAAATGAAGGATATTGTCTATACTTTAAAGCACATATAATAAAAATTAGCTTTTTAACTTAAACATATTAGTAGGAATTAATTTAAAAAAGATTTTAAAACAGGAATATTTATCTTCTTCATTTTTTCTTTTAATTTCTGTTAAATTACTCTAGAAATATTGTTATCTAATGCTGTAAATAAAAATAATTTTTAGATCTATTATTTAAAGGAATTTTAATAAAATATATAATTACAATAAAATATAATTTATTTATTCTGAAAAAATTATTCAAATACTAAATTGCATAATATCTTTAAAAAGAACTTTAAAGATATAAAGTACTATTTTATTGTAATTCATTAACTGTCTAGCTATCACAGCTGTAACATTTGCTTTCGAATTTTATTCAAAATTTCTACTTAGGCATTTAATTTGCTTCATTTTTTTATCATATGTAAATCATTTAATCATTACATAGTTCCAGATTCATGTCATTGTGCTTTCAAATTTCTCTTTTAATTAAATGAAATCCTTGTTCTCGTATATTAAATCTGAGTATCTATCAATTGGCTTGAAGCCCAATAATATTCCAAATGTTTTGTTTTCGTACTTTAAAATAATTCATCTCATCAGCAAATGTCTTGTTGCATTTTTCCCACTAGAAGAGATATAGCGTTTCTGTTCCCAGGGGAAAGGAATGCATATTCTTTAACAAGAACATAATAACAACCTATCATTTAAATCTGACAGCAGATAAACGGTATCATGGATGCAGTTTGTGCAGAAGGATGGTGTTTTGTGCAAAATGCAGTTTGTGTTTGTACTAATGAGAACAACCTAACTGAAATCTGACAGCAAATAATCAGTGTCAGGAATCATGAGATATCAAGTAATAACAGATTTTCTGTTCAAACGTCATAGATAGAAACAATTACAAATGCGATATGGATTAAGTGATGAATTTCTGCATGGTGATTGATGACAGACAAGGGCTGAGAAAGTGTCCATTTCAATAAAAAAGGAGGGAATTTGGCCACTCCCTTGACGGATTTTCTTAAAATGAGGTTTTTAGAGAAGGATAAGGATGGTGTTCTGTGACTCGTCGACAAAAGGTGTTCTTTTTTTCTCAAAGTGATTGAACAGGCCAGAATTTTACAATGTGAGTCCCTTGTAGTTTCTTGTATCACACCGTGTGGTAATTAAGGTCTGTTGCAAACCGGTTGTATTACAATTCGTCGTAGAATCGAGAACTCTGAAAATCTCGGTTCTGGGAGGGGACTGCACGTGTAAATCAAATTTAATAAGTTATATATATATATATAATGATTGGAAATAAAAATTAAAGTGTTCCCACGATCCTGAAATTGGCCCTCTTCTTGAAGTCGTTGTAGATCTAGAATAGGCCGAGACGTTACAGTTACCATCCCACATACTGACAAGTTTTTAAAGATTTTACTTCCCTCTGTTTGTATAGTTTAATGATTATTACATAAATGAACACAATTAAAGGATTCAATTGATACACTTAATAGTGTTTAAAATTTCTCGATTTAGATGGAAAAAATTTTCATTATCGAGTTCTTCATAAGAATAGACTGTGGTCTTTGAAACCATCTTCTGATATGTTGTTTAGTGTAGCTATAACATTGAAAAAAAAGCTAAAATAAAAAGTAAAAAAAAAACTTTGCTAAAATTCTTTAAATAACTACCTAAATGACAAAAACAAAAATGTTTTATAATATATATTTTTATTTTTACCTTTTCCAAACTTCCACCTGACCACCGGTCTGGGCTGTCCCTCCGCCTGACAGTCGAAAGTGACGGATATTCCTTCCAAAGCTGATTGATCGCTCGGTTTAATCACCCACACAGGTGGAGCTGAAAAAGAAAAGCAGAAAATTTGTAAACAGAAAAAAAAAAAAAAACACAAAAAAATAAATAAATAAAAAAAACAAGGAAAGAAAAACAAGAAAATGCTATCTCAGCAAATATCGCGAATTAATAGAATTCCATCTCATGAATATTAATACAATATTCGATGCCACAAATGGGCTGTTAACTACGAAGATCTAAAAAAAATATTTCTTTTTTTTCATTACCTGATTTATATTCCAGCTTACTTAGCTGGCAACACTCTCTAACGGGAGAACTTAAGTATTAATGAGATTTTCAAATATCAAGTGAATGTTGAATAAAAAATCAATTTCCATTACTCCCAACTACTTAGAAATGACTTGGTGCAGTGTCTTTTCATTTTGTCTTTCTGAATTTAAATTAGTTTTTGAATAATATGTTTACAAATTGATTAAAATTTTTTGAATAACAATGTTTTTCTTAGTATATTTTTATATGTAATTTTTTTAGGTTGAAAATTTAAGAAACATAACATATTTTAAATATGCATTAAAATAAATTTTTTCGTAATAGATGTATAAATTCACAATACATATATTTTTCTGATTAGATTCTTATATGATTTTTTTACTTTAAAGATTTAAGAAACATAACAAAATATAAGTATGCATTAAAATAAAATTAAAAAAAAATTTTTTAAGATGTGTAAATTCCTAATGCATTAATCTTTCTTACAAGATTTGAAAATTTAAAATGAAAAAATTTAAAATTTAAAAATTAAATTGTCAACTACATTTTTACATGAAAATTTAAGAAATATAACAAATTCTAAGTATGCATTAAAAAAAATTCGTAAAAGATGCATAAATTAATAATATATATACACTCAAGAGTCAAACATTATGACCACCCCTACATTTTGCAATGAACTCGCCTGGATGACGTGGAAGGCACGTGATCAGGTGGAAGTGGAATTTAACTGGTATTAAGTGGTGGTATTAATCCATGCCAAGGCAGGTTGAAGCTGTGCTGCGCGTCAAAGGTGGGCCAACTCGTTATTGACAGGTGGTCATTATGTTTTGGCTCTTGAGTGTATATATATATATGTGTGTGTTTTTATATATAAAAATGAAAAAAAAAATTAGAGAATTTAAATTTTTAAAGGTTCAAAATAATATATAATTTTAATCCTTTTATTTAAAACACTAAAGTTATATTTTATAGGACAATATCCCAAAGAGTCATATTATCACTTATTAAAGTTAATTTATTTGAACACGCTATTTAGAAAACGTCCTTGAGCATTTTGTTTGTAAGAAAAATCAGTTATTTTTAATAAAATAAAAATAATACTTTAATTTTTGAATAAAATGCTTTATTTCTTTATATTGCTATAAATTGATCACAAAGCAATAAAATGCAACTTTATTTATTCAATAAAGCAGTACAAAAAACAACTTAAATGTATAAACTGGTTTAAACAGATATGCTATTTAAGCTGATAAACTATGAACTGATATGATATGCTATCTTTTATTATAAAGAGTTTTAAATCATTAGTATACAAACAGTATATTTCGATATACTTTTAGATATTATACTAGAAATAAACCGTTCGAAATTTTAACCTAGGAATACAGACATAACAAATGTATTAAATATAATTTTCAAACTTTAGCTGACGATCAAATATCTCTGGAAAAGAGTATTCTACATGCTGTAGAATTAAAATTTAAAACATTAATTTTTCCTCGAAAATAGCTTCTCGGTGAGTCCTGCATCGAACACGCCATCGCTTCATAATCACATTGCAACGGTGTGCACCTGATTGGTATTGTCGAAACAATATTTGAATATGAGTTACGAGTAGCTGGAAGACGGAATCAAAATGCATCATTAGTTATGACTCTGAATACATTTGCAATGTCGCCATTTGTAGCGAGAGGGCTATTTGCTGTCTGCGATGACTGCTTAAGCTCCTGCGAAGCATAATGAGCATGGCATGGCATTGGCTTGTTGACCATTCTGGGAATGCTTCAATTGATGACTGTTTCAAAGTTTTTTAAGTATAATGATTATGACCAGAATAAAGATGTTTTGGCGCGATAGCATTTTGAAAACTGTTGAGTGAAAAAGAAATTGCCGCTCGCTTATCTTTTAAACATTCATGTATTGATCGTGTCACAAAGTTTATAGGTCTTCTAATGCTAAAGGAGATAGAAACAGCCACGCTAATGTAAAATTGAAATGTCTTCTAAAGATAATGGACGTTGGAGCGTAATAATAATGTAAATTACATATTTCAGCAGGGGTTTATGTTCCATGCTTATCACCATATGTCTGCATATTAGTAGTTAACTTAATTTTATGAATATCAAAAGATGATACTGGCATTTGAAAAAAGAAATTTTAATTATGAAATATATATTTTTAATACGTATATATATAGAAAAGAAACCACATTTGAATATTAATGAATTAAAAATATATTGTACATGTTTTAACCAAAATAATATTATTTTCATTGCAATGTATTAGGATCAATACAAATGTAAAAATAATTACAAATAAAATTTTGAATAATATTTAGAAACTGACTTTTCAACATTATTTAACATAATTTGACATCACCAAAATACATGATTTAAATTTTAATATTATTTTAAATTTATTGCAATACAAGTTCAAACTGATAATGGATTTCATGACAATTTTCAAGTAAAGTAATTTAGAGTGCTAATTATGATGTGCTAATATGGTAAGACACTATAGCTATTGCTAATAGACGAAAAGTGCGTAATGTATTCTATGACAAATACATTAATTCATAAAAATAATACAAATAACAACTTTAATGCGTAAACTGGTTTAAACAGATATATTATAAAGACTTTATATCATTAGTATACATGTTATAATCATAAATAAAGAGAATGAATTAATGCAGCTTAAATAATTTTAATTTTTTTTTTCATTAATTGAAGAATTTCAAATAGTATATTTATATCCGATATAATTAATAGCAAGAAAATTAATAATTTTTGAATTTAAATGTAATTATCCTTAAGTTTAATTTAAAGTTTTTGAATAAAATAGTATACAAACAATATAGTTCGATACATTTTTAGATATTATACTCGACATAAAATTCAAATACTTCAATATTTATACCTTGGAATAGTGATATAATGAAGGTATTAAATATAATTTCAAACTTAAGCTGACGATCAAATATCTCTGGAAAAGAGTATTGCTACTTTCTGTAGAAGTATAATTTAAAACATTAATTTTTCTCGAAAATAGCTTCTTGGTGAGTTGTGAATCGAAAACGCCATCGTTTCATAATCACCTTGTGACGGCATGCATCTCATTGGTATTGTCGAAACATTATTTGAATATGAGTTACGAGTAGCTGGAAGACGGAATCAAAATGCATCATTAGTTATGACTCTGAATACATTTGCAATCTCACCATTTGTAGCGAAAGGGCTATTTGCTGTCTGTGATGACTGCTTAAGCTCCTGCGAAGCATAATGAGCATGACACGGCATTGGCTTGTTGACCATTCTGGGAATGCTACAATTGATGACTGTTTCAAAGTTTTTTAAGTATAATGATTATGACCAGAATAAAGATGTTTTGGTGCGATAGCATTTTGAAAACAGTTGAGTGAAAAAGAAATTGCCGCTCGCTTATCTTTTAAACATTCATGTATTGATCGTGTCACGAAGTTTATAGGTCTTATAATGCTAAAGGAGATAGAAACAGCCACGCTAATGTAAAATTGAAATGTCTTTTAAAGATAATGGGCGTTGGAGCGTAATAATAATGTAAATTACATATTTCAGTGGGGTTTATGTCCCCTGCTTATCTACATATGTCTGCATATTAGTAGTTAACTTAATGTTATGAATATCAAAAGATGATACTGGCATTTGAAAAAAGAAAGTTTAATTATGAAATATATATTTTTAATACGTATATATATAGAAAAGAAACCACATTTGAATATTAATGAATTAAAAATATATTGTACATGTTTTAACCAAAATAATATTATTTTCATTGCAATGTATTAGGATAAATACAAATGTAAAAATAATTACAAATAAAATTTTGATTAATATTTAGAAACTGACTTTTCAACATTATTTAACATAATTTGAAATCACCAACATACATGATTTAAATTTTAATATTATTTTAAATTTATTGCAATAAAGTTCAAACTGATAATGGATTTCAGGACAATTTTCAAGTAAAGTAATTTAGAGTGCTAATTCTGATGTGCTAATATGGTAAGACACTATAGCTATTGCTAATAGACGAAAAGTGCGTAATGTATTCTAATATGACAAATACATTAATTCATAAAAATAATACAAATAACAACTTTAATGCGTAAACTGGTTTAAACAGATATATTATTCAAACTTTATATCATTAGTATACATGTTATAATCATAAATACACGGCGCATTGTCAGCTTAAATAATTTTTGTTTTTTCATTAATTGAATTTCAAATGAATGGCTGCAAGATATAATTAATAGCAAGAAGCTGAACATAAGCATTTACAGTCAATGTTCGGTCCAGTCGCACCAGAGGACCAAGTTTTTCCATGTATGAAAAAACAGCCCACACCATTATTTTTAGATATTAGCCACGACATAAAAATTCAAATACTTCAATATTTATGACAGTTTGGAATAGTGATATAATGAAGTATGCGCCAAATATAACCCTACCATCAGCTGACGATCAAATACTGAAATCGTGACTCATCGGATCAGGCCACGGTTTTCGAAAATATTCATCTGAGTTGGACGAAACCGATATGTTTCACGTGCCGACGTGACGCTGCAAGCGATGTCGTTCTGTCAGAAACATTATTTGAATATGGTTACGAGTAGCTGGAAGACGGAATAGCCAAAGAAAGCCAATTTCTCCGCACATTTCTAACAGACAAGTCCCTTGTGACGTCCCGAAGCATAATTTCTGCATTGGCTTATTTGACCAGTGTTACAATTGTCTGTTCAAAGTTTTTTTTTATAACTCTTTGCAAACGTAAAGCCGGTCTCGGTCGTTAGCATTTTGAAAACGTTTGGTGAAAAAGTCGACCACTCCATCTTTTCCATTCATGTAATGTTATGCCTGAAATTTCATAGGTCTTATAACTCTTGACACAGTGGATGTAGGAAATTGAAATTCCCTTTTCCGAAATGGCATGACCCATGCGTCTAGCTCCAATGTAACATTCCGCGTTCAAAGGGGTTTATTACCCCGTCGTCGGTCATCATCACGTCAAAACATCTTCACATGAATAACTTGAAGTTAGAAATCAAAAGATCTGATACTGCGCATTTGAATACCTGAAAGCGATGCTATGAAATCTGAAATTTTGTATATTGCTATCCCATTTGACTTTTGTCACTTAAAAATATATTGTACATGTTTTAACCAAAATAATATTATTTTCATTGCGATGTATTAGGATAAATACAAATGTAAAAATAATTACAAATAAAATTTTGATTAATATTTAGAAACTGACTTTTCAACATTATTTAACATAATTTGAAATCACCAAAATACATGATTTAAATTTTAATATTATTTTAAATTTATTGCAATACAAGTTCAAACTGATAATGGATTTCTTGACAATTTTCAAGTAAAGTAATTTAGAGTGCTAATTATGATGTGCTAATATGGTAAGACACTATAGCTATTGCTAATAGACGAAAAGTGCGTAATGTATTCTAATATGACAAATGTATTAATTCATAAAAATAATACAAATAACAACTTTAATGCGTAAACTGGTTTAAACAGATATATTATCTTTTATTATAAAGAGTTTATATCATTAGTATACAAACAATATAGTTCGATAAATTTTTAGATATTATACTCGACATAAAATTCAAATACTTCTATATTTATACCTAGGAATAGTGACATAATGAATGTATTAAATTTAATTTCAAACTTAAGCTGACGATCAAATATCTCTGGAAAAGAGTATTGCTACTTCCTGTAGAAGTATAATTTAAAACATTAATTTTTCTCGAAAATATCTTCTTGGCGAGTTGTGAATCGAAAACGCCATCGCTTCATAATCACCATGCGACGGCATGCATCTGATTGGTATTGTCGAAACAATATTTGAATATGAGTTACGAGTAGCTGGAAGACGGAATCAAAATGCATCATTAGTTATGACTCTGAATACATTTGCAATCTCACCATTTGTAGCGGAAAGGGCTATTTGCTGTCTGTGATGACTGCTTAAGCTCCTGCGAAGCATAATGAGCATGGCATGGCATTGGCTTGTTGACCATTCTGGGAATTCTTCAATTGATGACTGTTTCAAAGTTTTTTAAGTATAATGATTATGACCAGAATAAAGATGTTTCGGAGCGATAGCATTTTGAAAACTGTTGAGTGAAAAAGAAATTGCCGCTCGCTTATCATTTAAACATTTATGTATTGATCGTGTCACAAAGTTTATTTGCCTTATAATGCTAAAGGAGGAAACAGCCACGCTTATATAAAATTGAAATGTTTTCTGAAGATAATGGACGTTGCAGCGTAATAATAATAATGTCCCCTACTTATCTACATATGTCTGCATATTAGTATTTAACTTAATGTTATGAATATTAAAAGATAAGGCTGATATATGAAAAAAGTTAGAAATTTTAATTTAGGAATGTGTATTTTTTAAAACATATATATGAAAAAGAAACTACCTTTGCATATTAATAAATTAAAATTATATTTCACGTATGATAACTAAAATATAATTACTTCATTGCTGTGCATTAGTATAAATACAATTTCAAGGTATAGCAAATAAAAATTTGATTAGTTCTACTGTGTTCAAAAAGTAAAATCAATTTTCAATTTAAATTCCCCTTGTATATGTTTTTTTTTCTCTTTTTCAGGTTCCTGACATCTATGTGGAATTTGATGTCAAAATAATCATTAGTATTTGAGTTACACGTGGTTTTGTGAGATGCTAAAACTGATTCCGGCGATTTTTGCAATGTCTGAATTAATTGAGCAAGATTTTGCGTTAAATTTTTTTTGGCGGAAACGTATAGAATGCTTCAGAAGGTATTCGATGAGCATTCCTATATCGGAAAGAAATGTTTAGAAGTGGTATAAACAGTTCAAAGAAGGCAGAGAACGTGTTGAAGACGAAAAACCCTCTGGTCGACCATCAACCTCAACCGACGAAGCTCACATCCAAAAAATCAAATATTTGTTGCTTGCAAACCGTCGATTTACAATAAGAGATCTTGATGATGATGTTTGAATTTCAAAGGTATTAGTCAATTCCATTTTGGGTCTCAAACGCGACAAATTTCGTTTGGTACAGAAAACACTGAATGAACCAGCACCCACTCCATTGATTCTTCGTGACTTTTTCGCCAAAAATGAAACCCATATCGTTCCACAACCACCGTATTCATACTGTGTGACTTCTGGATGTTTCCTAAACTCAAAAGACCACTCCGGGGATACCGTTTTGAGTCGATTGAAGAGATTCAATGTGAATCGCGCCCTTTCAAGGCCATCCCTGCGGATGACTTTTTAGCATGCATTGAGGATTGGAAAAAAAGTTGGCATAAGTGCATTGTGACCGGAGTGGATTACTTTGAAAGCGATGAAATAAATTTGGAAGAATAAATAAAGAGTTTTTGAAAAAAAAATAATTGGTCTTACTTTTTGGGAACAGTAGTACTTTCTTGCCAACTCAATACTTTATTTATCTTTTAATGTTATTTTAAAAATATTATAATATGAGTTCAAAATGATAATGGATTTTATCACAATTTCCAAGTTAAGTAATTTGATGGTGTGCTAATATTTTAAAGCGCTATAGTAAAAAATCTTTAAATATGGTAGATTATGAAATATTCAGATTATAATGGATGCAATAGGTTTTAACCTTAAAACCTTTTGCATCCTTTAGCATTAGCGTTATTGCTAATGCATGCAACGTAAGTAATGTATTCTAATATCATAAATGTATTATAGTTAATTAAACAATTTTGAATTTAAATTAATTAGGCTTTTAATATTTATACCTAATAATCCTCAAAATATTGCAATAATAAGCAATTCTATAATTAATTATAGTAATTGTAGAATTACTTTATAATGCAATATTTTGGAATAACGAGTAATCTAACCAATGGAATTTTAATTATGAATGAAGAATAATTTAATATTTATCAGAGAGCTTAATTAACTTGTAATTAAATTAAAATTTAAAAATTATAAGGCTGTAAAATATTTAAATGTTTTATGCAGTAGATATTTTTTAATAATAACAAAAGCATTAATAAAATGTACTGTTTCAGACCTTTAATTAATATGAAATGAAATAAAAATTTAATACAACTATACAGGGTCGCTTATTATCTCTTCTAAAATTTAATCATTTCTGTTATAATTTAATTCTAAACTAAAATATTTTGTTTATACGTATTTTCCTTTCTGAATATCGAATATAGAACGTAATATTGTAACATAATAGAGCATTTTAAAAGATCATAAATGAAATATATTTAGCGAGGAAATCTTAAAAAGGTCAAAGCCTATTTATGGAATATTGTTTTTTTTTCTTGGTAAGACAGATGACACTTAAAAAAACCCCTAAAAGTATATTTATACGACTATAAGTACATTTAACTCAATATATATAAATCATAAATAAAGAGAATGAATTAATGCTGCTTAAATAATTTTTATTTTTATTTTTTTGTTTCATTAATCGAAGAATTTCAAATAGTATATTTATCTTCGATGTAATTAATAGCAAGAAAATTAATAATTTTTGAATTTAAATGTAATTATCCTTACGTAGAAGTTCAAGTAAAAGTTTTTGAATAAAATGCATTATTTCTTTATATTGCAATAAACTGAACAGAACACAACAAAATACAACTTTATTTATTCCTAAATTACTAGAAATAACAATTTGAATGTATAAACTGGTTTAAGCAGATATGCTATTTATGCTGATAAACTATAAACTGATATGATATGTTATCTTTTATTATAAAGTGTTTTAAATCATTAGTATTCAAACAGTATATTTCGATAAAATTTTAGATATTATATTAGAAAAAAAACTCGAAATTTAAATCTAGGAATACAGACATAACGAATGCATTAAATACAATTTTCAAACTTTAGCTGACGTTCAAATATCTTTAGAAAAGAGTATTACTGCATCCTGTAGAATTATAATTTAAATCATTAATTTTTCTCGAAAATAGCTTCTTGGTGAGTCCTGCATAGGAAACGCCATCGCTTCATAATCACCTTGCAACGGTATGCATCTGATTGGTATTGTCGAAACAATATTTGAATATGAGTTACGAGTAGCTGGAAGACGGAATCAAAATGCATCATTAGTTATGACTCTGAATACATTTGCAATCTCGCCATTTGTAGCGAGCGGACTATTTGCTGTCTGCGATGACTGCTTAAGCTCCGGCGAAGCATAATGAGCATGACATGGCGCTGGCTTGTTGACCATTCTGGGAATGCTTCAATTGATGACTGTTTCAAAGTTTTTTAAGTATAATGATTATGACCAGAATAAAGATGTTTCGGAGCGATAGCATTTTGAAAACTGTTGAGTGAAAAAGAAATTGCCGCTCGCTTATCATTTAAACATTTATGTATTGATCGTGTCACAAAGTTTATTTGCCTTATAATGCTAAAGGAGGAAACAGCCACGCTTATATAAAATTGAAATGTCTTCTGAAGATAATGGACGTTGCAGCGTAATAATAATGTCCCCTACTTATCTACATATGTCTGCATATTAGTATTTAACTTAATGTTATGAATATTAAAAGATAAGGCTGATATATGAAAAAAAGTTTAGAAATTTTAATTTAGGAATGTGTATATTTTAAAACATATATATGAAAAAGAAACTACCTTTGCATATTAATAAATTAAAATTATATTTCACGTATGATAACTAAAATATTATTACTTCATTGCTATGCATTAGTATTAATACAATTTCAAGGTATAGCAAATAAAAATTTGATTAGTTCTACTGTGTTCAAAAAGTAAAATCAATTTTCAATTTAAATTCCCTTGTATATGTTTTTTTTCTCTTTTTCAGGTTCCTGACATCTATGTGGAATTTGATGTCAAAATATTCATTAGTGTTTGAGTTACACGTGGTTTTGTGAGATGCTAAAACTGATTCCGGCGATTTTTGCAATGTCTGAATTAATTGAGCAAGATTTTGCGTTAAATTTTTTTTTGCGGAAACGTATAGAATGCTGCAGAAGGCATTCGATGAACATTCCTATATCGGAAAGAAATGTTTAGAAGTGGTATAAACAGTTCAAAGAAGGCAGAGAACGTGTTGAAGACGAAAAACCCTCTGGTCGACCATCAACCTCAACCGACGAAGCTCACATCCAAAAAATCAAATATTTGTTGCTTGCAAACCGTCGATTTACAATAAGAGATCTTGATGATGATGTTTGAATTTCAAAGGTATTAGTCAATTCCATTTTGGGTCTCAAACGCGACAAATTTCGTTTGGTACAGAAAACACTGAATGAACCAGCACCCACTCCATTGATTCTTCGTGACTTTTTCGCCAAAAATGAAACCCATATCGTTCCACAACCACCGTATTCATACTGTGTGACTTCTGGATGTTTCCTAAACTCAAAAGACCACTCCGGGGATACCGTTTTGAGTCGATTGAAGAGATTCAATGTGAATCGCGCCCTTTCAAGGCCATCCCTGCGGATGACTTTTTAGCATGCATTGAGGATTGGAAAAAAAGTTGGCATAAGTGCATTGTGACCGGAGTGGATTACTTTGAAAGCGATGAAATAAATTTGGAAGAATAAATAAAGAGTTTTTGAAAAAAAAATAATTGGTCTTACTTTTTGGGAACAGTAGTACTTTCTTGCCAACTCAATACTTTATTTATCTTTTAATATTATTTAAAAAATATTATAATATGAGTTCAAAATGATAATGGATTTTATCACAATTTCCAAGTAAAGTAATTTGATGGTGTGCTAATATTTTAAAGCGCTATAGTAAAAAATCTTTAAATATGGTAGATTATGAAATATTCAGATTATAATGGATGCAATATGTTTTAACCTTAAAACCTTTTGCATCCTTTAGCATTAGCGTTATTGCTAATGCATGCAACGTAAGTAATGTATTCTAATATCATAAATGTATTATAGTTAATTAAACAATTTTGAATTTAAATTAATTAGGCTTTTAATATTTATACCTAATAATCCTCAAAATATTGCAATAATAAGCAATTCTATAATTAATTATAGTAATTGTAGAATTACTTTATAATGCAATATTTTGGAATAACGAGTAATCTAACCAATGGAATTTTAATTATGAATGAAGAATAATTTAATATTTATCAGAGAACTTAATTAACTTGTAATTAAATTAAAATTTAAAAATTATAAGGCTGTAAAATATTTAAATGTTTTATGCAGTAGATATTTTTTAATAATAACAAAAGCATTAATAAAATGTACTGTTTCAGACCTTTAATTAATATGAAATGAAATAAAAATTTAATACAACTATACAGGGTCGCTTATTATCTCTTCTGAAATTTAATCATTTCTGTTATAATTTAATTCTAAACTAAAATATTTTGTTTATACGTATTTTCTGTTCTGAATATCGAATATAGAACGATAGAACATAATAGAGCGAATATAGAACATAATAGAGCGTTTTAAAAGATCATAAATGAAATATATTTAGCGAGTAAATCTTAAAAAGGTCAAAGCCTATTTATGGAATATTGTTTTTTTTTTCTTGGTAAGACAGATGACACTTAAAAAAACCCCTAAAAGTATATTTATACGACTATAAGTATATTTAACTCAATATATATAAATCATAAATAAAGAGAATGAATTAATGCTGCTTAAATAATTTTTATTTTTATTTTTTTGTTTCATTAATTGAAGAATTTCAAATAGTATATTTATCTTCGATGTAATTAATAGCAAGAAAATTAATAATTTTTCAATTTAAATGTAATTATACTTAAGTAGAAGTTCCAGTAAAAGTTTTTGAATAAAACGCATTATTTCTTTATATTGCAATAAACTGAACAGAACGCAACAAAATACAACTTTATTTATTCCTAAATTACTAGAAATAACAATTTGAATGTATAAACTGGTTTAAGCAGATATGCTATTTATGCTGATAAACTATAAACTGATATGATATGCTATCTTTTATTATAAAGTGCTTTAAATCATTAGTATACAAACAGTATATTTCGATAAAATTTTAGATATTATATTAGAAATAAAACTCGAAATTTAAATCTAGGAATACAGACATAACGAATGCATTAAATACAATTTTCAAACTTTAGCTGACGTTCAAATATCTTTAGAAAAGAGTATTACTGCATCCTGTAGAATTATAATTTAAATCATTAATTTTTCTCGAAAATAGCTTCTTGGTGAGTCCTGCATCGAAAACGCCATCGCTTCATAATCACCTTGCAACGGTATGCATCTGATTGGTATTGTCGAAACAATATTTGAATATGAGTTACGAGTAGCTGGAAGACGGAATCAAAATGCATCATTAGTTATGACTCTGAATACATTTGCAATCTCGCCATTTGTAGCGAGAGGACTATTTGCTGTCTGCGATGACTGCTTAAGCTCCGGCGAAGCATAATGAGCATGACATGGCGCTGGCTTGTTGACCATTCTGGGAATGCTTCAATTGATGACTGTTTCAAAGTTTTTTAAGTATAATGATTATGACCAGAATAAAAATGTTTTGTTGCGATAGCATTTTGGAAACTGTTGAGTGAAAAAGAAATTGCGCTTCGCTTATCTTTTAAGCATTTATGTATTGATCGTGTCACAAAGTTTATAGGTCTTCTAATGCTAAAGGAGATAGAAACAGCGATGCTAATGTAAAATTGAAATGTCATCCCAAGATAATGGACGTTGCAGTATAATAATAATGTAAATTACATATTTCAGCGGGGTTTATGTCCCCTGTTTATCTCCATATGTCTTCATATTAGTAGTTAACTTAATGTTATGAATATCAAAATATGATCTTGATAGTTTAAAAAGAAATTTTAATTATGAAACTTTTTTTCTTTCTTAAATATAGAAAAGGAACTATATTTGAATATTAATGAATTAAAATCATATTTTACATATGTTAACCAAACTAGTGTCTCATTGCTACGCGTTAGGATAAATGCAATTTAAAAATTATACCAAATAAAAATTAGTTTAAAACTACTGTGTCCAAAAAGTAAAACCCATTGTCAGTTTTAAATTCAAGGGGCTGATGGAATTCCTTTTTTTTATCTTTTTTAGTTTACTGGTACTGTCCTTGATATCTGTGGGAAATTCGACGTCAAAATATTCATTAGTGTTTTAGTTACGCTTGGCTTTGTGACGCTGTAAAACAGATCCCGGCGATTTTTGAAATGTCTGAATTGAGTGAGCAAAGAACTTGCATGAAATTTTGTTTACTGAAACGTACAGAAAGTTGCAGAAGGCATTTGGGGAGCATTTCTATATCGGAAAGAAATGTTTAGAAGTGATATATACAGTTCGAAGAAGGCAGAGAACGCGTTGAAAACCGAAGAGTCCTCTGATCGACCAACAACTACGACCGTCGAAGCTCATATCCAAAAAAATTAAAGATTTGGTGCTTGCAAACTGTCGATTTACAATTAGAGACCTTGCTGATGATGTTGGAATTTCAAAATGATCGGTCAATTCCATTTTAGGCCTCAAAAGCGGCAAATCTCGATTGGTACCGTAAACACTGAATGCGCCAGCTCCCACTGCATTGATTCTTCGTAATGTTTTCGCCAAAAATGAAACCTATACGTTCCACAACCACCGTATTCCCACTGTGAGACTTCTGGCTATTCCCTAAACTCAAAAGACCAGTCCGATGACACCGTTCTGAGTTGAATAAAAAGTTTCAATATGAATCGCCGGCCATCTCTGCCGATGACTTTTTAGCATGCATTGAGGATTGGAAAAAAGTTGGCATAAGTGCATTGCGTCCCGAGGGGAATACTTTGAAGGCGATAAAATAAATTTGGAAGAATAAATAAATAGTTTTTGAAAAAAAAATAATTGATCTTACTTTTTGGGCACAGTAGTGTTTAGAAACTGTGTTCTGGCCATTATTTAACATCATTTTGCATCCCACAAATATTGGGCTGCATATAAGTAATTACGGTTTTCACCATTGAAGTACATGTTAGAAACCGAACGTACTTTGTTGTCAACCGAATATTTTATGCAACTTTTAATATTATTTAAAAAATATTACAATATAAGTTCAGACTGATAATGGATTTCACGTCAATTGCAAAGTACAGTAATTTTATGGTGTGCTAATAATGTAAAGCACTATAGTAAAAAAAGCTTTAAATATGGATGGTTATGAAATTTTAAGATTATAATGGATGCAAAGGGTTCAAACCTTAAAACCCTTTGCATTCATTAGCACTATAGTTATTGCTAATGTATGCATCGTACTTAATGTATTCTGATATCGCAATTGTATTATAACTAATTAAACAATTTTGAATTTAAATTAATTAGGCTTTTAATATTTATACCTAATAATCCTCAAAATATTGCAATAATACGTAATTCTATAATTAATTATAATAATTGTAGAATTACGTTATAATGCAATATTTTGCAATAATAAGTAATATAACCGATGGAATTTTAATTATGAATTAAGAATATTTTAAAATTAATCAGATACTTAATTAACTTGTTAGTAAATTAAAATTTAAAAATTATGAGGCTATATAATATTTAAAAGTTTTATGCAGTAGATATTTTTTTAATATTAACAAAAGTATTAATAAAATGTACTGTTTCAGATCTTTAATTAATATAAAATGAAATATAAAATAAATACAACTATGCAGGGTCACTATGTATTATCTCTTCTGAAATTAAAATCCTTCTTCAACTTTTAGATGAATTATTGTGTTGCAGTTTACTAAATACTAAAATATTTTGCTTATAAGTACTTTATTTTCTGAATATAGAATATAGAATATAATACTGTAACGTAATAGAGTGTTTTAAAAGATCACACATGAAATATATTTAACAAAGAAGTCTTCAAAAGGTCAAAGCCAATTTATGAAATTAAAGACAGATAAATTTATTTTAAGAAATAATAAATAATAATCTCTCTTTTAATAAATTTATTAAAAGAGATATAAATTTATTTTTGGTAAGACAGATGACACTGAAATTAAAAACCCTAAAGTATATTTATACGCCGATAAGTATATTTAACTCAATATACATAGAATCATAAATAAGGAGAATTAGTTAATGCTGCTTAAATATTTTTTTTTGACATTTTTGTTTCATTAATTGAAGAAGAATTTCAAATAGCATATTTATCTTCGATATAGTTGCTAGCTGAAAATTAATAATTTTAGAATGTAATTATCCTTAAGTAGATGTTCCTCGTTAATGTAATTAATTATTCTTAAGTTAAGACTCGTTCTACAAACCAAAATTGTAACTTTTTTACTTATTCTTATATTCTATCGGTTATGCGGCCTTATGGCCAATTGGTTAGCGCTCTGGCCTTTGGTACTTCTAGTACGAATCTTGGAAGTGGCATGGATGTTTGTTAGTGGTTCGGAATCAACGTTAAACTGTATGTCCTGGTCTAATTAGACTAAAGTGTGTAAAAAGGGACAGTAGAGCGACAAACCCAAACCAATCTATTGTTTATTGATTGTAAAGTATTTCAAAAGAAAAAAAAAGGTTTTATAACGAACTATTTATATCATGGAGTTATGTAGGCTACAATCAGCCCTTTAAATAATATAAAATAACAAAGTGATCCCTTTTCAGGATATTTTTAGGGTTTTTCTGGCTATACGAAAATTGCAATCAATTTAAATGTAATAAGGTAAATGCATTCAACTCATTAAACAGATTCAGAAACCGAGAGCGCATTTCAACAATTCAGGCGCGTGATAAATGACACTTAATATGGAAAACCAAAGTATTTAAAGTGAATCAATCACGTCCCTTACCTTTAACAACCATGGTAGCGGTGTAATTAGTAGCAGCCGCATTGTTAGACGCAAAACACGTGTAGTTTCCGCTGTGGTGTCTGGAAACGTGATTGATGATGAGAGAAGAGACGAAATCTGTGATTGGTACTATCTGTATATCCGGAGAGGTTTCCTTCAAGAGTCGGCCATTCCTGTACCAGGTTAGAGAAATTGGAGGGTCTCCAGCAATCACAGAACAGATGATCGAACTCCTCATACCTTCCTCCAGGTTTTCGGAGAAACTGAATGGGCTTATCATGGGGGCAGCTGGAATAATAAATAGGTATTAAAATAATGTGCAATATTGAGCAATCTGTAAAAATTAAGCATTAGAATAATAAAAAAACAATCAATAAAAACAAAATTGATAGTAATTACAAAATACAAAAACTGTGTTTAGGAATCAATTTGTTTTTAGTATTATAAAGAATTTAAATTTAAAATAATAAAAAAAATTAATGATAAGATCGAGGTGTTATTTTTGGAGAAAAAATATATAAGTATAGGAGTTATGTTGCATTGGTGTTATACATGTGTTATATTATATGTATATGTTATTATATTATATGTTATATGTATATTATATAATGTATGCATGTAATTGTGTTATACAGTACAGAATATTATGTTGTCCATGTCACAATATTATATTTTAATGAGAAAAACATGTCTATTATCCAATGAAATCCTCGAATTTGTTGTCATATTTTAATGTTACATCAGCCCCCATTGATAAAACAAATATTTAAAAAGTATTAAAAAAAAATTATCCGGCATTTATGTTCATTCAAAAATTCTCACTTTAAACAATCAGTATCTATGATAGATAATGTGTTACAGTCTAACGAATTATTTAGTTTCAAGCAATGTGTGTTATGTGAATTATCAAGTGTTTTAAAAATTTGTACAAACACACTCTCTACCAATAGACAGACGGTTTTGTCATTGAATGAATTGGATATTTTACAATGAGTAAAACACGTTAAGAAAAGTTTTATTTTCAATTGGTAAAAAAAAAAAAAAGGTTTCATAAAACCACAATTTTTTTCATATCTTTTAAATGCATAAATAGATATAGGGATTTTAAATTTAAAATAATAAAAAATTTAATGATGAAATTGTGTTGTTATTTTTGGAAAAAAATATGTATGTGCAGTTAATTGAATGTTATGTTGTTCCATGCTATAATACTATTTTTTAATGTATTTATTTTTTTTTCCTTTTATCCTATGAAATCTTCGGGCTTGTTGTCAAATTTTAGTGCTATATCATGACCCATTAATAAAAAAAATATAAAAGATAGTATGTATAACTATTTGCATTCATCTAAACAATAGATCTAATATATAAGTCAACACAATATATTCAGTTTTAAGCAATGCCTGTTGTATGAATTATGAAATTTAAGACTTTGCACAGACCCACCCTATATCAGTGGCCATAAAGTATTGTTATTGAATGATTAGGTCATTTTTCAATGAATAAAAGACAAAAAAGTTTCATGTTTTAAATGCATTAAACATACAGAAAATTACATTATTTTTACTGCAATTGTTAAACAAAAATGCGATTTTGAGTGTGTTAAAGGCATTTAGGAACAGAAAAAACCCACAGTTAATTATAAATTTATTTATAAAACTTATTGATCAAAGCAGAAAAAAAAGATTTTAAATCTCAGTGTTAATCTAAATATTTTTTTTTCTTTCTAAGATTTTGTGGAAAAAGGCCATGTTGTGTATTATTAGTAATAGAAAAGATTCTATTCCTCCTTACAACCTTTATAAAGAATTAAAAAAAATTATTTAAAAATTTTCTTTTCTTGAAAGTAAAAGAATTCATTTTTATAAAATATGTACTAATTTTGACTAAATAAAATTATTGCTACAAATTAATATTCATTGGAGATGAAACGCCTAAATTGTATGAAGGAAAAAGTATATACATATCGGATGTAAATAATATATGGCATATTAAAATGGTATATGCATATTAAAATTATTCTTATGGTTTTTTTCATTTTCAGTATTATACATAAAAAACAATTTTCTATTTAATTTTGGTGAATAATTCTGTTTCATAAACTGAATACAAAATAAATAATATGCTTAAGAGACTTAAAAAACCCATTGAAATGTTTATTCATACAGATAAATTACAAAATATCATTACAAACTATTTAGTAAAATACGATCATCATAAATAATTCCTATAACTGTTTAGATAGCTTGAGTCATTGCCAATTTAGCCTATTTCTAAAGATTTGTAATATATTCTATTCCCCTTTACAACCTTCTCTGTATCAACAGGCAAGTAAATACCTGACTTAAATTCATATCCATATTGGTATAAGATCTCGTCCAACATCTCCCTGCAGATATCTCATGTCTTGCGATATAGCGCCCAAATGACTTAGATATCAAACAAGCTTCAATGTGATCTCATTTGCTGGTAACGGTTCATTAATTCAAGCATCACTTGGGATGGTTGGAGTGCCTTATTGATGTATGTGTGAACTGGTTTTGTGTACTCACATATCAGGGTCCAGATTCGAAACTAGGGAATACACGATCAAATATTATTGCCCATTACTAAAATAACTCAAATCAATGTCCCTTTGTGAGTATCAAAGATGCTTTTATGTTAAGAAAATTTGTATTGTTAATAAATCGTTTTATAAATGTGTAAATATTTGTTTTTCTTGGTTAATTGTTCATTTTATAGTTAGATTTAATTTTAATTGCTTATTAGTTTTCTAATTAAAGGTATGTTTTGCATATTTAAGTCGTTTATAACCTCAGGAGATCTAAAGTCATTTTCTAATCGCTGTTTAACAAATATGAAATAATTTTTAAATATAATACTTAATATTTGTTGTCCTTTTGCAAGGAACTTTAAAAAAATGTAACGTTTTAGCATGCTATATGATTTGATTACAGAAACATTTTACTAAATAATAATATCAACATAATAACCATTAATATAATTGTAAAATAATCTTTACTTTATCCTCTTTTTTTAGCTTCCATATCTAATACAACTAAACAATTAGTACACATTAAAAATGGTATTGAAACATGGAGCAACGTGGATTAGTGCAACAAATTTATAAGCCGAAATATCTTTTCATTGAATTCAAAGATGAGGATGAGAATCTAGAGATGTCACACTTGTAAGGATTTATTCAAAATTGCAGTAACAAGATGAGGGTGAAGTGTAGCAGGCTCTCCGTGGTGCACCCTAGTTAAAATCTTACAACTTCCATATCTAATACAACTAAACAATTAGTACACATTAAAAATGGTATTGAAACATGGAGCAACGTGGATTAGTGCAACAAATTTATAAGCCGAAATATCTTTTCATTGAATTCAAAGATGAGGATGAGAATCTAGAGATGTCACACTTGTAAGGATTTATTCAAAATTGCAGTAACAAGATGAGGGTGAAGTATAGCAGGCTCTCCGTGGTGCACCCTAGTTAAAATCTTACAACCTCCATATCTAATACAATTAAACAATTAATACACATTAAAATGGTATTGAAACATGGAGCAACGTGGATTAGTGCAACAAATTTATAAGCCGAAATATCTTTTCATTGAATTCAAAGATGAGGATGAGAATCTAGAGATGTCACACTTGTAAGGATTTATTCAAAATTGCAGTAACAAGATGAGGGTGAAGTGTAGCAGGCTCTCCGTGGTGCACCCTAGTTAAAATCTTACAACTTCCATATCTAATACAACTAAACAATTAGTACACATTAAAAATGGTATTGAAACATGGAGCAACGTGGATTAGTGCAACAAATTTATAAGCCGAAATATCTTTTCATTGAATTCAAAGATGAGGATGAGAATCTAGAGATGTCACACTTGTAAGGATTTATTCAAAATTGCAGTAACAAGATGAGGGTGAAGTATAGCAGGCTCTCCGTGGTGCACCCTAGTTAAAATCTTACAACCTCCATATCTAATACAATTAAACAATTAATACACATTAAAATGGTATTGAAACATGGAGCAACGTGGATTAGTGCAACAAATTTATAAGCCGAAATATCTTTTCATTGAATTCAAAGATGAGGATGAGAATCTAGAGATGTCACACTTGTAAGGATTTATTCAAAATTGCAGTAACAAGATGAGGGTGAAGTGTAGCAGGCTCTCCGTGGTGCACCCTAGTTAAAATCTTACAACTTCCATATCTAATACAATTAAACAATTAATACACATTAAAAATGGTATTGAAACATGGAGCAACGTGGATTAGTGCAACAAATTTATAAGCCGAAATATCTTTTCATTGAATTCAAAGATGAGGATGAGAATCTAGAGATGTCACACTTGTAAGGATTTATTCAAAATTGCAGTAACAAGATGAGGGTGAAGTGTAGCAGGCTCTCCGTGGTGCATCCTAGCTAAAATTGAATTTGCTACATATCTACCACCCAACTGGTGAATCAGATAAAAGTACTTAGCATTCGACAACAACCACTTAAAGATACTAATTATTTGAAAACAACTACTTAGAGATACTAATTATTTGAAATCAACTACTTAAATATACTACTTATTATAAAACAACTACAGATACTACTTAAGAACTATCTGATTTCATATTGAAATATTAATTTAGCACAACGCTAAAGTGAATAAATAATAAAATATCAACACAAAATTGATTCTAGACTAGAATTTTAAAATTCTACAATAATTCTAGATTTAAATATTGTTAAAAGGTTTTTAATCCTTGTTAACACTTGCACTTATTGAGTGATGTATTAAATAAATAAATTTATAAACTCATACGTCGTAAAATCGCCTAATTCAACAAAAAGGATTTAGAAATATTAAATTGTATGGAAAAATAACCCTGGGAATTTTCTCGGATTGGTATGATTTACATTAATTAAAAATTGCAGAAATATATTTTAGCATTGTTACATCATGTGATGAAATTTATATGTGTTTCGTTTGAATAAATATATGTAAATTGACGTCCATATAATCCATAATTAGTGAGATTTAATGGGATTATAAAAATTTAGAGAAATATTCATATCGAATTAAGTATGTATGAAAAGTATTAACAAATATCTGATATTTTATTATTTTGTAGATTTGTATTCCTTGAATGCTGAGTAAATTAAATTATTTTCATTTTCAGAAAGGATTATTAATAATTTTACTCAAACATTATTTTTACTTTGCATTTTATGGGCAATTTAATCCTTTTTAATAGTGCAGTCTAAATAATAAGAATAATTTAATTGTAAGGACTGTTAAATATTCATTTTTATTTTTAAATGATTATAATACAGTTGAAAGATTAGTTATAATTCGTGACATTGTTGTAGTTAATAAAATTTTTAATGTATAAAACTTTTGCAGTTGATAAAATTTATAGAATTTCAATAACACCAAACTATAATATCAATATCAAATGATATAATATAAACAGAATGTTTACTGAATTTTCTGATTGGAACATGGAAATTAGCCATAAAATTAAAACTATCGAATATATTATAATATTTCCATTAAAGTAATTAGAATTAGAATTAATGATTTGGGAGACATGTAACTGCATACATAAAATGAGATTAAGAGTGTAATAAAAAAATTTTTTAATTAAATTATAAATTATAATTATAATTTATACAATGTAAAACTAATGCTGATATTTGTAAAACTAGAGAATATTAAATAGTGTATTTTAATTGATTACACTTAAAAGCTTTGCAAATATTTCTGAATATATAAATCTTTCTGAAATTAATTTTAATTTGATGATAGTGAAAATGTTAAATAATAATTAAGATATCAATAAAAGATGCTTTTTTTTTAAATATAAAATAAAACAATTTTTTTGCACGTATAAACAATATAAATTGATAAAAAAATATTAATATATTATATTTATATATTTAAAAAATATATTTAAATTTCATAATATATAAACAAAAATATTTTTTTATTATTTTTTAATTATATTTAAATTTAAATAAAAAATATTTATATGTATTTATTAAAACATTTTTTTTTCATTTAAAATCAGAAAAATTAATAAATTTAAAATAAATATTAGATATTTTTTTAATTTTATAATATTTATGTATTAAAAAAATATATTTAAATTTCATAATATATAAAAAAAAAATTTATATTTAAATTGAAACAAAATTTTTTTTTATATATTTAATTATAAAAATATTTAAAAATATATTTTCTTAATTTAAAATTAGAAACCCTAAAGAATTTAAAATAAGTTACTTAAATTATTTGAATAGTTTTCATTCAACATTGTTTTTATTTTTTTATTTTTTTCCTTTTTAAGGTAACACGTATTTTCAAAGTATTTAATGATTACTTAAAACAAGACAAACAATTCTGTAAAAATTATTTTCCATCACTAGCTTGTATAATAGTGAACTGTCAGTTGCAGCTTTCGCCCACATTTATCAAAAATCCCGAATAGAGGATCAATTTTCACTTTTCATTTATTTTCTTTATTACTTAGGTAGTAATTCTTAGCTGACACATCTCGGCGGTTTGTCATAAGAAACCCCGGCACCACTGCGAACGACCACGGCATACAATCAGAAAATATTTTGCCCTGAACTGTCTGGTTTACTGTAACAATCTCATTTCCAGACCAGAAAACAGTTTATCAAACACAGATGCTTTGGAAGTTTGAAGAGTTTCTCTATCTTTGCTTTTATTTTTACCGAGTTCAGTTACTGATTTCTTATCTGAATTTCAAATAAATGAGGACTAAAAATGTTATGTTGTCTTATTGTGTATTTTGAATTTGTCATACAAAATACTTTTGATCATATTAACCATATTTTATGCCAAAGTTTACGTTATGTGGCGTTTCCAATCATTCAATGGGTAAATTGTGTTCCTATGTTTTGATAAAAATACTAATATTTAATTATACAAGATGATTCCAATTTGTATATTGAATATTGAATATGTCAATATTCTTTCATATTGATTCATTTAAAAAAATATTTATAATTATATTTAAAGATTATTTTTTCAAATGCAGAACAATTAAAAAAATCTTTCGTCAACATTTGTTCCACCAATGCTCTAATTAGTAACAGCTTTATGTAAGCAGCAATTTTATAGTACCTACGCTGTTTTTTAAGAGGGCTTGGTGTGATTCATATTTAAGGAAGCATACCAAGAATTTTCTACCTGGTACATAATAACACAGAAAATTCGTTATTCTTTTAATAGGCATTGTGAGCCACTCTGTTACAATTATTACAGAGTTTAGATCTTTTTTAAAAGCATTATTTGATATGCACTCCCATAACGGCATTCGTTCTTCTACTAAAAACATATAAGTATGGATGTTTATAGCGAAAATATTCAATCTTAATTTAAATTTGAATTTAGTACATTTTTGTTCTTTTGACAATCAATTTAACGATATTTAAAAAAAGTTATTTTTTTATGATATTAACAAACTATATAATTCTGATATTTGTATCAATTAAAATTAATATAACAATACATTATCTAGGTAATAGGATTATGTGTGGTTACTAAAATGAAGGTAATAGAATAATTGATCTCTACATAGTAGTTAAATGGCTTTACATAAATTTAGGAAAAACTTTTTTCAGATATAAGCTAGGATGTTTAAAATAGGAATATTATATTAATAATCGTCTATAAAATTATATATATATCTTAGTAAATTTGTTACCAATAAATGATAGAAGGAAAAATAGGTAAACTCTCGAAAAGTGTTTTAAAAACTAAATATAAAAATATATTGTACGATATCTTGTTTTTCCTAAAAATAAAATTTGTTTTCAGAATTCCTGGAAAGCAAAATGTGTTTTAACCACACTGATAATACTGCTTAGATTATTACTGATTACTGATTATTTATTATGCAACGACATTGTTTTATGTTATATATTATATGTTAATATCTTATGTATATATTTATCAGATAATATATGATGATTATATAAAAACTCTAGTTGCGACGAAGAAGACTAATTTAATTACAAGTTCTATTGCACAATTCACACCAGTGACTAAAAAGCACACATGCTCGAAGTAACTTTATCTTGCCCTCTCCTCAGCAGCGGTTTTCGTGAAGAGTTAACAAACATCTCAAATTTCAATGATTTTATGTGCTGCTGTAATAATTTGAATAATTAAGGATATACCGTATTTAAAGAGCAGGGTTTGTTTTGTCTGACAAGCCGATCAGCAACAATTGTCAATTATGCTAATTTTTTACTGGAAATTCATATTAAACATAAAAATAAAATCTAATAACTTTTTCATAAAAATAAAATTTGTTTCCAGAATTCCTAGATAACAAAAATACTTTAATCACATCAATAATACTACGTCCCCCTGTAATCACTGTATTCATCGTCATTGTTTAAATGATTTTCTCTACTGCAAATCGAATCATTAAAATGCAGCGTGTTTGCTAACTGTTTAGACAAAATAAAAGGTTTGGCTGTACAAGGCGAAAAATATTAAATATGGCACCTACGATACCTACCAACTCAAAGTCCACGTCAGGAATGTGCGAGTGTCAGTGATCCTTGCCCGGATATCGATGATCCGTCGCTCAAGTGCCTTTATTCAAAGTCAAAATCTAATCACCGTTCCTTAAATTCCCAATCAATTAGCCAATCATTCTGAGTGACTTCAAAACAAATCCAATTATCACAACATGTTACATCTGACGTCATTTCTACTATGACGGAGTGGTCCAATTTCTCTATTTCATATCATAAAAGATATGAATTAACAAATTTCCTATGGAAATCAGCATAATCTACAATTATTGCTGATCTGATCGTCAGACAAAGCCAACTTTTCTCTTTAAATACGGCATATCCTGATTTATTCAAATTGTTGCAGTATCACATGAAATCCTTACCATTTCAGATGTATGTTAACTCTTTATATCTCTTCCTTAAAAGCCGTTGACAAGAAAAACACAACAAGTTTTTCCAGCAAGTGGGTATATTTTATTGCCAGTGGTATGAACCGTACAATAGCAAGTGTGATTAAAAGCGTTTTCTTTGAGTCTCTTTCTGATATAATTAAATTTGAATTTGCTTATGAATTGGTTAATATTTTCACTGTTGAATATTCTGCTTAGGGTGTCCTGAATGGCCGAGTGGCTAGAGCTCTGGCGCTCGGTACCACAGGTTCCGGGTTCGAGTCTCGGCGGTGCCATAGATGTTTGTAGTGGTTCGGAATCCACTTTAAACCGTAGGTCCCGGCCCTAACAGGATAGTAGAGCGTTGCGGGGGCATTGCTACTCCGCGTCCGTGGCTTATCTTTAAGTTACACGAGCCCCTGGGTTATGCAAAGTACGTCTGTGCAGCGCTTGCCTTAAGACATCCAAGACCAAGCTGTCTAACTGTTTACCAGCTGCATTAAAATATATATATTCTGCTTGGACAACTATCTTTGCGCTTTTCTGACACTTAGCCCTAAATGCGACTCTAGAATATATAAAACATATTGTTCGCCGTAAGCAATACTACTATCAATATTTCTTAGATTGTAAAACAGTTAACGAACACATCGAATAATACTATTGCACCACATTTCAGATCATACATCATTATGTACATTTTCTTTATTCTTGCATATTGTTTAAAAAACGTGGTTGGTACTATTTTATCTTTTTGTTCAAAAGTTTATTCTTTATGGGGTTATTATTTCTTTTTTACTTTTTATTTCAAATATTAGTTGTACTTCATACATTCTAATCGTCGTTTAACTGTTAAAATGTTATGATCTATTTAATCTGTAGTTTTATCTATTTCTTTCGTTTTCAAATTTACTCTTCTTATTTATATTCATTTGATTGCTAGAAAGTACAAACAGCGTTTCTTGCATTTTAAAAGGAATTCTTACGCCATCATAGACGATGATTTCGAATTTAGAGTAGCTACTTTATAAGGGTTCCATTTTCACTTCTGCCAAATTGTTTTGTCTGTTTGTAGTAGATGTGCCTTTGTTTGTTTGGGAGTGGTGAAAACGAGTCCCAAGTACAATAACACATTTATTTTTTACACTTTACAACTGCGATATTAATACCTCAATGATCTATAAACAATATTTAACACACATGTAGCATATTTAACGATATACACTAAAAGATGAGTGGAAGGATTCCACTTCTAGTGCTCGGGATGAGAGATGGTTATTTTGTGCTAGTAGCGCCTTGCGTCCTCTCGGGTTCGATACCAATTGAACTTTTCGCCGGGACGTCGCAAGGGGGCTCTTGCAGTACATGGGAGGAACATAGTAAAGGCTCGTTCCCACCGAGGCGAGGGGCGTTGACCAATCACAAGCCTCGCCATGTTATACCCAAAACCCGCTGCTTGAAGTTGCCAACTTCCAACTCTCAAATGCTTGTCGCGTCATGTGACTTGGATTGAGCCAATATAGATCTGCCATCTAGTAGGAGTAACTGGAACTTCACTAGGTGTAAAGCGATTTCTGAAGCTTCGGTGAGAACTGGTCAAAAAACATTTCTTCCCTGCCGCTTGAGGCGCCGCCGCCTCACGCCTCAGTGGAAACGAGCCTTAAGTAGAACCACGGTTACAAGTTGTATTAAAAAAAATCGTTTGGATAAATTGACATAAAGCAGCGTTATCGAACATGCTTCTCAAACTATTCAGTCAAGTCAAGTCAAAAAGTTAAAAACTCTTAAATATCACAATATTCTATACCGTTAAAAATTAATTTGAAAAATAATGAATTATAAAAAGTCGAATAGAATATCATTTTATATTGTTTGATATAAAACTAAATTATTATAATACTTTAAAATCGAGAACATATATTTACTTGCATAAAAAAAAAATTATGCACTAACAGAATATTACTCCGCCACAAGCAATTATGGAAATCCTGTAAGAAAAAAAAAGCAAAATGTCGTACTTCCAAAATCAATTGAAATTTCAAGATATCCGGGGAGGGGAAAATAAATGACTCGGGTAAAAGATACGTCAGATTGGAATAAGATATCTTTTGACACCGACAAGTTCAAGATATTTAATTTAAGGATTTCATTCCTTACAATGGAAATTATTTTTTTCTTTCCTTCTAGTTTTAGATCGCGCGAGACAGGAATCTCGATCAATAAGCACAGATGTGACGGCAGGAAGTCATTTATCTTCCAGAGGTTTTATGAAGCACAGCAGAACACAAAACACGCAGATATTATATTTGTTTTTCTGAGAAATTTGTCGAATGGCTTTTAAATGTGAAGAATGGCTTCGGAGATGTATTTCGTTTTTGTATAAAAGTGTTTTGTTGCACTGAAATTTAAAAACTATTTTTAATATGAACTTTAGTAATATCGGATTAAAAATAAACTATATACAATTGATTGTATATATTTGTATATATTATAGAGATCCAGATAAAATATACACAATTAATTGTATATATGTATATAATTGTATATATTTGTGTACATTATATAGATACAGATACAATATATACAGTTAATTGTATGTATGTATATAACTGTACATATATTAGTATATATTACATAGTTTCAAATAAATATATACAATTAATTGTATATATGCATATAATTGTATATATTTGTAATATTATATAAATCCAGACAATATAAACAATATTGTATAAATCCAGACAATATTATATAAATACATACAATTAATTATTTGCATGTATATCATTGTATATATTTGTATATATTTTATAGTTCCAAAAAATATATAGAATTAATTGTATATATTTATTTAATTGTATATGTTTGTATATATTATAAAGATTCAATATACAGAATTATTAGTTAGTTTTTAACTGATTTAATTCTATAAAAGAATTTGTTTTAATTCGAGTTAAAAACTTACTAATTCTTCAAAATTCTTGAAGAATGATATATATATAGAGAGAGAGAGATTATTTTCAGAAACATTTTGTATTGTTCTTCTATTAATGGAAGTTGATAATGATATGTATACATATTCCCCAATTCATACATATATACAATGTACACAAAACAAAAGGAAGAAGTATAAAATTGTATAAGAAGTATGTCGCATAATCGTTAATTAAGAAAATCAAAAATTTATTATTTATCAAGATTTTAAAATTGTAAAATAAGTATGTTGCATAATCAGCTAATAAATCCTTAAATATTAATAAATACAATTGTAGTTATTTTAAACAAAATGTTTGTGCTTCTAAGAAATTCCTTATACAAACGCACCCTTTATCATATATATACAGTATGTAATGTTCTGAGGGTATATGTACATTAAATATGTATTGGATATATTGGATTTCGTATTATTTTCTGATGACTTCTCGCCTCTTTTAGCTTTTTTTTAATATAAATGTGTTCGCATTTTATTTGCTTTTACAGTTATGCTTTTGTGAATATCTAATCCAAAACAAAAGGCGAAAAACAAGTTGTAGCTAATAAATCAATAAATGTTAATAAATGCTATTGTAGTTGTTATAAGCAAAATATTTGTGCAACTAAGAAATACCATATACAATCAAAACCTGTTATGCATATATGTATATATTTACATAAAATATATAGTATGTAATTTTATGAGGGTATGTATACAGTAATAAAGCTATATTTAGGATATATTGATTTTTTGTTGATTTCTCATATCTTTTAACATATTTATTTTTAAAAATTTGTATATTTTTATCTGCTTCTACAGTTTTCGCAGTTATACTTTTGTGAATATCTAATAATTTACTGTCTGCTGCAACAGATTTTGTGTGGTTCATTTTATATTTTTCTACTCTTTATATTTAGTGATTATTTAAAAAAAATATTTATTACAAAATTCACAAAATATTATATATAGCGAAATCAAATATGATTATGTTAAATAATCTGATTAGATCTGTTTCTATAAAATCCCTTGCCAAGTCTTCTTTTGATTTCAATTGGGTTAACATTTCTTCCGAAGTTATATATATGTATACATGCAAGGATGTCACAATACGAACCAACCAAAACTATACAACTGATTCTTTATGTTTTGTTATTGATTTTATGAAAATGTATTTTTTTAACGATTGCAATGAATTTTTATATTCTTCGATATCAAGTGTCATCAGTTTTTGTAATATGATTTGTAACAAAAAGAAAAGATTCATAAACGTTGCTTTAATTTTTCCAAAATGATTTTTGTTAAGTATCATAAAAATGTTTAACCATTTAAAATAATTTATTTGCTCTAAAGAATGTATTTCGAAAAAAAGAAACCTTGTTGAAAAATTATTTATCTTTAAATATCACAATGTATTATGAGGTCAGATTAATACAAATTTATATGTTGTTTTTCTTAAATATTTTGTATTTTTCTACTATTAAAGGAAGCCGATAATGATATACATACATTTTTCCCAATTCATATATATATATATATATATATATATATATATATATATCATATATATATTATATATATATATATATATATATATATATATATATATATATATATATATAAATATATATATATATATATATATATATATATATATATATATATATATATATATGTATATATATATACAGTATGTACTGAGAGCATTTGTATATTAATAAAGCTATATTCAGAATATATTGGATTGCGGTTTTTTTTTTTATTTTTTTTTGCTGATTTCTCGCATCTTTTAACATGTTTATTTTATAAATGTGTGTATTTTTGCATCGCATTATATCTGCATCTGCAGTTTTTCTAGCTATCAATTTTGAATATCTAATAATTTATATTTTGTTGTTGCAGATTGTGTAAAATTTAAAAAAAAAAATTCTACCTTTCTATATTTGATTAATTTTTTTATTAATACTAATTAGAAAATACACAAAAATTTATGTATAGTGAATGCAAAGATGATTTTGTCAAACATTCTGATTGTGTTTTTGTAAAATCCCTTGCCAATTCTTCTTTTGTTTTCAATTGAGTAACAGTTTTATGAAGTTATATATATATATACAATATGTAATGTTCAGAGGGTTATACATTATTAAAGCTACATTGTAGATATATATTTTTCAATCTAGCTAAATTGTATTTCTTATTAATTTTTTCTGATATTTTTTTTGCATCTTTTAATATTTGTTTTAGAAATATGCGTATTTTTATTTGCTTCTGCAGTTTTTACAGTTATCCTCTTATGAATATCTAATAATAAACTGTTTGTAGCTACATATTGTGTGTAATTCATTTTACATTTTCTACATTTCTATATTTGGTGATTTTTTATATTAATTAGAAAATTCACAAAATATTGATATCGAATAAGTATATTCGAAATATAGCAAATGCAACTATAAATTAGATAAATAATCTGATTGCGTTTCTATAAATTCACCTGTCAATACTTTTTTTTCAATTCATTCTATTAGCTCACACTCTCCCTATATATATATTATTCAAATTTTCAATCGTCAATAAAATACTTTTTATTCATCCACTGATGTTCAAATACATTTTTTTTAACTTGTAGTAGAGGACACTTGATATTAATACAGTTTTTTCAAATATTAATTCAGTAATAATATTTATTTAATTTATTTTATGTTTTTTAGGTTTAAGTTGCATATATCTAATAATATATGGCGCCAGATAAACTTTAAAGAAATGAACGAAAATTATTTATAAAGGATTTTGTGCAATATAGTGAAAAAAAGTAGGAATTGACTTTAAAAATTTATTTTTATATTACTTGTTTTATTTCAATTGGGTTATTACTTATACAGTATTTATATTCTGGTTATTTTTGGTTATTCTGGTTATTTTTGGTTATTCTGGTTATATATACATACAATCGGAAACAACTAGAAATATACAACGATTCTTTATATTTTGTAATTTATTTTATGTGGATTTTTTTTTTTTTAATGTTTGCAAATAATTTTTGTTTTTTTCGATATCAAACATCAGTTTTTATAATATGGTTTGTAACAAAAGGAAAAGGATTTTTAAACATTTATTTATTTTTTCCAAAATGTTTTCTTTATTAAGATTAAAATTTATCATAAAAGAGTTTAACAATTTAATGTCATCTATTTGCATTAAATAATGTATTTCGAAAAGAAGGAACATTGGTGAAAAAATTATTTATCTTTAAATATCGCATTGTAGTATGTAGTCAGTTTAAGACGAATATATATATATATATATATATGATATATATATATATTATTTTTCACAAATATTTAGTGTTTTTATTCTACTAATGGAAGCCGATAATGATATGTATTTTCTCCTACATTTGCTCCTATATATGTATATATATATATATATATATATATATATATATATGTTTCTAAGAAATACCTTATACAATCAAAACTTTTGTCACGCATATATATATATATATATGCGGAACGTAATGTTCTGAGGATACGTGTATATTAATAAAGCTATATTCAGGATATATTGGAAGTCGTTTTATTTTTTGCTGATATCTCGCATCTTTAACACATTTTCCTTCTTATAAATTTGTGTATTTTTTATCTGTATCTGCTATCTGTCTTTTTGTGAATATCTGATAATTTACATTTTGTTGTGTAGCAGATTGTGTGAAATGCTTTTAAACATTTTCAACCTTTATATATTTGGTGAATTTTTTTTTAACATTAATTTAAAAAAAACCACAAAAATGCATATATAGAGAATACAAATATGAATTTGCTAAATATTCTGATTGTGTTTCTGTAAAATCCCATTAAGATTCCCATTAAAATCCCCTCCCCCTTCCCCATATCTGTAAGTATTCAAATTCATTCATAGTATAATACTTTTGAATAAGTAATAGATAAAATGGAAAATTCAAAATTCAAAGATATAGAATAATCATTTTCATATTTTAAATTGATAAAAAAACTGTAAAAAAGTTTATAAAAACCCCTTTCGGAAAATGGGATCATTGTGATCATCATCCAATATTATATTCACCAAAGTCAATAATATAAAGCAGACAGACTAAAAATAGCATTTTTTTTCCTACACAAGAAGTTACATAAATAAGAAATAAAAACAAACATTTCAGTTTAATAGGCTAGATTGTGGATAATTTTAAATGAATCTCTAAAAATCACCTTTATGCATTTCAACTATATTTATATTTATATCAATGTCTGTAAGTATTAAAATTCGATCATAACATACTTCCGATTAAATAATCGATATGAGGGACAGTTGAAGATTAAAAGCTTTGAAATAATCATTTTCATATTTCAGATTAATAAAAAAAAAATAGTAAAATAATTTATAAATTGTGTGTGATCACAATCAAATGTTCACCAATATATTTACCGAAATCAATAATAAAAAAAAAGACAGAACTAAAAATAGCATTTTTTTCCTCAACTCAATAAGTTATAAAAATCATAATAAACAAAAACAAACATTTTAGCTTGGAATGCTGGATTATGGATCGTATAAAGAAATTGGATATTATCAGACAGTTTTTCTTTTACGAAAACGAAATAAAAAAAATGGCTTAAAGCATAAATTTCGTGAATTAAGTCCGTAGTATACAAACAATACCGTCCTGGTACACTTTTGTCCGGCGTCAAAATTTTATATTGTATTTCAATTCTTTCTTTCTCCAGGAAGACAGCAACATTTTCCACGCTTTAATAAGTTCAGTGTACTCTTCCTCTTTATCTGAAATTCATCTGATTTAGTACAGAGAGCGAGCGAGGCGACTGTTCCACCAGAACATCTCTGTATAGATCTGCCGTCAGACTATTGGTTTTCGATAACATATTCTTTGCGAGGCGCAAAACTGGTTCTGGAGAGTTTCATATTATTCCGCACCAGATCGCGAACCGTTTTCTTCGAATGGTTCAAGGATATTGCGGCGACGCTGTTGCTTCATGGACAAATGCCCTTTTCCGAAAAAATAGTAATGATAAAAGAAACATTTTCTTTTGCGGGGACTTTATGTATGTGGATGGAGGTATGGGGAATGTTGGTAAAGCATTTCTTGGCTTTTTTTTTTTCCAAAGGCAGGAAATATGATATGGGCAAGGAAACACTTTGCCAAATATCTTTATAGATGCAGCTGCAATTTTTCGCCAAAAGGGAAGGCTAACATTTTCCATGCATTTTATTCACCGTGGATTTTATTTCGAAGATTTTATTTTCTTCAACCCAAACTCTTTTAGACATATTGAATTGTAAAGCAATGTTGGACATTTTGAATTTTAAAATATCAAAAGAGTTATTGTTCGTAATACGATTTTCTTTCGGGTTGGATCAGTGTAAGAATTCTTTATATTTTCTGTGTTTCTTGACTATTTCGAATGTCCGCAGTCACCGAAACATTTATTTAACAAAACACAGATGATGACCATATATATTTGCAACATAAAACAATGAACATATATGCTTTTACTCCACTGAAGTACAATAAAATCTTTGATAGACTTAAGTAGTTTTACATTTCAAATTAAAGGTTCAATCAATATTTCATTTTTTAAGAAGAATTTGATAATTAATACCATCATATTGATATGATTAAGTGTAGAATTCCAAATTAATTTGTTTTATTATTTTATTAAAAGCTTTTTAATGTTAATTCATATTAAAAATGACGTTTATATCTTAAATAATATAATTTATAGAAGTAATTATAAATATTACAATACTTTATTACAATATTACTATCCAAACTCTTTTAGACACATTGAATTGTAAAGCAATGTTGGACATTTTGAATTTTAAAATATCAAAAGAGTTATTGTTCGTAATACGATTTTCTTTCGGGTTGGATCAGTGTAAGAATTCTTCATATTTTCTGTGTTTCTTGGCTATTTGGAATGTCCGCAGTCAGAGAAACATATATTTCACAAAACACAAATGATGGCCATTGCAAATGTAGTAAAATGGTCATTGGTTTTAGTCCATTGACGTACAATAAAATCTTTGATATTCTTAAGTAGTTCTACATTTCAAATTAAGGATTCAATCAATATTTAATTATTTAAGAAGAATATGATAAATAACTCGAGTATATAGATATGATTAAATGTGGAATTCCATATTCATTTGTTTTAATAACATAAAAAAGTCATCATCACTTAAAATATCAAAAGAGTTATTGTTCGTAATACTAATTTCCTTCAGGTTGGATCAGTATGAGAATTTTTCATATTTTCTGTGTTTCATGAATATTTGGAATATACGCAGTCATCGAAACATATATTTAACAAAACACAAATGATGGCCATATATATTTGCAAATGTAGAACAACGAACATATATAATTTTACTCCATTGGCGTACAATAAAATCTTTGATAGAATTTCTAAGTAGTTCTACATTTCAAATTAAGGGTTCAATCGATATTTTATTTTGTAAGAAGAATCTGACTCATATAGATATGATTAAGTCTAGAATTCCATATTAATTTTTTTTAATATATTGCTAAACTCTTTTTAATGCTAATTCATATTAAAAACGATTTTCATATCCTTAATAATGTAATCTATAGAAGAACTTATAAATATTACAATACATTGAAGGTGTTTGATAAAAAATAGATATTTTTGTCAAGACGGTGATGATATTTTCTTCGTTAATAATCTGATTTAAAAGAATTTCTTCTAAATGTGATTCAAATAATAATTATGAATTAAGTTTAGAATTACATAATTTTAGAATTTTAAGACCTATAATTTTTTTAATCACATGAACAACAGTTATGAAAGTGATGAAAGTAATTTTTGAACAGCGTGGGTAAATTTCTTTAACAGTTTCTATCATATGAAATGTATTCAAAAGTTTATATATATATATGCTACTATAAATGTTTATATGCATATATATAAGTTTTACATTTTCTAATTTTTTCTTTATTTATTTGTAAATTTAATTTATTAATTCTCCATTTATATATATATATATGTATATATTAATTTATATACAAATTAAGCATATTAATTATATGCAACTCAAAACACAAAAATCGAGATTTGTTTTTGTAAAAAAATATCCTATTTTATGTTAAAATATTCGTTCTAATTTTATTTTCTACATTCACAGAAAATATTTTTAGTTTTTATGAAAGACACGAAAAAAACTATGTAAATTTTTATATTTATAATTAAATTCATTTCAAATAATATGTTAGAAAAAATATTCCACAAAAAGAAGCAGTGATAATTTTTTAAGAATTAATTTCTCTATTTAAAGAAAAATTGTCCATGTTTATAAATTTATAAATTGATAAAACACAAAGATTTTAAACACACCAAAAGTTTCATTTGTGAAAAAATGAAAACCGAAATCTATCGAGTAAATTTTGAATCTATTCTCAAGAGAAAATATTTTATTTGTGTTACTTTTTCAAGTTTCCTTTTTCATCAAATCAACCATATTTTTTTTGCCCATTCTTGTCACAATCAGAACTGGTTAGTGGCTATCTGGTAAATGATAAAAGAAGAAGAAATATGAGATTTTTTTCAACAAAAAACGGTTCCTTTGTAACAAGTTTGAAAAGAAAGATTGTTAAGAACTGCTCAGATAATCACTGCAATAGAATGATTGCGGTTTTTTCTTTAGTTTGATCGTTTCTTTTAAGTTTATTCTCAGGTTCTGTCCCGTTTCTTAGATGGTTGAACAAAATTCTGGTTTTGTTTAAATACCATCAGTTCAATTAGAATAAATAGAATTTTGTGAAAAGAGGAGTCATTTGCGAAATATTATAACAAATTAAAATTTTTTAGCAAAAAATAAATAAATAATAATAATAATAAAGCATACTAAGATTTTAATTTCTATTTTGAAAAATATATAATAAGTAATAAATAAAAGTGTCAGAAATTATCTAAAAAAATAAAAAAAATTCAAAATAAAATTCATTATTTTTTTTCTTTTGTTAAAAAAAAAAGGATATCATTACACAAAACAATTAAAATATATCAGTAAAAAATTATATGTTTTGGAGGGGTTTTTTTTACAAATAAAAATTCTTCACTACTATACAATAAATTTTCAAAGGAATTTATTGTCTTTCTAAAAAATTATAATACAAGCTTAAAATTGTTTTGAAGTAATCGTATTTGATCTAGCAGTTTAAAATTTATTAATATTTATTTGGGTTTGTAAAGCCCTATATACTTCCTTTTTAAAGCAAAAATTTTGATCTAATTTTTCAAGAAATATTTGATATTCAGATAAATTTAATTCATGCAATAAGTTGAGTTATTTTTTAAATTTTGATATTATGTTATATGAAATTTAATTAAATTAATAATATTTTATGAAATTAATTAGATTTAAATTACGAAGTATATAAAGTATATTTCAAGCACCCCGCGCATACCTGAGTATCAGATTTTTGGGTTAGAAGTGGAATCGTTTCATCTAATCTATAATTATATGTCTTTAAATGTGTTAAATATTGCATGTCTCTAATTGTGTGGTGTTTGTGGGTATATAAATAAAACTGTGATTTCTCAAATTTGTGTGTCAAGTCTCAATCCACCAACCCAGAACACTAACCCCATCCCGCAATATCTCCTCAACCTGCGTACTGCAATTATATCTAAAGTTAAAATGATTGATTTTATCAGATTTAAAATAAAAATAATTATTTGTAAACTTTTTCATTTAATATTCAAGACTTTTTTGGTAAGATCAATCTTGAAAGAATAAACTATAAGATATTTGGTTAAGCACGTATTTTCACAACGGACTAATAACTATAAATAATGAAACTTAGTTGAAAAATTAGAAGTCTATTGATCTTCTCAGTTATTTCTATAGATGAATTAGATTTAAAAATATTTTACTTTTTGGCCTATTGTATTTTAGATTGAAATCATGGTCTTATTGATCAATTTTATATTAATACCGTGCTAATGTTTGGGTTTTTTCATCTATAGTTCTTTACAAGTAAATTTTTTGTCACAACTTTATTCTACATATTTTCATTTCATCGAAATTTGTTGGATTTTAAAATTTTAGAATACTAGAATTAGAGAAATTTTTAGATAAAAATTTAGAATTTATAAATATATAAGTACAATAAATTTGATGATTGAATATCTCAAAGATTGCGATACTGGGTCCAATTTTTAATTATGTAAAATGTAAGATAAATATTTAAGATAACTAAACATTTTTAAAATTTTTAGAGATAGAAATGAATCAACTAAAACTTTATTGATGAAAATCTGGGATTTTATTTCTGTTACCAAGCTACGAAATGTGCACCGAGAATACATACCCTGTAAAAACTGTTTAATATTTATTTAAAATTATGATTAAAATATTTATTGTTTTATGCACACTAATTAAAATAATGGACAAAAAAAATTAAACTGCAATCGACTAATTGAATATGATCGTATTTCGTAGCTTGATTGATTTAAAGTTAAAATGATTAATTAAATTAGAATTAAGCTTTAAATTAAAAAAAAGTTGTGTTTTTATTTTTGATACCAAGAGGCGAAAGGTTCAATAAGTGCAAACACCCCAGTAAAAAAGTGTAGAATGTATTTAAATTTATCGTTAAAACATTTATTGTCTTACATACACTAATTAACTTAATCAACAAAAACATCAAACTGCAATCTATTAATCGATTATGATCATATTTCGTAGCTTGATTGATTTATATCATTGTTATTTATAATAATATCATACATATCAATCATTGACTACCAAATCAACAGATATACAGCAGTATTATTCAAGGTGCAATACGAGAGGCCTACTACACTGCACCCAAATTCTGGCACGACAAATTTAAAAAAAATACCATCAGAGATGACATCAGGAGAGTATCTATTTTTCCTCTGGATTTCATCAGCCTAACGGAAGGACATTTATGCCTAAGATTTATTGTGTTTTTCCTAGAATAGACATAGGGGCTTTCGGGTAGAACCTACTTATCGTGTCAGGAACTCAGTTACACCACACCTTCCAGCCTCTTTTATTATCATTCATAACATAATGTACTTTATTCATAATTATAATATCCAACCAATATATTAATAATATACTAACTTGCAGCTTAATATATAGGATACATTATATTATAATATATTATAAATATCCAACTTACTGACAACTTTGAGCACCAGAGGTCTCTCTGCTTTTTCACCTCTGCCATTGGTAGCGACGCATCTATAGATACCTTCATCTTCCTTCCTCACGCTATGAATCCGCACAATTCCCCTTTGGTCGATTGATTGACGATCTCCATATGGTAGTTTGCTCCCACCTGCAAGATGGTACGAGGTAGCATTATCACACCCATTCATCATATCGTCCTCCTTATCACATTACATACAGTGCACAATAATACCAATGTCCTAATGATATATTCGGTAAACATTGAGAGATAGCATATGTGGCGTTTCTCCAATTACTATAATTGCCCCACTTTGGTCACTGAAAATAGTGTATTGCCTAATTTGTGCCTATTAATGTCCTAAGAAAATTAAAATAATTTTAATGGCGAAGAACACATATATGACTGCCTTTATTTTAAATAAAATATTTTTTTTTTTTTTTTTGGAAAGAGGATAATCTTTTTTGAATAATAAAAGGGTGTTTCGTGTTTATATTATAAATAAACTTGTGAAAGTAATTGTATGTTTGACGATAATTAATATTGTCTAGACGTCTAAAAAGTGAAAATTGGCTCGTCTCAAAACTGAAATTGTGATTCTATAAGATGGGAGTTTTAATTTAAAAAAAAAAACTGCTTCAAATTATCTCATGTTTTTTAGTAATTATTTAATGTTCTGAAAAACATTTTTTAGGTTTTTTTGTTAAGTCTGAAAAAAGAAATTTTTGAGACATGTAAGATAAACATAATTTTGATTTGAAATTTCCCATTTGTTGTTTGATAACCAAAAAATATAGAAGGAAAAAAAGACATTGTCAAGGCACTTTTTTTTACTTTTCTAAATGTTTTAAGGAGTATTTAGTCAATTCCAAAATTTGTTACTCAATGTTTTGCTTAAATATTTTATATGAAAAACCTTTTGAATATATTTTCAAAATTACGAATATAACTTTTTTCACATATAATATAGAATTTTTACTGCTGCAGAAAAATTACATTCTATATTACGTTTTAAAAATGAAAAAACAATAAATTTCGTCATAAAATTTTATTTTAAATTTGCCTTAGTAAAATTTAAATCACACTCTTGATTAAATAGGGTAATTAACAAATAAACTTATGACATTTTTTCTTAGTGTATAAAATATTTTTTTGTAATTTTGCTAAAAGTCATTACATTTTTAGTAAACTATTTCTACAATAAATATTGAATAAAAAACTATAATTTAAAAGTTACACTTATTTAGCAAACTTCAGTATTTGACAAAAAATTGAATTTAAAATGAATTTTTTTTGTTTGTATCACTTCAAACATTATTTTAAATTAATCTTTTTCGGTAAATGGATGTAAAAAATTAAAGTAAAGCTAAAATATGTATTTTAATACAAAAATTTACTTTTCAAAGACGATTTGAATTTTAAAAGAATGTTAAAAGCAACATTAAAAAAATGAATGGTAATATAGATGTTAAAAGCAATATTTAAAAAATGAATGTTAAATAGATGTTAAAAGCAACATATATAATAAAATGAATGTTAAAATAGATGATAAAGCAACATTTAAAAAAAAAATGTTATAAAAATGTTAAAAGGTACGTTAAAAAAACACATACATTTTTAGCATAAAACATAATTTGTTTCTTACAAATACACTTCTAGTCATAAATAACAGAGTAATAGGAGAACCCATCCAAGTAATGAAAAGTTCCATCCAACACTTTCACAAAAAATACCCAAAAGTACAACTAATCACAATTCCTCGTCTGTATGACCAATCTATCTAACAGTACTCTGACCTTTGCTGGCCTAACTGATACTTTTTGATCTACTAAGATGACATTACTGAAGCATGGAGAATACCCTTTCGTGTTATTCCAGTCTTGTTCTTTCTCTTTTTTTTCAGTCTTATTTACTGACCATAACAGAAGTACCTCATTCCATATCTATGAATTCCATCTCTCAGTCTCCCTGAATCCCTGCACGCACGTCCTTTGCTCCAGGGTATCTTTTTTTTTTCTTCTTCATCCATATATATCTATCCCACCCCATCTTTCGACTGAAAGACGATGCTAGGACACGTTCTCATTCAGAGTATAAGAGGAACAGCACTGATTTCTTGAGCTAGTAGTCTGGAAGAAATAATATATTTTTCTCTATTTTATTTGCTTACTTTCTACGTCTTCTCTTTCGTGATCTGATTCGGTCTGGATCATTTCGGAATTTGGAATGGGGATATATAAGTTTCATAAATTCATTCATCCAGATTCCTATGTACTGCAAAAAGTTTTTTTTTTCTATTGATCCATGCAAATGGTTCATTTGTTTTACATATTTGTTTCGATGGTATTTCTAAACAAGCATATTTGTATTCTTATTTGTCCTTAAATAACTCCCTGAATCATAAGACAGTATTTATTTAAGAATATATAGTTCTAAAATTTTTTTACATGCATCATTTTCCAGTACGTACAACATTTACTGCTGCAGATATTTCTAATATTGATAGTGAATTTAATTTATATATTGATTAATGCAAATGGTTCATTTGTTTCACATATTTGTTCTGATGGTATTTCTAGACAATCATATTTTTATTCTTATCTGCCCTGAAATGACTGCCCTGAATCATAAGACAGTATTTATTTAATGATATATATTTTTTTACAATTTTTTACTTTTTTCTTTTTTCAGTATGTATGACATGGACTGTGATGAGTATTTTTTAATATTTTTAGTGAATTAAATTTATATAGCAACATCATGATCCAGTTTATTATAAATCTTTATAAAACTTGATATCTGAGTATTACAAAATCATCCATTCCATTTCTAGGTTACATTACATATCTGTTCATTACATAACTTGGTTTCTGACTATTATAAAATCTTTCTAGGTATGATTTTTTTCCTATTGTTCTCTGTCAAATCATTTGTTGTCAAGGTCCTGTTTTACATTTTTTTTATAAGTATTTATTCTTATTATGTAATCTTATCATTGTTTTAAGACTTATAAATCTAATATAAATAATAATATATATATTTCACTCATATGTTTTTAATTTAACTTTCAAAAAATTTTCTAGTATTGTGTATATTTTTAAATTTTTTATTAGATTTATAATTAAAAGCATTATGGGTATTCAGAATTGTTGCTATTTTAGAATTGAAAATGTAGATATTTAAGTTTTTTAGACGATTAATGCAGATTCCTTTTGAATCCCATGAAATATTTCTATTAAGGTGTATATAGTTTCTCCTTTCCTTATATTTATATTTTTCTAAATTAAGTAAAGAAGTGAAGAAGAAACTCATATATTTAAAATAATTTTAATGAAAATATAAATATTTATAATTTTAACTCCCTTATATCTTACTAGAAAGAATAATTATTTAGAAATTTCTACCTACTTTCTCCTGCTTCATGTTACTGCCTGCTGTTTTCTAAATTTATATAATAAAAAAATATAATAAAAAAAATTATATAATAAAAATATTTTTTCTTTTTGAAGTTAAAACGTTTAAGGCGATGAATAGGATTTTCTTCTATATATTTTGTATGTAGATTAAAATCATTTTTTATTCGTTAACAATTAATGGATGTGTCTATATTAATTAGTTAATAAATGGTAACTAACGTGTTTGTGTAATATATTAATAACTGATTAAAACGTTTAAAATTAATAAAGTTGCTTTTAATCTCAATTATGCTTTTAATCTCAATATACGAAACAAAAATAATGTTTTCATTTTGATTTCGTTACCAACTTTTAACACATTTTCTTAGAAGAAAAAGGACAAAATTAAATAAATTATTCAATTTGTACATATGTATATTATCGGTATTATTTACATGTAGTACACACGCTTCCAGATGTATTCAACAAGAAAGTATTGAATTTGCCCTTTCTGAATTATTTTTATGTTTTAAGTTGTTTTGTCAGCAGATTTTCTGAGATAATCTCGATATATAAAACATTTTCAAACATTTTAATTACAGATGTATTGAAAACATATCTTTTTCTAAATATTATTCGAGGAATTATATTTCACATACAATGTCATTGATTGATTTTCCGCACATTTTATATTTCAAAAGATTATTTCATAAATTTATACCTATTTCTAATCTTAATCTATATTTCAAAAGATTATTTAATAAATCTTTATTTATTTCAAATCTTAATCTATATTTCAAAAGATTATTTCATAAATCTTTATCTATTTCTAATCTTAATCTATATTTCAAAAGATTATTCATAAATATTTATCTATTTCTAATATTAATCCATATTTCAAAAGATTAATTCATAAATCTTTTGAAACATAAAATGTGCGGAAAATCAATTAATTGCATTGTATGTGAAATATATTTCAACGAATAATATTCAGAAAAAGATACGATTTTAATATTTCTGTAAATAAAATGTCTGAAACTATTTTTATATAGAGGTTATCTAGAAACTTTGTTGACAACACAACTTCATACATTAAAAAACATTCAGAAATATCAAATGCAACAGTATACAATAATATCTGGTATGTCAAATATTTTTCTCTTAACAAAAATTGATGAAATCCATCTAGATGATTGTATATGCCTTTAAGAAATCTATAAGCCAACGGCCGTACCATGCTGAATATACCGGTTCTCGTTAGATCACCGAAGTTAAGGCTCGTGCTCACCAAGGCGACAAGATGCAAGCGACCAAAATTTGACCTCACCGCGGTCGCCTGAAACCGGTTTGCAGTTCGCCGTTTGGAGTAGACCAACTTTCAACTTCAAGCGGTTTTTCACTATGCGTAATGCTATTTCTGACGTTTCGCTGTGAAGGGGTCGAAAAAATTTGGTCGCTTGCCTCTTGCATCTTCACGTCTCTCGCCTCGGTGGGAACGAGCCTTTAAGCATCATTGGGCGCGGTCAGTACTTGGGTGGGTGACCACCTGGGGAACACTGCTTGCCGTTGGCAAATTTGGGACCTGAATGGCCTAGTGTCTAGCGCTCTGGCGCTCGGTGTCACAGGTTTCGGGTTCGAATCCGAGCAGCGGTGTCATGGATGTTTGTAGTGGTTCGGAATCCACTTTAAGCCGTAGGTCCCGGTCTTCTATGACTGTAAGAGCGTCACGGAGCAAAAGTCAGGCTTCTACCTACGGGGTGCTCCATCACAACAGAAGCTGCTTCCTTCCCCTTCAATCATGAGTCCATATGGGCTCGTGGGCTTGGCCAGCCAAGTGGGATAAGAAACAACAACAAACAACAACAGAAATCTATAGAAATTTTACATTAACTGATTAGAAATCAACGAATAAAATTCTTAAGATTAAAATACTTTCATTTGTATAGAAATACAGAATCTTGTTTTAGTGGCGAATGATCTTGTATCTATTTGAAAAATGAAATGTTGTTGTCATATATGTTGAGAAAATATGGCACTAAATTGAAAAACTATTTGCTATACTTTCGAAAAATAATGAAGTATTTAATACGCTTTTATTAGCTTCACCTGTATGTTTGTATGTATGTATGTATGTTTGTATGTTTGTATGTAACTCACTTTTTGGGCTCGATGTTGGGACTGATGGCGCCATCTACTGGCGAGTCAGTCAACTGATCAAACCCTACTTATTTTGTATAATTATTTTGTTTAATCTTAATTCCTTTTGTTTTATTTTACTTTTATCTTAAAATTCTCATTTTTTTTTTTAAACTTTAACCTTTTTATTTTTGGGCATCGTCAACGAACTCTTAATTGTACCGATAGCTTTAGCTTTTTTGATCTCATGCTTTAATTGTTCTCAAGCAGATGTTTTTCCTAAATTTTAAATTCATTTATTTATTTTTAATTACTTCTATTCATTAATTTAAGAAACTACAATTTATGCTAATGTTTCAATTAATTTAAGATGTGGAGGTTTTGTGATTCTTAAAACCACCAAGGAACATCATAACCGGTACGCCCGTTGCCCAGCTTTCTTTCACCCCGGGTAGAAATTCAGTAATATCCGCGATCGAATTGCGCTCTTCCTATTGGCCGAAAATTTCCGTGGCTAAAAAGAGGCGGATCTCAAAGGCATAGGAGTGCGATCATGTCGAATTGCGCTCTTCCTATTGGCCGAAAATTTCTGTGGGCAAAAAGTATATAAACTTAGCGGATAATCGGCCAAGGTACCATCTCTGCATAATTTGCACCAGACCTAGACTTTAGTCATCCTTTCTAGCAGCAATTACTCTACTTTGTAGTATATTCCAACTTTTTTATATTATTCTTTTTTTTTGCTTATATTAATTGTATTGTACTTAGCTTTTTTAGTATTTTTTCATTAATTTTTTTAAAACAAAATGTTAAGTTATGTTTAGCTGAAGTTACAAAAACAATTAGAAGAAACATGATTTTAGAATTAAAATACATATAGAGTTCAAAAAATATTTTAATATCTAAAAATGCTTTTTAAAAAAATGTTAGTATATTATTGTATAAACATTATTGTTTCAAAATCTTTATTTGCTTAAATCATCACATTTCACTACTCTTCTACACCGCAATAATTTTTTTTTAGATTAAAAAAAATTATTTAACTAAATAAACTTAGATGATGAATGATTAATAATTAAAATTTTAAATTCGTATTTTAAATTTCTCACGAAAAAACTAAAATCCTCATTAAATATTTTGGTAAATTCGCCATATACAAATTTATTTATTTTTAAAAAATGATTTGCATAATAAACATTTAATTTAAAAATAAAATATCAATATTTGATGAAAATTCTTTTTAAAGAATTTTCATTAAATATTGATAATTTATTTTTAGATTCTTTTTAAATTCACCAAAATAATTTAAATTAATTTGAAACCATATTTTATTTCTAATATTTGCATATTAATTTAAAGTAATCGAATTGGTTTTTAATGTAGACATATAAAATACATACAAATTACATATGTATAAAATAAATAATTTGCCGCATTAAAATAAAATATAAAGATAAGTAAATTAATGATTTTTTTTTTTCATTCTTTTAAAAGGAAATAAAATGTCAAAACTTAAACCTTTTAATTTATTTACCGTACGTCGTATGAATTTTTCATGTTTAAGACTAAATCAAACTTTTTATGATATTGTCATTTTTGGTATCTGCAAAAAATGGCACAATGTTAATTTCAAAATAATTAATTTTTTTTTATTTTGAATCTTCTATGTCAAGTATTATATTTAAAGGAATCCAATTTTATTTACCGTGTGTGTTTCAAGAAAATTGATCAGTTGGCATATCATTTTGCGAGAGAACCCGAAGTAATCAATGACACATGTAAAGATTAAAGTCATTCATTTCAGAGCGTTTTAAATTGTAATGGACTTCCGTTATACATTTTTATTCAGGCAGCTCTCATTTTAAATTGGAAGTACAATATGCTTTAGGACTTGCAGAAACGCATTTTTGACCGCATGGAAAAAATACCAGCAATAAAGGTTGATATGAGTTGACCCTATTCATTTGCTTATTTGCATTTAGATATCCCAATGGAAAATAAAACTCTTTTGTAAACCAATATGAGACACGTTACATCTATGCTCTGTCGCTCGAAACATAACATGAATCTGAATAAATATTGACTAGAAACAGACAGTTTAGTTCAACATGAATTGGAGCTATTTGATTATAGTTGATTCGTAATATTTGCACAGCGTTATTTCGTTTGCCATTGTTGTATTGTAGCGCAATGCCTGAAATATGTATTAAATGGGCATCTTTGAAATACGAATAAGTTAGCCGGACTCAAAAACGAAACCTGTGGCACCGAGCGCCAGAACTTTATATACTTAACCATTCAGTCCCCTGGCCTAATATGACTATGACTATTACTACTATCACACCACACCACATCACTGTGCCTAGAGCTGAGTTGCCCCTATACAGTATGTATAATATGACTGTAGCTCGTTGAACTTAAGGATAAGTAAAAAAAAATCTTTTTTTTTCGGAATCTAACAGAAGACAGACGGCCATGCACCAACATGTACTGTAGTGCCAGGGAGTTATATAAGTAGTTTCTGTAACTATTATTGTTAGACTTTCTCTCAATTTTCTACACTTTAATGATTAGAAACGTATAATTTCTTTTCAAAAAGATAATTTTAAATCATTAAATCTAAAGTAAAATTAGCGGTCTAAATTTCAAATTAATTTTTTAAATTAATAAAAATTCGTTACAAATTACTTCCTTATCAAAATAGTTAATATTTGATACATTAAAATAAGTAAAAGAAGAAATTTCTTAATATATATATTTTTTTTTATTCTTTTACATATCCAGTAAAATAAACTAGATTTTATGTGAAACGCTTATGAATAACTTCATACGATTAATGTATGGATAAAATCCACTTTTATGATATTGTCATTGGTATCTAAAAATGGCACAATGTTTCTTTCCACAATAACAATTTTCTTTTCTTATTTCAATCTTCCGGGCATTATAATTAAAGGAATCCAATTTTATTTACCGTGAGTGTTTTAAGAAATTTGATCAGTTCATATCTCATTTTGCGAGACACCCGAAGTAATCAATGACACATCTAAAGATTAAAATCATTCATTTTAGGGCGTTTCAAATTGTAATGGACTTCCGTTATACATTTTTATTGAGGCAGCTCTCCTTTTAAATTGAAAGTACAATACGCTTCAGGGAATTCATGCAACGCATTTCGCGATTCAAAAAAGAGCAATAAAGGTTGATACGAGGTGGATTTCATTTGCTTATTTGCAGTTAGATATCCCAATGGAAAATAAAGCTCTTTTGTAAACCAATATGAGACACGTTACATCTATGCTCTGTCGCTCGAAACATAACATGAATCTGAATAAATATTGACTAGAAACAGACAGTTTAGTTCAACATGAATTGGAGCTATTTGATTATAGTTGATTCGTAATATTTGCACAGCGTCATTTCGTTTGCCATTGTTGTATTGTAGCGCAATGCATGAAATATGTATTAAATGGGCATCTTTGAAATACGAATAAGTTAGCCGGACTCAAAAACGAAACCTGTAGCACGGAGCGACTAATATGACTAATACGACTAATATGAGCACTAATATGACTATGACTATTACTACTATTACACCACACCACATCACTGTGCCTAGAGCTGAGTTGCCCCTATACAGTATGTATAATATGACTGTAGCTCGTTGAACGTAAGGATAACAACCCTACCCAGTAAAAAAAAAATCTTTTTTTCGGAATCTAACAGAAGACAGACGGCCATGCTCCAACATGTACTGTAGTGCCAGGGAGTTATATAAGTAGTTTCTGTAACTATTATTGTTAGACTTTCTCTCAATTTTACACACTTTAATGATTAGAAACGTATAATTTCTTTTCAAAAAGATAATTTTAAATCATTAAATCTAAAGTAAAATTAGCGGTCTAAATTTCAAATTAATTTTTTAAATTAATAAAAATTCGTTACAAATTACTTCCTTATCAAAATAGTTAATATTTGATACATTAAAATAAGTAAAAGAAGAAATTTCTTAATATATATATATTTTTTATTCTTTTACATATCCAGTAAAATAAACCAGATTTTATGTGAAACGCTTATGAATAACTTCATACGATTAATGTTTGGATAAAATCCACTTTTATGATATTGTCATTGGTATCTAAAAATGGCACAATGTTTCTTTCCACAATAACAATTTTCTTTTCTTATTTCAATCTTCCAGGTATTATATTTAAAGGAATCCAATTTTATTTACCGTGAGTGTTTTAAGAAAATTGATCAGTTCATATCTCATTTTGCGAGAGACCCGAAGTAATCAATGACACATATAAAGATTAAAGTATTCATTTTAGGGCGTTTCAAATTGTAATGGACTTCAGTTATACATTTTTATTGAGGCAGCTCTCCTTTTAAATTAGAAGTACAATATGCTTTAGGGAATTCATGCAACGCAATTCGCGATTCAAAAAAGAGCAATAAAGGTTGATACGAGGTGGATTTCATTTGCTTATTTGCAGTTAGATATCCCAATGGAAAATAAAGCTCTTTTGTAAACCAATATGAGACATGTTACATCTATGCTCTGTCGCTCGAAACAGAACATGAATCTGAATAAATATTGACTAGAAACAGACAGTTTAGTTCAACGTGAATTGGAGCTATTTGATCACAGTTGATTCGTAATATTTGCGCACAGTTATTTCGTTTGCCATTGTTGTATTGTAGCAAAATGCATGAAATATGTATTAAATGGCCCTCTTTGAAATACGAATAAGTTACTATAGTAACCGACTTTTGAATTATTCAGGTATATTTGTGTAGTATAATTTAAAATGAATGTGAAAGAAATCTCACGGGGTTAAAATAAACGCGTTTTTATTTGCTGATTTTTAAAGCTTAAATGTCAGACAAATAATACATTGTATAAGAATGTTTAATATGCACCTAATTAATGTTAATACAATTAAACGCATTTTCGTACCTAGGAAAGTAAACATAAAATTCATATTTATGTATTAATCATTATATTCTCGAAAAATCAAAAATATTAGTATAAATTTATTATTTTTTATTTTATTGTCTGTGTATTGAAAGCAAATACAAAACATGGTTCAATAATGTAAAATAATTTTAAATCATTAGATCTAAAGTAAAATTAGGAGGTTAATTAATTTTTTTAAATAAATTAATAAAAAAATCTATACAAATTACATCCGTATAAAAATAGTGAATTGCTGCACATTAAAATATATAGAACAATAATTTTTAAATTTATTTTTTATTCATTCTTTAAATACGTTATAAACTAAACCTGCTTTTATTTGATACTCTTATGAATAACTTCGTACGATGAATGTGTGGCTAAATCCACTTTTATTATATTTTCATTGGTATCTAAAAATGGCACAATGTTTATTTCCAAAATAACAATTTTCCTTTTTTATTTCAATCTTCCGTGTATTATATTTAAAGGAATCCAATTTTATTTTCTGTGAGTGTTTCAAGAAAATTGATCAGTTCATATCTCATTTTGCGAGAGAACCCGAAGTAATCAATGACACATGTAAAGATTAAAGTCATTCATTTCAGAGCGTTTTAAATTGTAATGGACTTCCGTTATACATTTTTATTGAGGCAGCTCTCATTTTAAATTGGAAGTACAATATGCTTTAGGGACTTGATGCAACGCATTTCGCGATGTAAAAAGAGCAATAAAGGTTGATACGAGGTGGATTTCATTTGCTTATTTGCATTTAGATATCCCAATGGAAAATAAAGCTCTTTTGTAAACCAATATGAGACACGTTACATCTATGCTATGTCGCTCGAAACAGAACATGAATCTGAATAAATATTGACTAGAAACAGACAATTTAGTTCAACGTGAATTGGAGCTATTTGATCATAATTGATTCGTAATATTTGCGCAGAGTTATTTCGTTTGCCATTGTTGTATTGTAGCACAATTCATGAAATATGTATTAAATGGGCATTTTTGAAACACGAATAAGTTACTATAATAACCGACTTTTGAATTATTCAGGTATATTTGTGTAGTAAATTTGAAATGAATGTGACAAAAATCTCAAGGGGCTAAACATAAACGCTTTTTTATTTGCAGATTTTTAAAGCTTAAATGTCAGACAAATAATACATTGTTACATGAATATTTAATCTGTACCATGATTATAGTTAATATAATTATACATATTTTCGTAATTATAAAAGTAAATATCAAATTTATATTTTTTTATTAATTATAATATTCTCTAAAAATTAAAATTATTAATATAAATGTATTATTTTATTTTATTTTCAGTGTATTGAAAATAAATACAATACATGATCCGATAATGTAAAATAATTTTAAATCATTAAATCTAAAGTAAAATTAGGAGGCTAAATTAATTTTTTTTTATAAATTAATAAAACAATCTATGCAAACTACATCCGTAAAGAAATAGTGAATTGTTACCACATTAAAATAAGTAAAAGAAGAAATTTCTTAATTAATTTTGTTTATTTATTCTTCAAATATGCAAGAAACTAAAGCAGCTTTTACATGAAAAGTTTATGAATAACTTCATACGATGAATGTGTGGATAAATCCACTTCTTCGATCTTTTACATATGTGATAAAATAAATCTGATTTTTTTTTTTGAAAAGCTTATGAATAACTTCATACGATGGATGTATAGGTAAGTCTACTTTTATGATATTGCCAGTGGTATCTAAAAATAGCATGATGTTTATTTCCAAAATAACAATTTTCCTTTTTTATTTTAATCTTCTGCGTATTATATTTAAAGGAATCCAATTTTATTTACCGTGAGTGTTTCAAGAAAATTGATCAGTTCATATCTCATTTTGCGAAAGAACCCGAAGTAATCAATGACACATGTAAAGATTAAAGTCATTCATTTCAGAGCGTTTTAAATTGTAATGGACTTCCGTTATACATTTTTATTGAGGCAGATCTCATTTTAAATTGGAAGTACAATATGCTTGAGGGACTTGATGCAACGCATTTCGCGATGTAAAAAGAGCAATAAAGGTTGATACGAGGTGGATTTCATTTGCTTATTTGCATTTAAATATCCCAATGGAAAATAAAGCTCTTTTGTAAACCAATATGAGACACGTTACATATATGCCTCTGTCGCTCGAATCAGAACATGGATCTGAATAAATATTGACTAGAAACAGACAGTTTAGTTCAACGTGAATTGGAGCTATTTGATCATAGTTGATTCGTAATATTTGCACAGCTTTATTTCGTTTGCCATTGTTGTATTGTAGCACAATGCATGGAATGTGTATTAAATGGGCATCTTTGAAATAAGAATAAGTTACTATAGTGACCGACTTTTGAATTATTCAGGTATATTTGTGTAGCGTAATTTGAAATGCATGTGAAAGAAATCTCACGGGGTTAAAAATAAACGCTTTTTTATTTGCTGACTTTTAAAGCTTAAATGTCAGATAAATAATACATTGTAAAATAATGTTTAATCTGCACCATAATTATAGTTAATATAATTAAATCCATTTATGTATTTATGAAAGTAAACATAAAATTTATATTTATTTATTAATTATTATATTATTGAAAAATCAGAAATATTATAAAAAATTTATTATTTTTTTTAACTTTCAGTGTATTGAAATCAAATACAATGCCTTATCAGAAAGTGTAGAATTAATTTTTATATTCTTTTTTATGACAAGCAATTATCAGTAAAAAGCTAAGCAAGTGACAGCATTAATATATCCCCTTTCATATTACTATTCAATACTTTTCTCATATTTTGTAGAAATTCCACCCACAAGATGTTTGGAGATTCTTAGAAGGAAAAAATTCGGATCTTATAACATATATAGAAGTTTTCACGCTGCAGATGAATGGTCAAATCGCTTAAATTTCATTAAATACTTGTGATATTTATTTCTCAAAACTCAGCATTTAAAGAATCAAAAGCATCAACAAGTTATTTCTTAATTTCTCTTAATTTAATCGATAATCTTTTTTGACCTGAAAAACCTTTTTTTAGAATATATATTACGATATATTTCCCGAAGAATTAATTAAATTTTTTTTTTAAATTATTCCACTAAAATTTCTAGTTTTTTTTTTTACTAATAATTTAAATATAGCTTAGATGAAAATAAATTTTAAAATAAGTAACATTTTACCAAATATTGATGCAATATAATTTGATGTAATTATTGTTTTTTATTGACATATCCCTCATGGAAAAAGGGGCAGCTACTGTTGTGATGGAGCTCCCGCAGATTTGAATTCTGCTTCGTGTCACTGAAGAAAGAGGGCAGTGACTTCCGGGAGGAATTTTACGGCTAACTAATCCGTATTTGCGTGTCATATGGGACAAAAATCGGTAACCTTCCACCAAGTAATCCGCCTAACGGGGCAAGATGCTGAATGTCACAAACGCCATCGAGTCTCCTCGTTTTTTGAAATAGTCTTTACCCCCAGTGGATTGAACTTCCGCCCTAATCTTCACTAGCGTGGCCACTAAGTAACGAGTCAGGCTTTTGACATAGTTAATATGATTAGTTTATATAAAAATAATTAATATATGATGCAATACAATCATTTAGAAAAAAAAAATGATTGGAAAAAATATTACGAATTTCCTCAATCTGAGATTCAGAATTCATGAAGTCCTCAGATTCAGATGCTGATGTAAGTCTTTATCAACTTTTAAAAATTTCCATTCATATAAAACTTGCCTTGGTAATGATTTAAAATATTTTTATATTACAACTAAATAAGACAAATGTGAATAATATCAAAAATTATGTATACATATTCTTGTTTTTCGTTTGATGCAGTACAATATTTAATATGCTGCAGTATTTCTAACTGTCAAAAAGAATACTCGTTTTTCAAAAATAACTGTAGAAAAAACATTTTTAAATATGATAGTTAATATAATTATACATATTTCCATAAGTAAACATAAAATTGATATTTATTTATTATTTATAATATTTTCGAAAAAAGAAAACTATTATTGTAAATTTGTTATTTTATTTTATTTTCAGTGTATTGAAATCAAATGCAATACATGATATGAAAATGTTGAATTATTTTTATATTTTTAAGGCATAACAATTATTAATAAATAGCTAAGTAGGCGACAACATTAATATATTCTCTTTCATATTACTATTCAATAAAATTCTCATATTTTGCAGGTATTCGATGCTCAAGATATTTGAAGATTCTTAAAAAAAAAAAAAGTGGAGACTTAAAATATATATAGATATTTTCACAACGCAGATGGATGATTAAAAATTTTAAATTTAATTAAATAGTAGTGATATATATTTTTCAAAACTCACTATTTAAAGAATTCTTGATTTCTCTTAATTTAATCGAACAACTTACATTTCAAAAGAAAACATGCATTATGTCAAATATGTCACATGTCAAATATTTTCAAATTATAACTAATATAAGGCAAATATAAATAATATCAAAAATTATGTATATGCGTTCTTGTTTTTCATTTGATGCAAAACAATAAAAAATATTTAGTATTCTACAGTATTTTTAACTGTCAGAAACAATACTCCTTTTTTCAAAAACAACTGTAGAAATTTTTTTTTTTTTTTTAAAATGAGCTTTTAGTTCTCGCAAAGCCTATCTCAGCGGACTGGGAAAAACACCGCGTTGTCTAAAATATGTCTTTCTACCAATAAAAGTCATATTAAAATGAAAAAAATGACAATGCCTGCTTTTTATTATTTCACGGAAGTAGCATCGCAATCGAGAAAATTATATTTGACACTGACTTTCCTTTGTGCTAGGAGATCGAACAGTTCTGGAAGCGAAGTAATGCGATATTCTGCACACGCGTCACTATCAATATGTGACAAAAATACTTTTCAAAATTAAATACTTTTTTACTCTTGAATAATTTCTATTCCCATTGCTTTAAAAAATGCAAGCTGAATTAATATCTGCGATATCATTCTTGAAATGGGAAGATAGTATTAATAAGAATAAAATTATTTTAGAAATAAATTTTTTACTATTCGATATTATATAAATACACTTGTAGGAATAAATCATTAGGAAAATACAATCATTTAGAAAAAAATGATTGGAATAAAATAATATGAATTTCCTCAATCCGAGATTCAGAATTTATCAAGTCCTTAGAGTATGTATTTTTTTTTTCTTGTATATTTATAATAAATTTAATTTTTCAGTATGATCATTCTATTGTAATTTTTATTTTGAAGAAAGTCTTTATCAACTCTTAAAAATTACCACTACCCCACATTTGAGTATCATATGAAGAAAAACCCGGAATCCTCCAACCAGATAGTCCAATTATCGAAGCAAGATGCTGAACATCACAAAAAACTATCGATTCCCCTCGTTTTTTGAAACAGTGTTTACAACCTTATCCCTGATGTTCACTAGCGGTGCACGTTACCATTGAGCAATGAGTCAGGCTTTTGATATAATTACTATACTTAATTAATACATATGATGCCATACAATCGTTAAAAAAATGGTTGAAAAAAATAATATAAATTTCTACATTTTGAAATTCAGAATATATTAAGTCATTCGTTGATAGTTTTTTTTTGTATATTTAGATTAATTTAATTTTTCAATTAATTATATTAATTATATTAATTATATTAAAATTTTTATTATGGAATATTTATTAGTTCTTAAAAAAATACCATTCACAAAAAAAATACCTTTGTGAAGATTTCAAATATTTTTATATTATAACTAAAATAAGACAAACATAAATAATGTCACCAATTAAGCGTGCATTCTTGTTTTTCTTTTGATGCAATGCAATAAAAATATTTAGTATTCTGCAGTGTTTTTAACTGTCAGAAACAATACTCGTTTTTCAAAAATAACTGTATGAAAAACATTTTTTTAAAAATGAGCTTTTAGTTCTCGCAAAAGCCTATCTCAGCGGAGAACACCGCGTTGTCTAAAATATGTCTTTCTACCAATAAAAGTCACATTAAAATGAAAAAAATGACAATGCCGGCTTTTTATTATTTCACGGAAGTAGCATCGCAATCGAGAAAATTATATTTGACACTGAGTTTCCTTTGTGCTAGGAGATCGAACAGTTCTGGAAGCGAAGTAATGCGATATTCTGCACGCGCGTCACTATCAATATGTGACAAAAATATTTTTCAAAATTAAAGACTTTTTTACTCTTGAATAACTTCTATTCCCATTGCTTTAAAAAAACTCTAAGCCGAATTAATATTTACAAAAATACAAAACTCATGAAATGTGAAGATAGATATTATTATTAATAATTTCTATTCGCAATGCTTTCAAAAAAATGAAGTCGAATTAATATTCGCAATATCTTTCCTAAAATGTGAAAACAGTTATTATTAATAGTTTCTATTCGCAATGCTTTAAAAAACCTCGAAGCCGTATTAATATTTACAATATAATTCCTGGGAAGATAGTTATTATTAATAATTTCTATTCGCAATGCTTTAAAAAAACTATAAGCCGAATTAATATTTGTTATATCATTCCTAAAATGTGAAGATAGTTATTATAATATTAATAAGATGAAATGTAATTTTGGAAACAATTTTTTACTATTCATTATTAAAGAATAAAAATTGATTTTTTTTAATGAAAATTCAATTCTCGTAAAGTTCCTAGATAGACTGTCAGTATTTAATTCCGTTTAATTCACTTAAAGAAAATTAACCATAACATAATATACACTTTTACGGCATACAGTACAATATTTATTTTGTTAATTTGGCCCTTTATGAAGTCCTTTGATGATCTATTTTTTTGTATGTTTGCAGTAAATTTAATTTTTCAGTATGATCATTCTATTGTAATTTTTATTTTGAAGTAAGTCTTTATCAACTCTTAAAAATTACCACTACCCCACATTTGCGTATCATATGAAAGAAAACTTGAAATCCTCCCACCAGATAGTCCGATTATCGAAGCAAGATGCTGAACATCACAAAAAGCCATTGATTCCCCTCGTTTTTTGAAACAGTGTTTACGACCTTATCCCTGATGCTCACTAGCGTGGCACGTTGCCATTGAGCCATGAGTCAGGCTTTTGATATAATTACCATAATTAATTAATACGTATGATGCCATACAATCGCTTAGAAAAAATGATTGAAAAAAATAATATGAATTTCTACATTTTGAAATTCAGAATATATTAAGTCATTCGTTGATAGTTTTTTTTTGTATATTTAGATTAATTTAATATTTCAATTAATTATATTAATTATCTACAATTAATTATATTAAAATGTTTATTATGAAATATTTATTAGTTCTTAAAAAATTACCATTCACAAAAAATTTACCTTTGTGAAGATTTCAAATATTTTTATATTATAACTGAATTAAGACAAACATACATAATATCACCAATTAAGCATGCATTCTTGTTTTTCATTTGATGCAATCCAATAAAAAATATTTAGTATTCTGCAGTATTTTTAACCGTCAGAAACAATACTCGTTTTTCAAAAATAACGGTAGAAAAAATTTTTTTTTTAAAAATGAGCTTTTAGTTCTCGCAAAAGCCTATCTCAGCGGAGAACACCGCGTTGTCTAAAATATGTCTTTCTACCAATAAAAGTCATATTAAAATGAAAAAAAATGACAATGCCGGCTTTTTATTATTTCACAGAAGTAGCATCGCAATCGAGAAAATTATATCTGACACTGACTTTCCTTTGTGTTAGGAGATCGAACAGTTCTGGAAGCGAAGTAATGCGATATTCTGCACAGGCGTCACTATCAATATGTGACAAAAATATTTTTCAAAATTAAATACTTTTTTGCTTTTGAATAATTTCTATTCGCATTGCTTTAAAAAAAACTCTAAGACGAATTAATATTTACAAAAATACAAAATTCATGAAAAGTGAAGATAGTTATTATTTTCTTGTCACAATGCTTTAAAAAAACTCTAAGCCGAATTAAAATTCGCAATATCATTCCTGAAATTAGTTATTATTAATAATTTCTATTCGCAATGTTTTAAAAACCTCTCAGCCGAATTAATATTCGCAATATTATTCCTGAAATGTGAAGATAGTTATTATTAATAATTTCCATTCGCAATGCTTTAAAAAAACTCTAAGCCGAATTAATATTCGCAATATCATTCCTGAAATTAGTGATTATTAATAATTTCTATTCGCAATGTTTTAAAAAACTAAGCCGAATTAATATTCGCAATATTATTCCTGAAATGCGAAGACAGTTATTATATATATAATACAGTTTCTATTCGCAAAGATTTAAAAAAAACTCTAAGCCGAATTAATATTGACAATATCATTCCTAGAATGGGGAAATAGTTGTCGTTAGTAATTTCTATTCGCAATGCTTTAAAAAAAAACCGCTAATTAATATTTGCAATATCCTTCCTGAAATGTGAAAATAGTTATTATTAATAATTTCTATTCTCAATGTTTAAAAAAAACTCTCAGCTGACTTAATATTCGCAATATCATTCCTGAAATATGAAGATAGATATAATAATATTAAAAAGATAAATCATAATTTTTGGAAATAAGTTTTATTCGTTATTTAAGAATAACAATTGATTTTTTTTTTAAAAATGGAAATTTAATTTTTGTAAATTTCGCAGGTATTCCGTCAGTATTTAATGCCCTTTCATTCTCGTAAAGAAAATTAACCTTAACATGACATACATTTTATAGCGTACAATACAATATTTATTTTGTGAATAGTCCCTTTTAGTTTACGAATCAAAAAAGTCTAAATTCCATTATAACTCTTACTGTGGTATTACTAAATAATTTCTTTTTACAGTTTAAATGCTAGTTTAATGCGATGCCTATATTATATGACCTTTAATTGACTTTCAGTCAATTAAAATTATTATTAAAGATTATTGTAAACGGAATTAGAAAACGGTTAAATTTATTATTAAAGATTTTATTGTAGACGAAAATGATTTTTAAATTAATTAGATGCTTAATGCAGATTGTATACTGATTTTCTTTTAAACTTATTTAAATTTATACAGACAATTATAAAATATAATGATTTTCTAAATAAAAATCACTTCTTTGATTTTTTGATTTTAGTGAATAGACCACTTTAGTTTATAAATTAAAAGGGCCAAATACCATTATATATCGTACTGTGATGTTACTAAATATTTTTTTACAGTTTAAATGCCTTTTAATGCAAATGATAAAATATTATCTTTCATTGACTGAAAAGTAAAGATTCTATAGTAAACGAAAATGGATTGTTAAATTAATTCGATGGTTAATACATATTACGAACTGCCTTTCTTTTAAATTTATTTAGTTTTATGTAAAAATTATACTAATGATATTTCATTATTACATGCCTACATCGTTATAATAATAGTAAAATAATAATATTTTATAATTAAATATGTAATAAAATAAAATAAAAATTTATTGATAATAAAAATTAGAAAATATAAAATAAACCGAAAGTTAACTTAAGTTATTTTCATATATTGATAATCATTTAATTTAATATAATGATTTTCTAAATACAAATCATTCTTTGACTGCTTATAGAATACTTTTCTGTACTTTGTAAAATTATTTTGTCGTCGTTTATGCTCAAATAAGGTTTTGTTGTCTTTTATACAAATACAATCTTTTATGCGGTTAGAAATCAATAAATCATTTTCATTTCAGATATATTTCTACGAATATTTATTTTCTGCCTAAATAATAAACAGGGATTTACTATCATTTCAACAATGTAATTACAACAAAAAGCACTTGCATCCATTTTTTTTTTTTAAATAACATTTAAAGTTGTTTAAAAATATATACGTAAATATATCTTTCCTTTTTCTAAATTATCTTTTTTTTTTCAAACCATATAATTTATTTGAAATTGGTTATTTATTTCAGATACAATAAAACGTGCTTACTTGGAATTACGGCTAAGTGCCCTTTTCATCGAGAAAATTGAAATATAAAGACTTCTTATCACAGTTGTTATATGCACTTTGGCAAAATCTATTTTAGATAAGCACTTACTTGGCACTTGGAAATGAAAGTATTGAATGGTGAATGAATGAATTTTACATTATAACATTTCTCAATCGCAGTTTTTCACTTATTTTTTTTGTATTTTATTGTATACAACAATATTACTCATTGTAATTGTGTAATTGATAGTTTGTTAGTTGTTTTCTCAAAAATTATTACATTAATTTACAGTAATAAATACATTATTTCCCTAATGGCTTGCACATGAGAACTATCACTACATGAATTTGATAATATGTAGTTTTTCTTGGGGACCTCATGGCCGAGTGATTAGTGATCTGGAGCTCTGTACCAAAGGCTTCGGGTTCGAGTCCTGGCGTTGCCATGGATGTTTGAAGAATTTAGGGATCCGCCTTAAATCGAAAGTCCCGGTCTAATATGACTATTAGGCGTAAGACTGGCAACCATATCAAGTAAAAAGAAAACATCTCCTGTTTCGGAAAGCGGTCTGATGGCTAAAGAAATAGCACTCTGGTCTTTGGTACCACAAGCTTCAGTTTCTCATATTAGAAGGGGTATGGATGTTTGTGAGTGGTGAGGGAACCACGTTAAACTGTAGGTAAATATCAAAGTAACATAAAATGTGCCCAAAATGACAGTAGAGCTACAAATCAAACCAAAGTTATTTCGGAATTTGCCAGTAGACAGATGACCATTGTGCTATGGTGTCGAGAATTTAGTTAGTATTCTTGCTTATTATTTCTCTTGTTTGGCTTAGAAATCGTCAAAGTCTTGTATATGATGCCATGATGTTCATGCAAAAATTAAAATGTGATAAAATTTCGCATGCATTTCAATCCTAGTTCTAAAATTAATTTTTTAAGTATAATATAGTAAAAAAAAAGAAAGATAGTAAGAATTCATTCAACTTTTTTTTAATAAATAACTAGTGCAAAGTTACATATGGTAGAAAATTTTCAAATACTTTTCATAGACGAGCACTACAAAACAACCTGCTTGAAAATGCTACGGATGTCTTATGGTAAACACCATACTTTTTCTGTTTCGGCTTGGTTTGTTGCTCTACGGTCAATTTATGCACATATTGGGCTAATTAGACAGAGACCTAAAGTTTAACGTGGACTCCGAACCACTAAAAAACACCCATGCCACCGCCAAGATTCATACTTTTTCAGATAAAGCATTTTAGATAGAAACATAATGACATCGTCATACATTTATAAACCGTCATACTCCATTAGCATCGTTCTACAATTCGTTAGACTTTCTTATAATACATTAGTGAATCTTCTGGGAAATAAATGTTATCAATACTTTTTGTTGCATTTGTATGAAGTACGAATATTCCAAAAATTAGAAAAACTCCAAATAAAGATCTGTAAATTTATAAAACTTTTTATATTTGTAAGAACTCTATCAGGCAGATATAGTGACAGAATAAAAACTAGTTAATAAATTCCTATGGTATATTAATAAACCTAATAGCAGTTTACTCTTAATTTCTAGGCAAAAATATGTTCCCAACAGAAAAATTTTTAAAAATCTGTTTGTGTAAAGAGAAGTTAGCAATAAAAATTTTATTTTTTAGAAATTCTAATGTATTGAATTGATATAAGATTGAGCAAAACATTTAACAAATAGTTTGTTACTTTTAAGCAGTTAAAATATGATGTGAATTTATATATCTACTAAGATAATTATTAATTAATAGTTTGGGATCTGAATATTTCATTTTTAGCATACCATAATTCAAAACAAAAAAAATCTTATTTTATTATGTGATGTCCAAAATTATAAAAAGAAAGGCAAGCTTATTTTTACTTTATATACAAAATTCCTCTTATTTACTCAAAATGTATGTTCCCAAATTTAAAATAAAGTTAAAAATATTTCTTTAATAATATGCAATATATTTTATTTTAAACATGATAAAAAAATTTATGTATAAACAGTTTTGTTGTTTTCGAGGAATCAAATAATTTAATACTAATCAGGGAATCGCTTATATTTTCATGCTATTGAATTTTTAATTGAATTATTTAATAAAATCGTTCACAAATTCTGAATTTATAAATAAATTTTATAAATAAGGAATAATTTTTAGTATAATCACAAAATAATATTGTCTTAAGTAATATTTAAGATTTAAAATGGTAATTTTAATGCAAATATTTTGTTTAATTGCAATATATAATTTATATTCATTTATTTAGAGTGCATTCGTTACTAATTAAAACAAATTAAGGTCACATTTCCATAGATCTTCAATATTTATACCTAATTAGGCTTTTAATTTCTAAATTTGTTTTGATAACAAAAAATAAAAGCACATTTCTTTTTTATTCCCATGCCACTGAGTCATAAAAAAAAGTTACGAAAAAATTTTTTCGTATACAGCTAAAATGTATGTTTAATGAGTTTCGAACATAAGCAACTGTTTTACAGCAACATTTATCCTGAATGTTTCCCTCCACTATAAATCAAAAAAGGAAAAAAAAAATTACCAAAAGCATCATCAAATAAAAAATATTTTTTGGTTTTCCAAACACACGAAATGCAAAAGCCAAGTTAAAAGTATCACGTGAGAATCTATCATTAGTAACGGCTTGTCTCTTTTATGGCAAACCGTTAATTCCGCTAATGGCCAAATTCATTATGAATAAATGTGCTAATGAAACCTTTCATTAAACGCGTCAACAACTTATGTTGCAAAAATATTCCCTTTAAACAAACCTTAGATTACGGTTAGAATTAGCAGTTTCTTTTCTTTTCATTTAAAGGAGGCTTAGGTTTGGAGAATATAAATGTAAAATATGTAACTGTCCAATTGTTTTAATTGCAAGATATTTACCGAAAGAAATCTGAAGTATAATAATAATATTTTTTTTCTCTATTTGATTGCAAGTTATAAGAATTATTTTTTTCTTCAGTTTTAAATATGAAAATGTTTTATTTTTATTTTTTGTTTTACTTGTAGTGTTTGATTTTTATCATGAAATATGGTATTATATTAGATATATCGTAAAATAATTATTTTTACATATGGGTTATATAAAATAATTAGGTACATATAATGTATTATGATAAAAACGAAAAATATGAATCTGTCCAATTGTTTTAATTGCAAGACGTTTACCAAAAGATATCTGAGGTATAATAATAACATTTTTTTTTTGATTGCAAGTTATAAGAATTATTTATTTTTCCTTCAATTTTAAATATGAAAAATTTTAATTGGTTTTTGTTTCATCTTTAGTGTTTATTTTTTGTCATGCATTATGGTAATTTAGTAGATATATCGAAAAATAATTCTTTTTACATAAAAATAGGTTTCGAGAGTTATCCATTCTAATTATTGATTGATTTTTTGATTGATAAAGCTCCATAATGTGATGATTGGAATTTAATATAAGTATAATTATTAGAAACATTGTCATGTATACATGTATATATTTAATGGAAAAAGTTTATTATTTATTTAATAGAATAGTTTTTAAACATACACATTTACAATATACGAAAAGATTTATTATTTGCAACATTCAGGATTTTGATACTGTTTACACATCAGAAAAAATCCAAATATAGATCACTAAAGGAATGCATTTAGTTTGTATATATATTTTAGTTTGTAATTCACTTACATTTGAAATTCATATTGAGTTCAATTTAAATTGTTCAATTGATAAAATAATTAGGTATATATAATGTATTAGAATATAAATATGAAATATGTAATTGTCCAATTGTTTTAATTGCAAGAAATTTACGAAAAGATATCTGAGGTATAATAATAATTTTTTTTTCTCAGCTTGATTGCAAGTTATAAGGATTATTTATTTTTCTCTCAGTTTTAAATAAGAAAAAGTTTTATTTTTATTTTATTTATTGTTTTGTTTTTAGTGTTTAATTTTAGTCATGGAATATGGTAATATTATTCAAACATAATTATTTTTTACAAAAAAAAAAAGATTTTGAGAGTTATCAATCTTATTTAACTCTCTGATTGATAAAGTTTCATAAGCAGTTTGTATGAATAAATTTCAATTCAATAATAATATCAATAAATTTTATGTTTCAATCACTGTTACTATAAATATTAAATTATTAGCAAATTATTTATATGATTCAAATTTAAAATAATTTTTTTTTCTTAATAATTATTTTCTGCAAAAAAAGTATTTATTAATAGTTACTTACGATGAAATATATATATACATATATTGTTTAAACATTTTTTATTACTATAAATTATTGTTAGTATAGTTTATTACATTTTGTAGTTGTCCCAACTATCATAATTATTTATAATTTAAGGATGTCTATTGATATTATTATTTGCTGAATTTTTCTTTTTCTTTGAAAAAAAATTAACAACTTTTAAACAGGCTTTTATAACAGCTGTTAAAAAGCTTTTTACAACAGCTGTTGAGTTAAAATATACTTTATTTCTCTATTAACGTATTAATTTATTGAAGCGTATTATAGATTTCCAAAATACTTTGTGAAGGTTTTAATTATATATATTCGTATAACATTTAAAGGAGAATTTCTTTTCAATCACTTAAAAAACAGTATGAATTATTACTCGAAAAATTTTAATTTTTAACTAACTTTTATAAGACGATTTTAATATTACAAAAAAGCATTATTTTTTAAACAAATATCATTTCTTAAGTTACAAAATATTTTTCAAATAGCTTTGAATAAAACAAATTTCAATATTTAAAAAAAAACATTATTTTTAAATAAAATTTTTATGTTAAAATTTTTTGCGCAACTGAAAATAATAAATTTTTAATCATTTTTGAGTATAAACATTTAGACATGAAGTATAGGTATCTGAAAAATCAATTAATAAAAAACATTTTACAGTATAATGACAACTGGATATACATAATCATATCTGAAAAGAGACATAAAATACTAAAAAAAATTACATATTGATGTTTGAAAATAATCAAATATGAAAAAAACCCCATCAAAATATATGTGGCTGAATATACAATAAACATAAGAATATGCATAAAAAACATTAAGTGAACATAAAATCACACTTACTTTTCTCCACATATGTCCTATCGATCGGATATCCGGACACAGGGCATCTAATGGTGACTGTCGTTCCTGCCACGACAGTTAAATTTCCCATCGGCCTTATGAAAGGTGGACCGAACACATCAATCCTGGCAGAGTGGCTGACCGTTCCGACGTCATTGCGGGCCTCGCAGCCATAAAGTCCCCCATCTGATACTGCGAGGTCGGTGATGTTGACATAGCTGACAACAGAGCCATCCAGATGGACGTAATCTCCAGTTTTTACACGTCTTGATTCGGATAACTGCTCGCCATCAAGTGTCCAGGAGATTTGCGGCAGAGGAGAGCCACTTGCGGAGCAGTGCAAGGACACTAATTGTCCGGGCATGTGGATTTGGTCCGGGAATATTCGGATGAATGTAGGCATTTCCTCTGTAAAGTAGCAAGTCGTTGTATTATAACAGTTAATATTGTAACATAACACAATAATTTGTATCATATCATACTGAACTATTAAACAAAATTCATAACCTGAAATGTCAATTTTTAATAAGTTTAATTTATCATGTCGTTATGTTATAATTATAACAGAATAAATAGTTATAACTATCCCAAAAATAAATAGTTATAACTAACATTATGTTAAAACTATCCCAGAATAAATAGTTATAACTATCCTAGGAATAAATAGTTATAACTAACATTATGTTAAAACTATCCCAGAATAAATAGTTATAACTATCCTAGGAATAAATAGTTAGAACTATCCCAGAAATAAATAGTCATAACTAACGTTATATTAAAACTATCCCAGAATAATTTCATAATTCCGTCAATATAAAATAAAATGGGCATAAATTTAATTCGTCTTATTTGATGCTAAATTTTCTAACCAAATTCATAATTTGAAATGTTAATTTTTTAATGAGTGGAATTTTTCATAAGCAATATTTTTGTATCATATTTGTTCATATTTCTGATTCAGTATCTTAGATTTCAATAATCAAAATTTTTTTTTTTTTCACTTACTAAGTAGTCTAATTTTTTTAAATATAAATTTTTAAAAAGAAAACAGCATATAACTTCAGTTTTCTGTTTAAATTTGTCTAGTTATTTTAAATGGGAATTAAAAAAAAACAGTATATAATTTCAGTTCTCTCTTTAAATTTGTCCAGAATATTTGGAATATTTGGGGGGGGCACTTGCGGAGCAGTGCAAGGACACTAATTGCCCGGGCATGTGGATTTGGTCGGGAATATATTCGGATGAAAGTTGGCATTTCCTCTGTAAAGCAACAAGTCATTGTATTATAACTATCGCTATAAATGGTACAGTTTTATGCCAACATAAAATAGAAAAACGGGCGTAAATTTAATTAGTTTTATTTCATACTAAATATACAAACCAAATTCATAATCTCAAATGTTAATTTTTAATAATTGTAATTTATTAATAGAAATATTTTTGTATCGTATTTGTTCATAGGTGGAAAAACAGAATTATTTATATTCCTGATACACGAAGATATTTTTGTATCGTATTTGTTCATAGGTGGAAAAACAGAATTATTTATATTCCTGATACACGAAGATATTGTCTGTATTGCCAGTTGTGGAGGATACTAATTGCTCAGGCATGTGGATTTGATCAGGAAATATTCAGATGAATGTAGGCATTTCCTCTGTAAAGTAACAAGCCGATCTCAATAGGTTTGTCAACATGAAATAATTCGTCTTATTTCATACTAAATGTTCAACCAAATTCATAATCTCAAATGTTAATTTTTAATAATTGTAATTTATTAATAGAAATATTTTTCAACATGAAATAATTCGTCTTATTTCATACTAAATGTTCAACCAAATTCATAATCTTGAATGTTAACTTTTTAATAAGTTTAATTTATCAATTGCAACATTTTTGTATCTTACATGTTCATAGGAGAAAAAAAAAGTAATTATCTATATTCATGATACATGAATATATTATCTGAACTACCTTTTGAAAAATGTATATTTAAATAATAATATTTATTGAATGCAATTATTTGAATGCTTTTATTTTGTTTTAAATTGGCTTGTACCTCAGGTTTCAATATTGAAAAATTTTCTTCACTTACTATTACTTTTAAAAAGAAAACAGTATATAACTTCAGCTCTCTGTTTAAATTTTTCCAGAAGATTTGGAATATTTGGGGGGGGGGGGATATATGTAGAACAACTTGCGGAGCAGTGGAAAGACACTAATTGCTCAGGCATGTGGACTTGGTCAGGGAATATTAGGATGAATGTAGGCATTTCTTGTGTAAAGTAACAAGTCATTGTATTATAACTATCCCAATAGGTCTGTCAACATTAAATAAAATGGTCATATATTTAATTAGTTTTATTTAATACTAAATTTTCAAACCAAATTCATAACCTTTAATATTAATTCTTTAATAAGTGTAATTTATCAATAGCAATATTTTTGTATCGTATTTGGTCATAAGAGGAAAAAAAGTAGTTATCTATATTCATGATACACATTCGTGTATCTGAATATAGATAACTACTTTTATCCTGATAGTATTTAAATTACATTGTGAAAAATGTTTGTTTAAATAATAATATAAGCTCTTATTTAAATGTTTTTATTTCTTTTTAAATAGACTTGTACCTCAGGTTTCGATATTTAAACATTTTTTTAAGTAGTCAATTTTTATTAAACGGTAGTTATTAAAAAGAAAACAGTATATAACTTTGTTTAAAATTGCCCAGAAGATTTGGAATATTTGTAAGGGTGGGGGATATCAAATTAGGAGATACCTATATAAAAAGATACCTATGGATAAATGCAAGGATTCAAATTGTACGGGCGTATTATGAATTTGATCCGAAAATACTTGAACGGATGTAGGCATGTTCTTTGTAAAGTAACAAATAGAGACATTCAAATATAATTACTGTGATAGATTTGTAACTATAAAATTCAGTTCATTGTTTGCATTTATCCAGAGTCTTTGGAATATTTTGTAAGAATGGAGAAATACATATGGATTAATGCATGTACGCAAATTGTCAGGGCATATGCATTTGATCCGAAAATATTTGGATGGATGTAGACATTTTCTTTGTAAAGTAATAAATAAAAGTATTCAAATATACGAGTAGTTACTGAGATAGTTTTGTAACTAACTATAAAACTGAGTTCTTTGTTTAAATTTTTCCAAAAGATTTGGAATATTTGGGGGATGCAGAGATACTAATGGAGCAATGCATGAACGCAAACAGTTCGGGCATGTGAATTTGATCCGAAAATATTTGAATGGATGTAGATAGAGATATGTTTGTAACTATAAAATATTTAGTGTATTAATTCAAACCTCCTAATTTGATATTATTTTTTTCGTAATATTTCCAATAAATATTATTGTTCAGTAATAATATGTATTATTATCAGTATATATTTATGATTCGGCACTTTTTCGTATTTGAATTTTTTTTCCATTTACTAAATGGTGTAATTCCATTAAATAAGATAAATTAAAAACGATGTTCATCAATTTCAGTTTCATGTTTAAATTTGCTTCCTACATTATTCCTTCTAATGTAATAATTGATCAATTATCGCATTATCGGGATATTATACTGCATTTATCAATTATTACATATCGTAATAATTGTATTTACTAATTATTACAATGCATAAAAATAAATTTATTGCAAAAGCACTTTTGAAATTTTTGCATTAATTATAATATTATTTAGTAATGTAATGATTTTATATTATTCATTTATTAGATTATTGTATTAATATGCTTTTAATGCGTTTATGTTTATGCGTTAATTACATCCATTTACATTAATCAGGAACTTTCACAGAAATGTAAACATTAACTATTATATAAAAATTTATAATTTTCAATTAAACTATTTATTTTACTATCTTACCTTCGATTATTTTATATATAATTTTTTAGGATTGTTAGAAACGTTTGAGGTAATTACTATTACCAATATCAATTTGGAATATTATGCTTAATTTATATTTTGTAATTGTTTTTCATCACGAAATTCTAACATTCTAAAGCGTTTTTTATCCTCTTATTTATATTATATAAAATTTATATATTGATTTTATTTTAATAATACAATTTTGTACAATCTTTACTTAGTGAACCAAATATTTTTTTTTTTTTTTGTATACGAAATTTTAATTTTGTATACGAATGGATTTAATAACATTGATGTAAAAAAAATAGTAAACATTATTAAACTTTATGATAATAAAATATAAAGCAATATAGAAAAAAATGACAAACTTTACTTATTTAACAATGCTTTCGTTATAACCGCATCCACTAATTAGTATTTTAAATAAATTCCCCCTTAACAAAATTAATTTGTATGTTTACGCTGAATTAATTTGCTTGCAAAGATTCAATGCAAATATGGAATTTGTTATTTTTTACTGAATCACATTAATTAACAATATTTTATGATGAAATTTAAAAATGTATACTATTCTGAAATACAAAACTAAAGAAACTTATTTCAGAAACATGAATTATAATTTTTAAAAAAAAAAAATTTCAAATTATATTGTCTTAAAAGACAGAAATATATTACGTATTAATAATTCTGATTGATAAATTACTAGAATTTTTTTAATTAAAAAGGAGTTATCTATATGCATTATACACGAAGAAATTTTCTTAATTGCCGTTTGAAAAATGTATGTTTAAATAATAACATAAATTCTTATTTAAATGTCCTTATTTAGTTTTAAATTGACTTGCAGTTAACAGTTCCAATACGTGTAACTATGACACAAATTAAAAAGTGTAAATATTGAATTCATTGTCAAGATTTGAAATATTTAATAATAATGTTTTCATAATTCTTTAAAAAAATTATTTAAATATAAATAGTATATCTTTGTAAAAAATATTCTATGAAAAACATAATTTACTAAAAAAATTATTTAAATATAAATAGTATATCTTTGTAAAAAATATTCTATGAAAAACATAATTTACTAAAAAAATTTTAATTCAATTTTCCAACATTAATTCCATTATCATTTTCTTAGTAAAATAATGTATACCTCTTGAACCAAATAATATAATGTAATTGTATAAATAACAAAATGTTGTGATACTGAATATAAATGTAATGCCATATATTTGGATAACATAGACTTGCTTGATTATTAACAAATGTCCAACATGATATTGTACATATCATATTTAATTAGAGAATATAGATTCATAAACCTGTATTTCTATTTCTATTTAAAAGGAATTCACTGTTCATCAGCTAGCTAAAATTCAAGAATTAGAAATAAAAGACTTTGAGAAAACAATTTATATCAAGGATTTAATATAGAACAGCGAACTCAGAATCGTAACACAGCACTCACAAATTTAATTTAAGTTCTAAATGAACGCTTAATTAAAATTGTAACTATATTGCAATAATTAATCTTAATTGCAATAAGTACTAGACACATTTAATAGCGTTCATGGATGTTGAATACTTGGTTCTCACACAAAACATTTTAGTCTATAAGAATTTGTGTTTGTCAATATTTTTATAACTTAAAATATTCAATTTCATATATATTAGTAGAAACATAAAATGATATTCGTTGTTGATATCAATATTTAATCTTAATTGTAATAAGTATTAGACGCATTTATAACTTTCATGGGATGCTGAAATATAGGTCTTCACACAAGACATTTTAGTCGATAAGCGTTTGTGCTTGTCAGTATTTTTATAACTTTAAACATTCAACTTCATACATATTAATAGAAATAGAAAATGATATTCGTTGTTAATAAAAATAATTGCAATAATTAGTCTTAATTACAGTAAGTACCAGACGCATTTATATCTTTCATGGGATGGTGAAATATAGGTCTTCGCACAAAAAATTTTAATCGATAAGCATTTGTATTTTAATAATTAAAAACATTCAACTTCATACATATTAATAGAAACAGAAAATGATATTCGTTGTTGATATCAATAATTGCAATAATTAATCTTAATTGCAATAAGTACTAGACACATTTATAGCGTTCATGGGATATTGAAATGTAGGTTTTCACACAAAACATTTTAGTCGATAAGCATTTGTATTTGTCAGTACTTTTACAACTAAATATATTCAACTTCATACATATTAATAGAAACAGTAAATGATATTCGTCGTTGATAAGGGAAGCTGATACTATAAAATTCGCCGTATTATATTTCTGCATTTTCCTATGCACGTAAAAAGTGGTTGCTTCAATTAACTTAACAAAACATTTCCAATACAAAATGCAAGGCAGAAATACAACTTTGAACAAAGATTTTCCCCTTTTTTCCATTTAGGCATTTTTCCAGCAGGGATTTTTCCAATACAAATTTGGGCGACTTCACCGACGCAGACACCACTTTACAGTAAAACGACTTATTTTTATGTGCCTTAGACCTATTTGGCGTTCGTTGTTGGCGCCCTGCTACTCGTTGTTGTTGTTTTATGACTGTTGGATTGAGTACACCCGGGAACAGGGAACCGAGTTTCCTTGTTTTCTCTATTTAAGGAGGGCACTTGGGATACAAATTCTTCTTGGGACAAAAACGTGTTCTGCACGGTAATTGCTTTGCTTTTATTGTCACCTCCTATGGCTTGGGAATCGACCTTCAGGCGGACGGCAATAAACTTATTGAGTATTCTACAAAGTAAGTTATTTTAAAATAACCAAGTAAAATAAAAATACGAATCTAAAATGTAATATCCTTTTTACACTCAAAATTATCCTTTTTCCTTTAACTGTACGAGGATATTAAGAATTGTCTTACTATCAGAACAGAGTTTCAGTTTTATTCTGCAAAAGTATTTTGCTTTATATGCAAAACTTATTACAAAAACTTTTAAATGCTATTATTGTCAGATGTTTAAAAATCGTGTTGGATTAATTATTAAGAGGTATATATATATATATATATATATATATATATATATTTGTATGGGAATACAAGATGAATAAATAAACCCAGTTGTGCTCAAACGGATGGATCAACTCTAGTTATGAATATGATATATAATGCAGTCCAACGGCTTCAAGACTAGATACCTTTTAGTGTCCACTAGATGTAAATTAAATCCATAATGTAATAAAATGAAATTGCCTTCTGATTGTTAAACTATTGTACATGCCCTTACATATTCAACCTTTAAAGTTTAAAATAATTAGTTATAAGGTCGCATTTCGATAACTATAGTAGTTCTGACCAAATATTGAAATATAAAATTATCTTACAATCAAATTAGAGTTTCCATTTTATTCTGCCACAGCATTTTGCTGTATGTGCGAAACATATTACTGAATGGAAATATAAAAACTCTTAATATGCTCAATGTTAAAATCGTATTTGATTGATGACTTAAACGTTTTTATATATATATATATATATATATGGCTCAAAATGGGTGAATCAACGCCAGCCATGAACGTGATGTCTAATGCAGTCAAACGGCTGTGCTTCAAGATTAGATACCTTGCAATGTCCTCTAGCGGCACATTAAATTCGCAATGTAATAAAATGAAACTGCATTCTGTTTGTTAAACTATTGCACGTGTTGTTGCAAATTCAACCTTTGAAGTTTAAAATAACATTCAAGTCTTTTTTAATTGATTATAATATTACATTTCGATAACTATAGGTGATATGATAAAATATTAAAATACAAAATTATAGATCATCAACGATTTAGTAAAAAAAGATGCAATGGGTGTAAATATACGATAAATGGCTGCATGTACAAATCGAAATATTCAAATACTTAATAAGCGAATCATTCTATGACATACGTTTGAAGAATGAATTTTGAAGAACAAAAATGAAAAGTACATAAAGTCATTAATAAAAAAATTATATTATAACGATATATTATCATGGAATTAATAAAAAAATGGAAATGAAGTCACATTCCTAAAATATCTAAATAAGTGACTGCGGTTATCCACAATGAACCTTTTATTCAATTATGTCTCATACAAATTCATCAATTTGAAATACGTTACATGAAAGCATACGATGGTGATACAATGGCGTATATCCAAGAGAATAATAGTGTGTTTTTATCTATTATATACCATCTTTCAAAATAAAATCATTTCAGCTCGAAAATCCAATTGATTCTACTATAATTCCAAAGAAACAGATAATTTTATACATTCGGGTTTTTTTTTAATCTCCTAGCACTAAATCAGAAAGGCTTCGTCATATTTGATTACAACCATTTTCTGATTTAATAGAATTTCCTTTGCGTAAGCTTAAAAAATATCATTTGGCTTTTGAAAAATTCTCATTTCGCAAACAAATTATCGTATCCGAGAGCATATCAACTATTTATTTGATAAAATAATGCTGCTATATAAGTTTTTATTTAAGTTTTTGGTTATTACAAAATTTAAATTTTCGGTGATTGCGACATTTTACAAATTAGCATATGAGGACATGTGATACATAATTTGATATCATGCAAGATAATTTCTCATTATGTAAAACTTGGCATCACATTTTTAAATATAACTGATTCAGTTCATTAGCAACTTGAAACAAAATGGACTTAAGAATTCAACCCTGTATGGTTAATATAGATATAGCAATAAAAAAATTCCTCCTAAATTTCTATGCAAAAATAGAACATTCAATATGACGAGTGATGCCAAATGAAAAAGTTAGAAAAAATATTTATTCCAATTTTCCAATTCTTTTGAAAAAATACCACGTTGTATTATGGTAGCGGATTTTCATTTTATTTATTTGGTTTTAATTGTGGCATTATTAATGGTGTGTAAAAATGTGTACTTATGAATTTCAAAATAAAAAGTGAGTTTGATAACTTAATTACATTAAATTATAATTCTTGAAAAATTAATTTAGTAAAATTTGCGTTTGTATAAATAATTAAATAGCTTAATATTTATTTTTAATATTTACTAATGATTATATTACAATTTTTATTTTTAATATTTATTAATGATATACATACTTCTTGTGGTGTTCATTGAGAGATTACCTTTTTACATTATAGTATGGAATTGAAATTAAATAATTTCATATTTATCTTTAATGTCTTTTTTGATATCACAACAAAATTAGTTTTCATGATATAGTAATTAAATTTTCAAAAATGTGAGTATAATTGAGTTATATTTAATTAAAATATTAAATAATTACCCGAAAAGTGATTTATTAGTAAAAAATATAGATTAATTATAAAAGAATAATTAAACTAAATATTGACACATATTTATATGCTACGTAGTAAAAATAAAATTAAAAAATCGCATTTATTAATAAAACGAGAAGCATGTATAAGCGCTAAATAATGGAGAAAGAAGGATGATGATTAAAGATCGATAATTAAGATTAAATAAACAAAGCCCATATTTTAAACTGCTGCCCCAATTAAGAAAGTGCCCCGTCACCATGTATCATATTATTACTTTAGAAAAAGAAGAAATATGTCCTTCGAAGTTAGAGAATGGAGTTTAGATGAAGATTGATAGAAAATGCCTCCCAAAACAAACAAAAAAAATTTCCTATCCCAGGCTGCAGCATATGACACTGCCTTTACCGCTTTTTGATAAACGAGCTTTAAAACAACCTCCTCATGGATGATAAAACATTTTGTTCAATATAGAAGCCAAAATAAAGTTACGACGTTATATACTATGAATCTTTTCTTTTTATTTGTTGACTACTTCAATTTGGCAATGCTTTCAAGTAAACATAAAATTTTCATCGTAACGAATTTATGCGATGGAATTCATATTGTTCTAAATACACTCACTTAAAGCAAAAATTCAGTATTTTTAGAATTTTTTTAGCTTAAAATAAAAATATATTTTAATTAAATGTATTAAAATTATTTACAAAACTTTTTTGTAATATTTTCTTTTTATTTGTTGACATTTTAAATTTGGCAAAACTTTCAAGTAAACATACAATTTTCATAGTAACGATGTAATTCATATTGTTCTAAATCCACTTAAGTTAAAAATATATTTTAATTTAATATATAAAAATTCTTTTAAAATATATCTTTTTTAAAATATTTTCTTTTTGTTTATTGACTTTTTCAATTTGGGAATACTTTCAAGTAAACATGACATTTTCATTGTAACGAATTTATGCGATGGAATTCATATTGTTCTAAATCCATTCACTTAAAATAAAAATTCAAAATTTTTAGTCTTTTTTTACTTTAAAATAAAACTGTATTTCAATTTAATGTATAAAAATTCCTTTAAAATATATCTTTTTTATAATATTTATTTTATTTGTTGACTTCTTCAATTTCGCAATACTTTCAAGTAAACATAAAATTTTCATTGTAACGAATTTATGCGATGGAATTCATATCGTTCTAAATCCATTCACTTAAAATAAAAATTCGGTATTTTTAGAAATTTTATTGATATATAGTTTCAGGTTAAACTACATTTTAAGTAAAACTTAACTCACGATTCTTTAAATAACATTTCTTTATGTATCTGGATATCTAACACCACTCAAATATTTTTTAACTTTTCTTTTCTTTTTTACATTTTCAACTTCAACAAGGTCACATAGTAAATATTCATATTTTGAAGGAGTGAAATTTAAAATTATGCATTTAAATATGTTTAACAAACTCTTATTGTTATGTTATTAAAAAATTCCCATTTTATCAAATATAAAATTCTGAGTTTCAACATTTCTGAGACATGTTATATTACCCAGAGATTTAATTAATAATAACTACGAATTAATAGAAACAAAGCTATTTTTAACAGCATCTTAAAATACTTTAAAATTCTAATTAAACATATTTTTTAAAAATTGTCTTCCAATTTTTTTCCCATGTCATCGTTCTCTTCTGTAATAAAAGAAATATATGTTCTCAGAATCATTTATTTTTAAGATACATTTATAAATAATATTACAAAATTTATTTTCAGTTTTTGAATTCAAATCACGTTCAAATTAATAATTAATTAATATTTTTTATTTATTTGAAATACTAAACCACCATACATTATTATTATTTTTTTTAATGGTTACATTTTTCTACTCTTCTTTTATTTTCTGAAAGGAAAATATTTTTGTTCTAAAATATTTTATTCCCTGAAGACTTTAAAACTTTTAGAAGTCTTTTGAAGATTTAAAATTTGTTTACATCCATTTAACGTATTTTCGTTGCACAGTTATACAAAAATTTCACTTTTTTTTTGTTTCTGTAATTCGAATTATTTTTATATCAACTCTCAGTTGTTTTACTTAAATAGAATTCTAAAATATACTTAAATTATTTTACAACATATTTGTGCTTTTAAAATAAGAAAAATATTACCTATATTATTGATGTTAAAATAATTTATTTTATGAAAAACACAGTTTAACCTAATGGAATTTATTATATATTTATAAACATAAAATCTATTTATAAATTACAAAAGAAAATATAAATTTTTCAAATTCTTAGCTGAACTTCTAAAGCTCAGACTAAAGAATATGTGAATCCAAATGTTTGATATATTTTTACTGAATTCTTTGCTGATTAAATTATTAAATTTAAACAATATTTCATAGTTTGTCATTGAATGATTTTAAAATAACTCTTTCTATTCTATTTTAAATTAATAAATTCTTTGAATTCTTTCCGTCTTTTCCTAGAATTAATTTTAAATCAATTAAATATTTACATTATTTTTAAAATAACTATTTCTTTTCTTTTTTAAGTCGTTAGAAATTTCAAAATTTCATTCTCTATACAAAGTATCTTCTTTTTAAATATATATATAATTTAACTGACATATTATTATTGATAAAAAGTAATTGATCTACAAAGTAAATACATTGTGAGTATATTTATTCTATGAAGAAAATATTCCATAAGTATTTATAGTTATATTTTAATCCTAGTATTTCATTGTACAATTAAAAGAATTCCCACATTTTTATTTTGAAAAGCTGCAATTTCAGTAGTTTTGCAAAATTATGTTAGTGCAAAGTCAATGATGAGATATTGTAATGAATCTGAACATATTTATTTCAATTGTCAAATATTTGTTTGTTTTCTTAAATATTTTACAAATTTCAATTTATCTACATTAAATTTTAATTTTAACTTGTTCACTGTAAAGTAAGTTTAACAGTTTCTTATTTCTAAATATAGAAAAAATCCAGTCTTCTTAACTCAGAAAATTAATTTAATTTTAAAAAAGGGCTAAATATTTCACAAAAACATCACAAAAGACACGCACTTTATCATTTGAAAAGATTTATAATGTTTACATTAATACAAATTCAACGATGCGATATTTAAACGAATCTGAACTTATTTCTTTCAATTGTCAAATATTTGTTTGTTTTCTTAAATTCTGTAAAGATTCAATTTATATACATTAAATTTTAATTTTAACTTGTTTCAACGCAAATTAAATTTAAACAGTTTCTTATTTAGCAACATAAAAAAAAATCTACCTTTTTTTAACTCAGAAAATTAAGGTAATTTTAAAATAAAGGTTGAATACTTCACAAATCGATCACAGATGACGTGGGCATTATAAATTGAAAAGATTTATAATGCTTTTAATAAAATAATTTATTTTGGAAAAGTTACGTAAAAAAGTTAAAGTTTATTAAATACATATGCAAAAATTTCACTTCTCAAATTTAAATTACGTGAAATGCGAACGTCGATACTTTCAGGAACACTGCAAAGAAAATGAACATTTTCCTTTCCAACAATTTTCATTTACGAAAGAAAATGAGGGTACCTACGAAATAAAACTAAGTGATAAGAATATCGTCCGAATGATCATTTGCATCTCATTGAGCAAAACGTGAACCAATTTAATTTCTGCCACATCCACTTTCCTCATAACATCATCAATTATTTTCTTCTTTCCTTAGTGGTGTACTGCATGAATCTAAATTTCCAGCTTTATCGCTGCGTTACAAAATATCGCGAACAGATGGATTTGTCGGCTGTGCCAAAAAGCAGTCTCGAAAATGTCCGTATGGAAATCTGTATTAGCATAATTTCATTGCGACTATATCTCTGACTTTCTGGAATTTCATTAGTGGATATATGTTGTTCGAAGAGAGCATTCATAAATGGAAATTAAGTCAAGAGTATGAATTCTTCAGCATCAAATTAAGTAGGAATTCCTTGGTTCTTTCTAGTAGTCAAGCTTTAAATGTTGTTTTCTGAAGTGAATTATTTTGGGAGAACGTAGGGTCGAGTTTTAATTGTGTTGGTGAACAGTTGCAAAAATTTTAATATTATTGGATATGATTTCTATTCAGTTAGTTTGATTAAACTTCAAGTATGAATGAAATATTTGTGCATCATATATTGCAGTTTGATGCAAAATCAAACTGTTACATATAAACAACATATATAAAATATTTCTTGCGATCCCTAACTAATAATCGAGCTTTTGACATTTTAAAATAAAAAAGCCAATTAAATAAATTCTTGTTGCATTAAATGTTACATTAATTATATTTTGAGAGAGATCAAACCATTCAGTTTCAATTATCTAATTGGTATTGCTGTTAAAACTGAAATTATATATACTAATATTAATTATATAACTAATATTACTTAATCGAAATACTGCTTCAATGAAATGCACTTAATAATAATACTTAATATATCCTTAATTATATAATAATAATACTTAATATACCTCATAGTACTTTCTTAATACTTAAACTTAATTATATTTCAAAATACTTAAGTTAGTATGATTTCTTTTAATTTATGAAATGAGTTTTTAATTTAACCTATCTGAAACATAGGGACTGCGTACATTTATTATTATATTTATTTGAATATAAACAATTAAATCGAGTATAAAATTTATTTTAAGTGTTTCTTAATCACAGAAATAATGATTTTTATCATAACGTTGTTGTACTCTATAATAACGTAACATAGTTGTACTCTATAATAACGTAATATAGTTGTACTTTATAATAACATTATTTTGCAAATATTGTAGATTTACATTGCGTAGATCATTAACCTAAGAAATTCTAACCTAAAGAACATCCACACTTTATGACAAAATTGTAGAAGCAATTTGTTGCATTTGTTAAAATATTCAAAGAACCGGCATACTTTAATCGTATTAAATCATTTTATTTATAATATTCCTTTAATTATCACCATTCAAATATATGAACTTATTTATTATTTTTATGTTATTATTGTTAATTATTTTTGTAATATTATTTAATTATGTTATTATTTTTCTAATTTTTTTTTGATCGCCAATAAGATGAAATAAATAAAATATAATAAAAGTAGTATCTTTCTCTCAAATTAAAAAACGTTTTTGAATAGATTAATGTCTAGTTAAAACCATTATGCTATGAATATATAATGAAAATAACGTAAATTTATTTATTTTTTATTCAAAATTATTTTTATTACAAATAACTTATTATAAAATATCCATATTTTTATACAACTATTTTTTGGCGTTGCACATTTACGTATACTTTAGAAAATTGCAGTAAATTAATTGCAGCTTTAAATTTTCTTGAATTTAACTAGCTTTAAATCTGTCGCTTTAATTAAACAGTTTTAATATTATGCAATTTCAAATTACAGATTCAGCTACTTGTGAATTTTATTCAACCATGTCTTGATTAACAAACTTTGTGGCTGTCTGAAATACCGATTCAGGAAATTAAAATTGTCTGACTAGCTTTGACTTAAACAGAGTCTCCATGGACCTTGTGTCGACATATAGTGAAGGCACACAAAACACTTTCTCGCTTGTCTGATTACCAGAAATTCAAGTTAGTTATAAAAAAAAATTGTCTATCTAAAATGTCTCTATTTAAATAGACTATTGTAACAACTTTTATGTAACAAGCAATTCTAATTATTTAACAATCCAGGAAATATTATTGAATGAGAAACATTTTATATATTTAATTATAAAGATGCTTAAAAATACTCAACAAATTATCCTTATTTTATGATTACAGTGTTAATTTATTTAACGTTTTGATAATTTTTATAAATAAATTCAATACTTAAAATATTTTATAAAGAATTTGATTTCAGTTTGGTAATTTATTTGGCAATGAAATAAATTTCAAGAAGTTTAGAAAACAATTCAGTGATAACAAATATATTTATAAGTAGAAAATGCAAATTGCCCTGTTACTTTTTTAAAAAAGCATTCATATTGTAAAAAGTAATATTCATTTGTTTTCTTTTTTGTCTGCATTTTGTTTGTTAAACCGTTATAGTTTGAGTCCTATTATAGAAGGATTGCAAATGATCAATAAAAACTTATATTAAAAAAAATTTTAATGCAAATTAAGCTAACAAAAATTACATTATATTTTAAGCTAATTGTATTTAGTTTACTGACAGAATCAATGACGTATGGTTAAAAAACTTTCTGAAATTAAATTTATGGCAACACATTCAAGTATACAAAATTAATACTTTCTTATGAAACTAATTTTAACTGATATATAATGATTTTAATTTTATTTAAATAATAATTTCATATTTCTTAATACGAAGAAATAATCTCACATAAATGAATATTGAGAATTATTAAAAGCTTCTATTAATGCAATGATTATAAAAAAAACGAATAATGTTAATACAATTACCTATCCTTATTTTAAGAATTCCAGTAAATAAAGAAAATAAAAAACAGAATGTTCTGAATGCTACATGTGAAATATACGAATATGCCATGTAGCGAAGAGTGATAGAAGAACTTTTGTACATATTACTTAATATTTAACGAAATTTAAACCATATTTTTTATTATTTATTTATTAATACATTTCTTATTAATTAGCTGACTAAAGACGACATAAATTGTGAGTTTAAATCATTATTCCGGTTATTAAATTTCTCGCAATTTGCGAAAGAAATAGGGTTGAAAGTTATGATAAATTTTTTTAAAATTTTTGACTAACGGAAAATCTCGAATAAAATTAAAATGAAATACTGGAAATATTTGAAATTATCATCTTTGGTTAAAAACATTTTCAAATTTAAACAATCATCAAAATATTTTGCCAGTTTTACGAATATAAAGTTTAGTTTCGTTTTAAAAGGAAAAATAACAAAAAAAAATTAATTACAATTTAATAAATCCTGTAAAGTAAAATATCTTCAGATTAATTTTGTCTTGCCTGAATATTATTATAATACATTAACACGAAATTACTATAAAATATAAGAAATATTGCCAGACAAGTTAATCGTATACACCGAATGAACATTTCAACTAACAACCTTCTTTAATCGTTGAAGTTATAGTTGAATGCACAACATTTTCACCGAACTGTCGTATTCATTCAACGACCAAAGCTGGTTTATACTGAATATTTTGATGCATAACACTGTTAATGAGCCAGCCTCGAAATCGTAAACTTTTAGTTAAAGTTTCTGTATTACATTGGAAATAGTATTCGCAGTATCGGTCGCAGTTAGGCGTATACTAATAGGCACAGACTACTTGTTAACATAAAATATGTTTTTAAAATGATTAAAATAAAGGACGATATGCAATTAAACTTATTACAATGTTAACGTATTCGAAATGTTAAATCATACGGAATATGCCTTTATAAATTCTATAGCAATAAGAAATTCTAATTAATAATTTTTAAATAAATAAAAAATAATATTTTTTAATTAAAAACTACAGTACGACCCTACTTTAATGTATCAATCCACAAAAAGTTGATTTACCCGTGTTATAGGACAACATCACCGAATGGCAAAATTGAAAATGTTAAAGTATAAATAAATGGTATCACAAAATGTTTAAAACTAACAACTATGTATTGAATATGTTTCATATTCATTGAATATTTCATATGTATTGAATATTTCATGTGTATTGAATAGATTCATATAACAACGTATTGAATATGTTCATCGTTGAAGCTGAATTTATATTCTTACAGCTGAAATCTTCTACAATGCTAAATTCATAAGCATTTATATTTATTCACTTCTTTTTAAGAATAGATATGTATATGTAATTAGAAAAACGAGTCAGTATGACTCTTTAAATGTAGAATTCTTTTTTGCGTCTGATGGCAGTTAGAGTTTGAGAGTATATCCTATAACATGTTTTAACTGTCTTATTATATAGCGAAGTTGTACTATATTTTAATGAACTGTAATGAATGTAATCATGCTGTATTTTTATATATAATATCGTTATTTATTTCTTGTTTTTTAAATAACTTTTATTTTTATTTTTGATTAATGTATTTACTTATAAAACTGAATTTATTGTCATATTATCTTTTGCATTTTCATTATAAATCTTTTAAAAACACATCATATGTTATAGATTAGCCAAAAAGTTTTGAAAAGCATTACGAAGATATCAATACTTCGCTCATGTAAATTGTTTATGTTTTTTTCCCATTGTTTACCATTTTATGCCATAAATTTATTTATTGTACGTAACCAGTATATTATGGTTTTTCAATTTGAAAAAAAATAATGACAATTTATACTATTTTAACCTAAATTATATTAAAATTTCGTAATGTATAAAATATGGTTTTAAAAACAAAAATTTGTGTAAAAAAAAATAATATCTATATGTTATATATATGTCTATCTATAATATCTATATTTATATGTTATAAAAATATAATATCTTAACTTTTGCTCAGAAAGGGGCGGTTATATTAAAGTTTTTCAATTTTCGTTAATTTAAAGTAGTGCCCATTTATTACCCCTATTTTGCGATTTGGTCTGAATGTTTTACCTAAATCACTTATTGTAAAAAAAATGCCGGTATTATTATAGTTTAAAAAACAATATTCAGTAATATATTATTACAATTTTTTATTTTGAATCCCAACGGCCCCTATTTCGCTATTTGGCCTAAATGTTTTAATAAAAACACATAGTAAAAATTATAACTATGTTATTATCGTTTAAAAAGCAGTATTCAGTAATATATTATTGTAAATTTGAATTTTGAATCCCAACTGTCCCTACTTTGCGATTTGGCCTAAATTCTTAACTTAAAAAAATCTAGTAAAAAAATATACTTATTTTATTATCGTTTAAAAGCAATATTCAGTAATGTATTATTATAAATTTGAGTTTAAAAATGTATTTTATTAACAAATTACATCATTAAAGAATAATTTGAGTTAATTAATTTTTCCGACAAATAATATTTTCTTTAAATAGATGAATACAAATTTGAATAAACAACTAAAAGCATCCAGATTACAAAATCCTAGCAAAAGTCTTTGTACTTATTTCTTCTTTATTTAGAGTAAAGATCTCTTTTGATTTTCCGCAGCAATTTTTGACGAAATTCTTTTGTTAGTAACATAAACATCAAGTTTTCTAAAAGGAAATGAAATTGTCAACGAAAGAGACGAGGCGCTTTGAATAATAATAACATGGATGAGACTTTATTTTTGACGTGTTAATATTTCGCTTTCACACCCAGACGGTTTGATAGGAAATTGAATTTCAGAGCATTAGAAAATAACACTTCTAAATTCTGTTTGAGAACTCGTTTAATCCAATTACATTTTTCGATTCCACTTATCAAATAAAAGTGAAGAATTTAAGAATTGATCAGTCGCTTTGGTACCATTTCTTTTTATTTTTCTTGTTCTAGTTTGTTTCAAATTCAAAGATAACTTAAGCTTTCGAAATATTAAATATTAAATTCAGATGTATTACGAATTCTAGTAAAATTAATAGTTGTCTTAATATCATTTCATTGCGACAAATATCAAATTTTCAAAAATTTTGAATCATTTTCCTTTGATATATATGCGAATTCTTTTAGTAAGAAATAAATTTCAACTTAAATTGGCACACTTACTTAAACAGCTTAGCAAATAATACATTAATAAATAAAAATACTTTGTAATAGAAAGACTTTTTCTGACATACACTTATTTAAAGTATTTTTTTATAAGTTTCTTCTAGCACAAAAATGTATTCATGTTTATTATGAAGTAAGTAAATATTTTAAAATTTTGATTGAGTGACTTTTTTACAGCCATTCTTGTTCTATGTTATTTATTTCAACAATAAAATGAAAATATCTAGATGAATTACTAGCATTGTAGTACTTTTCTCTTTTACTTGTGGTTATAGGATGACATATTTAACATTTAAAATAAAGTTCCATTCGTGATATAGTGGTGTGCACATTGGCTAGTATGTGACATGATAGAAATTAGATACTAATCAAGTGGGCCCGATGGAAGAGTGGTTAGAGCTCTGGCTCTCTATACCACAGTTGCCGGGTTCAAGTTTAGGCTGTATCATGGGTGTTCGTGGTAGTGCTAAATGAGAAACAGTGGTGCAGCCCTTGCTTTTGACATAAAGATCAACTGTCTCTGTACTGCCAGCTGCATTAGAACAGCAGATTCCAATTAATGTTCATTGTTATAGATATCGTTTTCAAAAACTGTATCAAAAGTTCTTTCATCAAAAGAAAGACAATTGCGAATATTTAGTAAGTATTCTGCATTAAAACATATCAATAAATATAGTTATTACCTACAAATCTGCTTAATGCAATACGTCATAATTTCTTTCAAGTGTATGTATTATACTGCATTCACCATCTGTCCTGTTAATTCAATAGGGTGCTATGATTCTGTCATAGAAGAAGCCAATAATTAATATATTGCCAAAATATTATCACCCCTGGCTATAACAAATGATCTTGCGGTCCCCTTTGGAAATGCACCATAAGTCTGCGGCCGCATATAAAATTATATATCCCCATTTTAAATTTAGACCCAATATAACCAAAAATGTTCAGGGAGGGCCGAATGCGGGGCACATGCGGCGAGTGGGCTGCGGGTTTGCCAGCCCTTTTTAAAGCAGTTGCCCTTTACAGATTCTGAAGGACCATGATTGTCTGGCCAATCACCTTTTCTGAATGAAAATATTTGAAAGCCCGAAATGCCTGCTCTGCAATCTGGGAGAGGGGGCATGGATTCATGCCACCTTCCTGTCTATCTTGCATTATTTCCTCTACTGTATATGTTCGTTACCGGGAGGATAGGAACCTTTGGGCTAAACATGTCACTTTCGTTTTCGTTTCTCGTTGTTGTGTGTTTGTGTATTCCTTGTGTCATTTTTATTTTATTGCTTACTGTAGCCTGCCATTGGAAATAAAAAAAAAATACATATTTTTAACTTTCATAATATATAATAGTTTAAAATCGAATTATGAGTTCATGGTTTGACTGTTTATTCCAAAAAATAAATTTACCTTTCAGATCCAATTGAACGTGAGCTTGTGATGACTCCCAATCGTTGTATACATAGCACTGATAAATTCCACTGTCTTCTCTTTGAAAGACCAGAATCTTCAAATGAGTTTGGCTGATACGTCGAATTCTGTGATCAGGTACAATTCTTCTTTGATCCTTGACCCAGACCACTGATTTCGGTGCTGTGGACATACTGCAGTTCAGAGACACTTCCTCTCCAGATCTGACGACACGCTTGGTTGTCACCACTTCCACTTTCAAAGGTACTGGAATAATAACAAAGGAAAGTTTTGATTAATCATTAATAATATATTATTTTTAAAGTTATTCCATAAATAAATGTTCAATTTTAAACTTGACAATTATTAAGAAATCATAAAATAAATAATTCAGATTTTTATTCCTAATTATATCTATTTAAGTATTATGCTATATCTTCATGGAACAACAATTATCATATATATTGTAGATACCATTTTTAACCACCTTAGTTTTAGTAGTTCTTTATTATTTTAACATTGTTAGATAAGACATTTGAAATACCATTTGGGTATATGTTCGGAAATTAAAAGGCAAAAAGAAATCAGCAACAGATTATTGAAAATATGGAACAACAATTATCATATATATTGTAGATACCATTTTTAACCACCTTAGTTTTAGTAGTTCTTTATTATTTTAACATTGTTAGATAAGACATTTGAAATAACATTTGGGTATATGTTCGGAAATTAAAAGGCAAAAAGAAATCAGCAACAGATTATTGAAAATATGGAACAACAATTATCATATATATTGTAGATACCATTTTTAACCACCTTAGTTTTAGTAGTTCTTTATTATTTTATCATTGTTAGATAAGATATTTGAAATAACACTTGGGTTCATGTTCGGAAATTAAAAGGCAAAGAGAAATCAGTAACAGATTATTGAAAAATTTTTTCAATTAAAAAAATCACAAGTTATTCATAAATAATGTTTAAATTATTCATAATATTATATTTTGATACCAAAAAATATATATTTTTTTTTTATAAATGTATATTGCAGAGTTTATATAAAATATAAGAGAGAAATTCAAAATCAAATTATTTTTTATTAATTTCACATTATCTAGTACCAAATTCTATATTTCAAAAATAGCTAACAGAAGAGGATTCCAAATAAATATAAAAAAATGATGAATTTAGAAGACTTAAAAGATGAATATTATCTCAAATTTCTGTAAACTAATTTAAATATAAATTATTTGATTTTGAACTTTTATAAATAAGTAATTACTTTATAAACATAAATTTATAAATATATCTTAAAATAAATCTGATTTTTATAATAAATTATTAAAATATTTTTATAAATGTAATTACGAAGTAAAATTTCGAAAAAATACATTTCCACTGTAATTATTTTTCTTTATATTTAAAAATACAGTAAAAAAAGCATAAATGCATTGTCCACGAAAAATTCACAAGCATTGGATAAGCTGTTGGTACTCTGGTAAATAATTTTATTGACATTTAATATAAAGCTTATAATTCTCAACCTTATTTGCAAAATTTTGATGGAAAAGGTCTTATATTTTCAAAAGTATTTTTTTCTTCTATTGGAAAATAGTTTATACGAAAATAAGATAAATAAATGCTAATAAATTCCATCTCCGCATACAATATGTATATATATATACTTGAAGTATGTGTGTGTAATAATTAAATTAAATTCACATCCCATTAAGGGTTTTCAAGGTAGTATGAATTAATGATACAAAATAGAAACATCGTAATCCTATAAATATCCTATTTCGTCAGAATTTTCAAAGAAATCGGAAAATAATAAAGTTTAAATTCAACATTATCTTTAGAAATAATTTTATATAAAAAACAATTTGAAAAATGATTATATAAAATTTAATTAAACTTTGTATTTATAACCAACTATTATAATTACTTTATGTAATCATAAAATATTCTAATCAGATATGATTAAAATCTTTTATAATTACATATAGTATTTTTTACAATTTTTCCTTTGTTAAAAAGTAATTTCTTAATAGTAAGTTCTTAAATATATTTGCAAAAGTATTTTAACTTTATTTCTTAAATGTGCAAAATGTTTATTTGAAGATTAAGAATATGGAGTAATTTAAAAAGACTTATCAATCAAATTAAGTATAATGATATGAAAATTATGAACTAACATTAGTTAAGTTATAATTAAAATAAATAACTGTTAGCAAACAGTAGTTAATAGTTATGCTAATTATAGCCTGACATTATCAAAACAAATGTATATGTTTTTTTAATATTAATTCTATAATTAATAGGAAACAATATATGAATCTATTTGTTTAGCTCACTTCAATTTAATTTGTGTAATAATGAAACATTAACTAAAATATATTATCATTGATTTTTAAAAAAATATATAAAATAATAAATTATTGAAGTATGAAAAATCAGCAATTGTAAAGTATTCAATTGCTGAATTTTAGAATACCATAAGCAATCAAATTTGATAAAAAAATAATGTTTTTGGAAATAATGAGATTGTATTTTTAAAATATAAAATAAAATATAAAGTTTCATTAGAATTAATAACAAATATCGTACAAATTAAGAAAATAAATTGTAAGAATTTATCGCAAAAGTAAGTATAAATGTTTCGTAAATAATCAATGAAGAAAATATTAATTTATAGGATATGATTTAAAATAATTACAAAGGTAATGCATTTCTATTCAATTTTTTAATAATATTATTTTACGTTTGAATTTAAACAGCATTCTATTATTGTAAACTTTATAATTAATCTATTGTTAAAACCTTGGTATAAATTTTTCAGTGAATGAATATTTCCTGTCAGAATTTTTACGTGGGCTTTTATCAAATCATTCCTTTATAACTCCTAGGAACGTATAAAAAGTTTAGTAATTGCTGAGAATAGAAATTTTAAAAATTAAATGAAAAAAAATAATATGTTTTTTATAAATATAATTGTTACATTTATTTTATTTACTCCCCTTTTGTTCACTCAAACAATTATAAAAAACCTTTTTACATGTCTACCTTATTTTATATCTGCCTTTATACAGATATGCCTACCTTTACATTTATTTTATTTACTCCCCTTTTGTTCACTCAAACAATTATAAAAACCTTTTACATGTCTACCTTATTTTATATCTGCCTTTATACAGATATGCCTACCTTACATTTATTTTATTTACTCCCCTTTTGTTCACTCAAACAATTATAAAAAACCTTTTTACATGTCTACCTTATTTTATATCTGCCTTTATACAGATATGCCTACCTTACATTTATTTTATTTACTCCCCTTTTGTTCACTCAAACAATTATAAAAAACCTTTTACATGTCTACCTTATTTTATATCTGCCTTTATACAGATATGCCTACCTTACATTTATTTTATTTACTCCCCTTTTGTTCACTCAAACAAGTATAAAAAACCTTTTTACATGTCTACCTTATTTTATATCTGCCTTTTATACAGATATGCCTACCTTACATTTATTTTATTTACTCCCCTTTTGTTCACTCAAACAATTATAAAAAACCTTTTTACATGTCTACCTTATTTTATATCTGCCTTTATACAGATATGCCTACCTTACATTTATTTTATTTGCTCCCGTTTTGTTCACTCAAACAATTATAAAAACCTTTTACATGTCTACCTTATTTTATATCTGCCTTTATACAGATATGCCTACCTTACATTTATTTTATTTACTCCCCTTTTGTTCACTCAAACAATTATAAAAAACCTTTTTACATGTCTACCTTATTTTATATCTGCCTTTATACATAAATTTATGATTCTCATAAATTTGCAAAAGTAAAATTTTCTGAAACAATATATTTACCTCGTTTACTTTTTTGAAAAATAAGTAATAATATTTTTATTTTTTATTTTTTTAGCAAAAACATATGTATATTATTGTAAAATAAAATAAATCGGATAAAATTTACTATTATGTACAGTTTCTGACAAAATATCGCTTTTCAAAAATAATATCTGTTTTTCTAATGTTTGTTTTTATTCATTTTAATCATAATGTAATAAATAATTATTATCAATACATTGTTTTTTTATTCCTTATTATAAGTATTTATATAGAAATAAAAGACTTTAGTTAAGTTAATTGTTGATTTCTCATACTTATTATAGAACTTATTTTAATTGATTTATTCTTACATTGTATGGTATAAATTGATTATTAACAGCATTTAAATCATTTATTGTTATAAATTATAGTAGCAGTAGATATGTAATCAAGCAAATTTTATATTTTATTTATCACAAAGATCTACTTAATTAATTAATCGATCATTATTTTGTATCGTTAGCTTTAAAATTGATTTAAATGAATATTATTTCCCCTTACACAATAAAAACAAAATAAAGAAAATGGTTAAATTTACATTTTGACGCTATTTCATTTATTTAAAATTAAGCGTTAGGCAATATTATTAGAGAAGCTTACCCCTTATCCTGAGAAGTCTGTCCACTTTGTCTTCTCCAACACTGTTATTAGCGAAGCAAATGTATTTCCCACTGTCCGCCACCGATACTTTATGAATGACCAGTGTCCCGTCCACGACGCTGTATTTCCTGACGGTGTCCACGAGGGTCAATTGTCCGCCCGTGTCTCTGAACCAGTAGTACTGGGGTGAAGGATGGCCGTGGGCCACGCAGGGAAGACGAGCCGTTTTACCTTCCCACACTTCCCATACAGATGGCTCCTGAATCACTCTTGGGAGCTGGTTGTTCGTGGGTTCTGGATAATAAGAGAAATATATTTGTTTTCATCTGAGAATATTTCTTAAACAACTAATAGAATAGAAAATAAAACATAAATACACTGACATTTCTTATTATGTACATAGTTATTTAAAACATTTCCCAGTTGTTTCATGGAATTGCATCTGGATGTATTCATGGAATGTATGAAATTGAAGGTAGTGTCTAATCTTAGTGTTCATTGTTGTCTGTTTAGAATATCTTATAAAAACCTAATCTCAACTGAGTCCCATTTTTGTAGTATTAGATTGTAAAATATTTCTTAACATATAAATGTACACATTATTGGCATTATTCCAATAATAATGCTAAAATTCTTTACATCAAAGGCATTCATACAACTTCAAACAAGTACAAAACATTTTGCATACCACACTGTTAGGAGAAGATTATTTTAGATGCATTCCCGTGTTAGGTTGGTTATCTCTGTAATCAGATAAACAAAATATTAAACTAACACTCATTCGATAAGATAGCTTCCATCAAAATTCAGTAACATGGTATAAATGTTTATTTATTTATTTTTATTATAATTTTGTAAAAGCTAAGAGTCCTTTAATATTTTTCTCAATCACGAAATATTTTTCAGCTATGAGCCAGGAAAGCAAACTTCTCTGCATACAGTTTGCGCTATACTTATTACTAAGTAGATACTAATATAATGAATCACAGCTTATGTTTTAGAGGAACTAATCAGTGATTTGCTTTTTATTGTTAGCAAAATATTCTCTTATAATTAGCTCTTATAATCGATGATCATAAGAGCTGAAGAGCAATGGTCGATAACAGTGTGAGTAATTAAATAGTATTGAAAAAGGACCAAATCCTATAATTATAGGGTTAAACAATACATAAAAATCAAATTCCAAATTTGACTTAATGTTTTATCTTTTTTTTTTTTATGAAATTGTAAAATTTGTTTGCTTTCGCAAATAGTAGTCTTCGAAAGTTTCCTCCTCATCTTTAAATGTTATACTTAAAACAATAATAAAAATTAAAAAAAAATTCAAACTGAACTTTTATTTTGCTAATATTTACTGGAATGCGTCTTAAACAATTTTCACACATTAATTTTTGGCAATTGTAAATAAAGGCAATAAATTTGTAATTTTCGCGTGTATGAATACGTTTTTCGTTTTCAGAATTTTTTTTAAATTTTTATGTAAAAAATTATAATTATTTAACTAATATTAAGTAAAAGTACTTTTTGGAATTTCTGATAATTGGCTTCCCTCTATTAAATAACTTTAAATTGTATATCTCGGTCAAATTAGTTCAAAGTGTGCACAAAATGACCGTAGATCGTGCACAAATGAACCAAACTCTATTAAATAAAAAAACCTGTTTTTAGACATCGTACTTTCTTCACTCACTGATAAATATTCCAGAATATAACTAAAACATCCAAATTTCTCTAGCACACACAATTTTTTAGCGAGAAATTTTGATATTGATAAGAAATAGTGAATGAAAGTATTATATTAATTTGCTATACTGGATACAAATATAAAAATCAAAAGAAGTGCGTATTATTTCTTAAAATTTTATTAACAAATCAGTGAAGCCTGTCATAAACATTTATTTAATTGACCTCAGTCTCTTGCATTGTGCTCATACGTAATCAGTTAAAATGCTTTCATTTTATTCACCACTATCTTTCTTTACTTTCTGGTCTACATTCTAGTGGAATCTTTCTCCATCAGAAACTGCTCCCAAATTGTCCATTAAAATTTAAGTATGGATATAGTAATTGTAATTTTAGAAACATATTACATCCAGAGAGAGTTCCTTAATGAGGAATGTAGGTTCTGTTACCATAAGGAATTTTACAAATGTTTTCCAAAACACCTCCAGCTACTTTCTCAGCAACATTAAGTTCGTTTCGGAACATATTTTAACAAAACAATTCTTTCACTTGATGTCCGATAAAAATGCATTCCTTTAATTTCATCCTCTTATATATCCACTTAATATTCCTTTTTTTTAAATTATAGTTTTATAAACTTGAGTACGATGTACAAATGTTTTATGAATCTACTTAATAGACTTTAGTATAGAAACTAATTACATGTTTTTTTAGACAATGACACTGCGCATGTTCTATCCATGAATTTATTATAAATAACACTAAATATGATCGACAGCTTTTTTACTGTGAATTGTAAGACATCGAAAAATAAAATAATACAACGTTTTCAAAGCAAATATTTGAACAATATATATAGTTTTGAGAAAATCTCATTTTAGAGTATTCTTGTTTGTTCGTAGGCAAGTTTTCCGAAACGTAATAATAAAAAGAAGTACACAAAGAAAACTAATTAGAACAATGAAATTGCATTTACTATAGAAATTAATTAAGTTTTTTTTTGGCAATGACACTATGCATATTCTGTCCGCGGATTTATTATAAATAGCACTCAATATGATCGGCAGCTTTTTTAATGCAAATTTCAAGACATAGAAAAATAAAATAATACGATTTTTCAAAGCAAATATTTGAACAGGATATATAGTTTTCGGAATATCTCACTACAGAGGCTATTTTTGAATTGCACAGGTAAATATTTAAAACGGAACGTTTTTACTAAATAATAATACATGAGTTGGTATGAATTGTATCAAAATTTCAGCAATATAAATATACTGTATTGTTAATATAAATTTTAACGGTTTTTAAAATTATAAGAAAATCAAATTTGAAACAAAAATATTTCAGACAGAAACAAAATAAATAATATGTATTTAGCAAAACAATAAAAAATTATATAACTAAATCAAATACAACTACTAAATAAACGTAATACAACTAAAGTCAAATAATAACTGAATTGGTTATAAACTAAAACATTGTTAACCATTTTTTTATAAGTTTTATAAATAGATGGGGTTTACATAGGTTTTTTTGAAAATTTAACCACTTATAAAATATTTCGTTAGTTTAACTTTTTAGACTAATTTTGCTTAAAAATAATTTTAAAAATATCCTAACTTTAAAAAAAATCACTTTATATTAATGGTAGTGAAATTTCCTATTATTGCATTAACTTGAAATATCAGTAAAGGTGTATAATTTTTAACTACTCAGTTCAAGCATTCGTATTAGTAAACACTTTAAATAAATATTCAGTAAACACTTTAAATAAATATTCACATTACTCTCTAAAATAGTCATCAGATTTTTTTCTTCTGAAATGATGTTGAGATGATGTTTCAAAAATATTGCAATATAATGTTTAAGAATCTTCGATGAATTCTAATTATGAGTAGTACTTGAATTCAGAAGAAGTTATCAGAATCAAATCCATAGTTCTTTACGATTAATTCAAGTCCTCAAGAAAGGACGGAACGTTAGTTTCAGCTATCGTTCACAAAATGCAAATTAGAGTGAACTTAGTACAGGAAAAGTATTACATAGCATCTATTGATTCCTTTAATCCTATAATTTTTATTCAATAATTATTAAGGATATAACTTTCAACTACTCTGTTCAAGCATTCTCATTAATAAATATTTTAAATAAATATTCACTTTTCATTCACTGAAAGTCATCAGACTTTTTTTCTGATATGACGTTCTGATGAGGTTTACTTTCTTACAAAAAAATTAGATATACAATATATAAGAAGATTTGAAGATGACTTATGATACTCTAATTATAAGCAGTACTTCATTTTAGAAGCAGTAATCAGATTCAAATTAATGATTCTCTACAATTAATTCAAGTCCTCAAGAAAGCACGGGGCGTTAATTTCAGCTATCGTTCACAAAATGCAAATTAGAGCGAACTTAATACAGGAAAAGTATTACATAGCATCCGTTGATTCCTTAATAAAATATTCAGAATACCAAAGCAGACAAATATCTTTATAATCATCGTAACATTCGGGGTCAAGTTTTGGAGAAGGCTCGTTTGTCATCGTTGGAGCATGGCATGTCGCTAAAATACATCCAAAGCCACAGACAAATTAAGCGATGCATATAGAATAAGGGGAGGGTGTGGATGGAACGTGGGGTGTTGCCTATTTCCCTGGGGTTGTTTCAGAGAAAGTTTAATTTAACACTATAAAATGATAAAGTAGCATGTTCTTCTTAAACTAGTCATCGTTTTATCAAGGAAGATTAACATTTTTGCAATTTGTTATCGAAGTTTGAAAATGAAAGGTTTTGTATTTAATGATTATGATACTAAATTCGGGAATATTTGTGAATATTATGTGATATTTTAATTAATATTTACATACACGTGTATTTATTGATTTTTAATATACGAATGAATACATTTGAATGATTAATACATATATTTTTTAATATTCATAGGAATTAAAATGTTCAGGACAATTTCTTAGATGGTTAAATTGTCGAATCCGAAATCTTTTTGATTTAGATGTCTAAAATGTTTAAGCTTTTTTTAGATGGTAATGTAGTATTTTTTCCTCACGAGAAGAGTTTTGTTTATAAGAAGAGAGGAATGTAAGTTATTTGAAAAATATATAATAAATCTATTACTCAAATTTGACAGCAGACGATGTTTATTATGTGTAGTTATATTACATGCAATTAATGTCTGTACTAATGAGACTAGAATTTAGAATGATAATGATAATTATTAATAAGAATGTTTAGATTTGTCGTAGACTAGAGAACTCTGAAAATTTCCGAACTTGATGTGAACTGCACTTTTGTATCTAATTCATATCTTTAATTTCCATTTTTTATATATAGAGTTCTGTATATATGTATATAATATTTGCACATACAATTTAAAGTATTTCCATGAACCATGAACTTACCAACCCCTATTCTTGAAGCCGTTATAAGTCTAGTAAAGGCTGAGACGTTACAGCATAAATGTCAAAAATTAGAAATATAAAATACAAAAGATTGATAAAATAACAGACCATGAAAATAATTAATCATTTGTGAAAAACCGAAGAGTGAAAAATGTGCAGTTTTTTTCGGTTTTGTTTTTTAATTCATATCAATTGATTGTTGGTTTTTAATAAATGCAATATTTAAATATTGTTAAGCACACATTTTGTAGTCTAACAATACATTTTCATTATATTGATTCCATGTAATAGATATAGAAGTTTTCAAAAATTTTTTAATATTTGATATATAAATATTATAGCTTCTTAAAGAAGTTATAATTTTATAAATATTTATCAATTTGTTATTTGGATAAATAATTATTTTTGTCTGCTGAAAAATTTGTTAACATTAAAGGACATTTTCTGGTTTGGTTTAAATAATTGGTTTGGTAATAATGAAACTACACTGCCATGCTAAATTGCATCATTTGAATATTTTATAAAATCTAACTTTGTAAAAAGAAAAAAAGAAATAATCGTAAATTAGCAATATATTTATAGGCGTCCAATCCATTTTAACTAAATTTTTAAAATTTTACAGTTGCTAAATATTTTAAGATCTTTAAAACATTTTCCGTGTTTTTAGAAATAAAGATAAATGCACCCTACTAAGAAGCACAAAAGTTCCTTGTCTTTTTATTTTGACAATTTCATTACTTCAGCGATTGCAGTAACGTGTATAAGAGTCTCGCAGGGAGAGTCAGATTGCGTAATGACAAGTTGCGTAGTAAGTTCTAGATTTTTTATTTTTTCTGTACAATTTTATGATGCACCTTACAAATACCTTGAAAAATTATTTTTATAAATTTTAATATATATCAAAAGAGTATTTTTTAGTATTCTTATATTTCAATGTGGCTGTGTTTCAATTATGCGTACCACGAACAGTTCGTAGACATGAAGATATGACTTTATTTATATAGATATTTAGATATTAGAGAACAAAATTTACATACCACCTGATCCTTAGTTAGAGACGTTTATATATGATATTAAAGTCTCAACCAAGTTTCACTATGTTTTGTACGCAATGACTGCATAGACCATTTTTTGTAAGCAATGATTTTGTTATCAGCAGATTTAAAGTTAAGCTGTCCCGCACATTATTGCTGATTCGAGAAATTCTTTTAAATATTACTAAATAACTTTATTGTTCTTAATAATTTTATTATTCTAAATAATTTTATAGTCTTTCCAAAAATACTTTTTTAATACATGATACACAAGCATTAAAGTATCATAAAATTTGTAACTCAATTATCAATTCGCTATTAGGGTGAAAAAAAAATCCTTTAGCCTACTAAAAAATTCTTTAACGTAAAAGGAAATGATTCCCGTCAGATAACATAAAAGACGGGGAGGCTTCTGTGCTTCACCTTTAACTCCCACATAAAGGTCCGGGGGCACTCAAGGAAACTTTTTCCTGATCCTTATTTAATCCTTTTAGCTGGGAAATGTTCTGTAGCTGTAACAAATGGTCCTCCACTGAATTTACCTGTAAATGAGTGGGCTCTCAGAAGGGAGTTCTTGCGGAAGATTCCGAAGCCAGAACACCGCAAGCGAAAGGATTCGTAATCTTCGTTTTAGTGTGACTGGGTTAATAGTCGAACAGATTAAAGTGGTTACGGGGTCAGAATTTCAATTAAGTGATTTGTTTTCTTAGATTAGAATTCAAGATATATTTGTTTTGGATTGTTTCAGTTGAGCACGGGTTGGGAAAATTTAATCAACTGATTAAAATGGTGTGTGCGTCGATGTAAGGTAATTATTTTGGTGTTAAGATTGTTTAACTTTTCTTTCTAACGCAAAGAGATGCAAAGATCTAAAGCAGTAAAGAGTGAAATTTTAATTAACGATTAATTTTGTTAGAAATATATTGATATTTTAGTTTAATTTGGTGGTAGAGTGAAAAAGAAAATTAGCCATGTTGATGTATTGCAATATTATATTACATAAATTGCGTAACTTTGAAAAATTAATTTTATTATTTTTTTATTCACACTTGAGAAAATTAAGCAGTTAATTAAATCAGAAGTTTTTTTTTATTTTTAACTTTCTCGTTTAAGGCTCTATAGGCCAGATTATTTTTTATCCTGATATCCTCATTTATCCTGTTAGATTTTTTTAACGTGATCCTCAGTTAAGGACCTTTATACTATATGTTGTTAAAATGGGAATCAAGTTTTACCTTTTTTGTATGCAATGCCTGCAATAAATCTTAATTGCAATCAATGATTTGGCTGTCAGCAGATTTAAAGTTAAGTTGTCTTGTACATTACTGCTGTTTCAAGGATTTCTTTTAGATATAAATAGGTATTTTCTTTTGTTTCTCTTTACAAAAATACTTTTTAATACACAATACACAAGTTTTAAAGCAATCATAAAATTTTTAACCCAATTATCAATTCGCTATTAGCTTGAGAGAAAAAAATTCCTTTAGCCTACTAAAAATTTCGTTAACGTAAAAGCAAATCATTCCCCACAGTGGACATAAAAGATGGGAGGGCTTCTATGTTTCACCTTTAACTCCCGCATAAAGGTCCGGGGGCACTCAAGGAAACTTTTTCCTGATCCTTATTTAATCCTTTTAGCTGGGAAATGTTCTGTAGCTGTAACAAATGGTCCTCCACTGAATTTACCTGTAAATGAGTGGGCTCTCAGAAGGGAGTTCTTGCGGAAGAACCGAAGCCAGAACACCGTGAGCGAAAGGATTCGTAATCTTTGTTTTAGTGTGGCTGGGTTAATAGTCGAACAGATTAAAGTGGTTACAGGGTCAGAATTTCAATTAAGTGCTTTGTTTTCTTAGATTAGAATTCAAGATATATTTGTTTTGGATTGTTCCAGTTGAGCACGGGTTGGGAAAATTTAATCAACTGATTAAAATGGTGTGTGCGTCGATGTAAGGTAATTATTTTGGTGTTAAGGTTGTTTAACTTTTCTTTCTAACGCAAATAGATGCAAAGATCTAAAGCAGTAAAGAGTGAAATTTTAATTAACGATTAATTTTGTTAGATAAAGATTCATGTTTTATTTTTACTTGGTGGTATGGTGAAAAAGAAAATTAACCATATTTCTTTAATGCCATATTTTATTATATAAACGAAGAAAATTTGAAAAATCAATTTTAATATATTTTAATTTATATTTAAGAAAAGAAACGAGTTAATTTAATCAGACTTTTTTTTAATACTTTTTCCTTGTTTAAGGTTTAATATAGGCCAGTTTATTTTTCCTACAGTGAATGCACTAAACAAAATGTATTCTTAAATCGCAATATTATAAATTTAAATAATCGTATTTATTATATCACATTTTATTTGTAATTTGTTCCTTATTTAAAAACTTTATTAATTCATGAAATTTATTTAAAAAATATAAATAATCGTCAGCCACCGATATACTGGTTACCAATAAAACTATTTAATAATTACTTTATTATTTTGTTTAATTTTATTTAAACTAGTTGATTTGCGTAATTTAAAAAATACATATTATTACAACAACTGTTATTTTCAATTTAATATGCTATAAATGACCTGTTTACTATAATTTTCTTTTTGTGCGAAACTGATTCGTAGCTATTTTTTAAAGGAAAAAATATAAATAAATATTATGTATATAAAAGCTTGTAAAGGAATTTAAAGAATTGTAATTTTAGTGAAAATTTCCTAAATTGAAAGTGGTCAAGAACACAAAATACCCTGCTTCCGAAAATAATATCCATATTTTTACCAAAATATATATTTTATATTATATAATGACTGTAGAACGTTGGGCGTAGGGCTAACAATGCCCCCACCCCCGTAAAAGAAAACATCTTTTGTTTAGAAATTTAGCAATAGGCAGACGGCCTTAGCCCAATGGGGATGTTGCTTCAATGTTGAATAATGATGGTAATGATGATATCATATATATATGTATACAACCGTATAGTTTATGGATAATAATATAATAATTCTTATGAAATTAAATGATTTTAATTTATTGCATGAATTCACAATAATTATGTAGATCCCCATAAATGAGCATTTAAAGTGTCATTATTAAATGGGCTTTAATTGTTTTTAATTATTTAAAAACTTATTATTTTATTTTTTATTTCCGTTATATATATGACGATAATTTAAATGATGATATATATATGGCGATAATTTAAATGACGATATTTATATGGCGTTAATTTAATCGTTATTTAACATAAGTAATGTAAGTGATAAACTTATGCAGTGTTGTATATTATCGGAGAAACTGTAACCGTCAGTTATATATTATATAGAAATACTTATCTTAGAAGACAATTATAAGTATGGAAATAATCTTCTATCTAATTCAGAATGTATCATTTGTAAAGAGTCTCTCTTGATTCCACCAAGATTCTTGAGTTGAACGTGTTCCCCTATGGTCAAACTTGGTGTATTTAAGAATACCCAAGATGGAAGACCCTTGCTCCAGCATTCATAAATTACCGGATCTTATGACAGCCATCGTCCCTAGCGATGTAAGTCGTCGCGATTAATAGTTGTTAAGATACCACATTTATTTTTCTCGGAATAGCATTTCTTGGATTAAATGTGGCGTAAGTCAGGCACTTCAAAACTTTCTCCTAAATCCTACATTTGGAAATGTTTAAATTTATTTCTGGCGTTTTGAAGGTAATTTCAGATTGTACCATTTGCAAAGAAGCTCTCATAACTTAATATACATGCTTGAGTTGCAAATTCCCTTATCATCCAACTCAATGTACTTAAGAATGCCCAAAGGAGAGAATATTCATATAATTTGATGACAAGTTTCAAATTTACGCTGGCTTGCAACAGCTTATATATCTTTAGAGAGCATTTTAATAAGATATATTGGTACATCAATTAATGAATGAATCTTTACTCAAATAATTATTAGCCTTGTTAAATAATTATTATTGGTAATAATTTTTCATTATAATATACTTAACCTATTATAAAAGAATATTTTTACAGAGTTTGTTAAAAGTGTTTTAATTCTTAAAAATTATCATTCATTTTGTTAAAATAAGTAAAAGTTTTCTTATGATTTATTTTTTAATATTCATTTTCTTAAAATAAATTTCATATGTTTATATGTTTATAAAAAAATCAACTAAAAATAGTGTGTGAATTTAACTAAAAATGTGTTTTTTCAAAATTTAAAAAGTTCAAAATTTTTCAAGAGATTGCTATATGAAAATAATTCGTTACACAGAAAAAAAGGTGATTAAACATCATTGCACAGTAAAAACTATGACATATTTTGTAATTTCTTGTTAATTTCAACTGTAATTTATTAGTTTATTTCTATCAAATAATACATAATTACTTAAATCATTATTTTAATGCTACGCTCAGCCTGAACCAATCAGTCACACGCTGTTTTGTTGTCTATTATAAATGCCTAAGACTAAAATTAGAAGCTTCTCCATTGTAAAATCATTTAATATGGAGCAAATAGGGATATGACATCCAGTCTAAAATCATCCCAATACAGAGGGCATGTGGCAGAAGTTGTTACACCGATTTTATTGAGATGCTGCTTAATAATGGCCTATCAACATACGAAAACAGGCCAAGCCTATCTTCCTTGGTAAATCAAGCAGTATCATGTTCTTATGTTAAATACACTCCCAACTTTTCCCAGCAGCAATTTACTATACCAGATCTTTCTTATGTCTAAATTTGTTTTTGATCAATGATTTGCAGTTTCTAAGGGGAGGGGAGAACTGTGTTGTAGCAAAACAAGGCTGACTTTGCAAGTGCATCCATCTCTTCATTGCCAGGAATCCCAGCATGACTTGGGATCCATTGAAGAACAATTTCCCTCCCATTTAATAAGATGATAATTACTTAAAGTGAGTTATATATAATAGTTAAAATCATTACCTTCAAATTTATTTTCTATAATTGATATTTAATCTTTTATCTAAGATATGGTTTAGGTCAAAATTAAGAGAACTTTCAGAGATATATCTTTTAGATACGACGACAGGGAATAATTAAAAATAAATATCTGAGAAATATATTTGTTCTCTAGGAGAAGAGCAGGCAATCACGCTCCATATCTAACTTCTTTGTATTAATATTTTGTTTTTAAGTTTTTTTATACGAGTATAATAGTTCAATCAAATCAAATTTTCCAGACTTAAAAATCTAAATTTCTTACAAATTCAATTATAATTCGGAAATGTATCTGAAAATTTATGCTGGAGGGTAATCAATATAATTTTTTCGCATAAACACACATTGAAAAAATAAAACTACTTAATATTGTTTTTTTGAAAGATTATTTTCACAGATAAAATCAATTTTGTATAATTTGTATCAATTTTTGAAACATTTTACGATATTAGATTTCATGTATTAAATAGTTTTTTTTCAATTTTTTATCAGGCAAATTGAAAGTCTCTCTTTGCTGCATCGATCGAACAATGTATGAGGAAAACAATTTTTCAGCATTAATATCTAAGTTTCAATTGAAGATATATATATGTCTGTGTGTGTGTGTGTGTGTGTGTGTGTTTACGATGTGAAATCATCTACATTTTTGTGTTTTAGTACATGAAAATTGCAAACCAACATACAACGACAGTAAAGATGTTTTACAATTTCTGCGAATTTTCTGTGAATGATTATTTTTGTACGTCCAATACTGATGTAAATAATTAACTGCCGTAAAATTTTCAATATTTTATATTTATGTTTCTATGAGTAAATAGGTTGCCTAAAATATTACACATATAACTATATTAATTAGGGTAAAAAAATTAGGATAAAATGTCTTTTTAACCTTCAATGTAATTAGAAAAAAATAAAGTATACATCATTGTTAGATCAATAGTTATTCATATGAAGTTCTAGCGGTACTCAATTCTATGCCACTTATAGATTAAATTAATAGCAGATGTGGCATACCATTTCAGTTATCCACAAATTAGTTTACGATAGACATCTGTCACGTAAGTGATACAGAAAACATATCATAATGGACATATTAAAAAGTCGTCAAATCTTTTATATGTTATTATTATCTTAGTCGTTATGTTATTATTATCTTAGTTTATTTTTTATCTTAGTCATCAATCTTGACATATTTTATGTTGAGTTTGAATTAAAGCAATCCCCATAATTTCTTATTTTTTTAGAATTCTAGCAAGCCATCAATACATCAAATTGAATTGACATTTATCTGAAGGACAGTCAATATTCCATCACTGATTATGTAAAAATATAGTTCCTTTGTTAAAATTTTAATTATCAGGAAAATAAAAGCTTTGTAAAACGTGTGAAAAAAATAACTGTGTGAATGAAAATAATTTGCAAAAATATCATATATTACGTTCCCTTTAAGTAATTTAAAACTTCAATAGAAATGTATTTGTATCCAATAAAGTCTAATATACTTTGATTTCTTTGATAAAAAACCTATAAATGGAAAAATTACGACATACATAAAATTTTCATATGTTGCTGAAATAGATAAAGTGACAATTGAGAATAAGTTGCAATGATATCACCATTTGAAAATATTATACATGCTCAAGATCGTTGTTTAGCAGTGATAGCCCATATATGTGCATATATGTCTCTTTTGATTAGCATTATTTTACTATAACCAAAATCTTTAAATGAATTTGTGTGAACATTTGTCAAATATTTGGAATATTATTATAGGCGCCTATGGTTTATAGTCTAAACTCAAATTAGACCAATGTTAGGCGGACGTTTTAAGACAAAAAAATGTCATTCTTACTGTAGTAAATAAGTTGCAACATCAATTACGGACCACTGGGTCACAATCTCGACAAGATAAAGACAGTGGCTAATATCGAGGACGACGAGATAAATCAGCCTTATATGGTTCACTAACACGTCATAAAAGGTACCATCGTGACGTCACTAGCTAGATCGTTCAACTTACTTAGAAATTTCTTGCCGTTTCCCCGCAGCAATGTTTCTCCTCTCTATGTTTAACAACGTTGTTTGAATTTGAATATTATAAATATTTTGCGTTGTATACTATTATTTTTACTTGTAATTTATTACTAATGTTGTATTATTTCAATATTTGAGTTTGTAATTTCCATGCTACAAAAGAATTTCTTAGTGAAAAATTTAAGCTTGCGTATTGTTTATATATATTGTTATTGTTTTACATACATTTGCATATTGCTACACTGTTTCAAAATTAACTGAAGTGGAGATCTTGAGAGAGAAAGAAAATCTGTTTTCATTTATAAGAAAATCTTTGTAATGATCAAGTTCCACGGACGGTTATTTCATTTAAAATATACAGAAATTTCACAATGACTCCATGAATAACCACTCTAGTGAAAGAACACTGGATAACATTGCATTATTTTACCATTTGATGTTGTAATTTGGTCTTATCCTGTTCATCTGAAATAATTATATAACCACTTTTAATAAAAAAAACAATAAACTTGACGGTAAAAATCAAATATGATATTTAAAGTAAAAGATTTAATTACTGTAAGAAAATGAAAAAAAAATTGTGATAAAGTGATGAAATATTCTTGAATACTAGCTTTTCATATAAATCTAATAAGATTGCTGGTATTGCTGAAAATTCTATTTATGTAACTACCACTTTTGAAGTTTTTGACAGCATCAATGTTTTACAAACATAAAGATAAAATTGCATTAATGCCAATGAAAAAAAAAATAAAACTGGCGATTATTGTATTCAAATTCTCTAGGCGTTTTAAACCTTTTAAAAAACTCAGTTGCGATGTTTTTGTTTAATGTTAGATGACAATATTATAAATTAGAAAAATGTTTACCGAAATATGTAATGATAACTTAAAATTCTGCATTCCTAATCCAATTCAGCCAGAAAAAAAAATATTATTTTTTTTGACATGGTACACTTATTAAAATCAATAATTGGAAATAATTGGATGAAACAAACAACAAAAAAAAAAACTCTTCATTTCCATAATCCGAATGATTTTTCACAAGCTTATTCGACAAGTATTCAATTATTAAAAAATATTTATGAATCCCAGAAAGTTCAATAGTAAAAATTGTATCTAAGTTATCAAAAATTTTTTATCTATCTTCATTTGATAAACCAAATGTTTTATTTGCTTTGAATGTATTTCTAATGAAACAAAATGTATATTTAATGAAACGAACATAACTAACTTAGTGAGTGAATAAAATAAAAAAACGTTATAATACAGCAGTATTTATGGATTTTAAGCTGAATTGGCGGAAATTAGTTTTTGCTAAGTATCCCTAAAAATGTCTGAAATTGAATGATGATTTCTGCAAACCAATAGAAAATATCAGTGATAAAAATGTGTTATTTTTAAATGCTTGGTTTTGCTGATCGGAAAATTTAAGTTCTTTAAAACTATTAGAACGAAAAGAATTAGGATTTCCTGGTACAGATGGTAAGCTTACTAAAGAGGGTTATTTTCTCTTTATTTTACTGTGGAATCTTTAATAGAATTAATAAATTTCATTTTCCGCTAGAGAAACGATTTGGAGAATTTCGACAGATGCCAAGGGGAATTACGATGTGTGTTGTCAGCAGGTTTTTGAATTAAAAATAATTAGTTGGATACAACTGTATTCAGAAAGAAATTTTGAATTCAAATTAAAATCTTTAGACAAATTCAGATAAAAATCGGATAAATTCTGCGGATAATCTAGCATTGCAAATATTTTTACATGAGAACCTCAATTTATGTGACAATGCGGAAGCAGTTCTAATTTACAAAAGACAATTTGTAGGAATGTAAATTTAAAAAAAAATTAATTGCAATTATGTTGCCAGTTATTAGTTTCAAAATGAGAATCTTGATTGTGAAACAGATAATTATAAATTAAAAGAAAATTTAAGTATTATTAACAGAGGTAATTTAAAATATACCCCACAATTTTGATAGACATCCTTGTTTAAACTTATAAAACATTAATAAAAATTATTAACCATAAATATGAAAGTATATTTTTAGAATGTATAAATCAAAAAACTTTATTAGAACAATTAAATTTTGGAAAGTTAAATATTATATATTTTCTTACAGAAACTTTTTTTTTATAACTGAACCATAAACTTTAACTATCACTGTTGTTTCAGTTAATATTTTTAATGATAATTATGTTAAGGTAAAAAAAAAATGAATAAAATTATGATACCAAATAAAAGAAAATTGTCATTTTAATTTCTGAATAATAAAAAGAAAAATGTTTTTTGGCATGTTTCAAAATGTGTTCATGTAATCACGGTTGACTTATAATTGCATGCATTGCGTGTATTTACAGTAAAATAAAAATATTTGATAATTTGAAAATTTATTAATATGATTTTAGGATTCAAATTGCATATATTTTTTATTTAGAATTAGATTCTTAGCTAAATTGTATTTAGTGTTAGAATTTTTTAGAATAATTATTTAGTATGTAGATATTGTGATTTTGTATAAGATTAATATAAAGGGATAATAACCCAATGATTTAGCTTTATATTTGCTTAAAAATATTCTGGCATTCATTATGCTATAGTTTTTTGGATATCTCAAGTTTTCAGGCATTAAATGTAAACATAAATAAAAAATTTTTTGTATCATGAATGATTTTTTATTTTGTTTAATTTTTTGATACAATTTGTCGAGATTAATTTAATTCCTCAAATAAATAAAAATTTGGAAAATATATTGTGTAATAAGGTGTATGTGTTCATATTTTTTATAAATAAGCTATTTTATTAAAAGAATTAATTTCTGCCATATAGAAAATTATTGGGAATCTTTATAAACAAAATAAGATAAAAATTACTTAAGATGGAGACATTATCAACTTTTAAAAAATATATATATATATTTATCTTGAAACAATGATAGTATATGAAGCAATTCAAGGTAGAATCATTATATATGTTTTTAATGCTTTAAATAAATATTACACTTTAAATGGTCTTTCTAAAATCACAAATATTTGTGTTTACATTGAAAGAAACTCTACTACGGCGATGACGTCACAAATCAGCATTGAGGCCCTGAAGATCTCGATGGAGAATCTCGCTGTCTTCGATAATATTTATCTCATCTTTAACTGATCGCACTTTTACCATTGTGCACTTCATTAAACAACTGTATCTCTATTGCAGTTGAAATCCGTACTTTTTTCTACGACAGATCGGACGGAAAATCCACATAAGTATATATAATGATGCGTAAAGGAGATTTGTATGCTAGGAAATAGAAATTGTCCCTTACTGCCTTAAAAGGGTTATTTTGAGTTGCTTTTTGATGAGAACTGCAACGTATTTTTGAAAGATGAGTCTTGCTGTATTTGTTCGAAGTAATTAGGCGTGTTTACTTTCAAAGTGAATGAAACAATTCATAAGTTCAAAAAGGGAAATAAAAAAAAAAGAAATATTGAATTTCATCTGTTTGGATACAAAACCTCTTTGTTCAAAAATATGGCGACAAGATCTTAGATATGGATCTCTTCACATGGATTTGGAAGCAATTTGTGCAAAGATGCCATTCTTTCCCTCTCACTGTAACCATCTCTTAACGAGGAAATTACATAGCATATGGAAGTTAAGTTTCCAGGAAAGGAGTATGGGGCATGTCTGAGATGATTTTGGGTAGCGCGTTCGGAAACCTTCAGGAAACCTGGCTTTAAAAATTATTTAATTTATTTGACTACAATATTGATTGAATTAATTAACAAAACAATTGAAAAGTAGAAAAACTTAATAAGGTAAGCTGAACGAAATGCAAGGGCCCCTAGGGGTTTTGCATCTGATATTTTACGGATTTTTTCAGAAAAACAAGGCATTTACATGTTCTCATAATATAAAAAAAAATTGTTAATAATGTGTTTAAAATTGTCGAATTTCTTGAAAATTACTGAACGAAATATAAAACTTATGCTTCTAAGCAAAAATTCAACACTCTAGTATCGAATACGTAAGCGTATATATACATGTAGTGGGTGCGTTAGAAGAACAAAACTCATGATTGTGAATGACAACTTCCTCAAATTATTCGATTTTACCTTATAGAATTTCGTGATGTTTATTCGTAACAATAGGTAAAAATAAAAAGGCAAACAAGTTAAAATGAATAACCACAACCGTGTTGATTAAAGAGCATTTGGTGAATCAAGTGATTACGGAGCAGTATAAAAGATAAATAGAACTTGAGAAACCGAGAAATCTCAAGTTCATATTGCTAGGGTTTAAAATGTTAAGCCCAAAGTCACGTTAGACTGACAAAAACAGTTTAAAAATGCTGTCGTCATTTAGACAAAACCTGGTAGAGATCGTTTAAAAGCAGGAACGACCAATGGAGATAGTTATTTTCTACTTCAATGAGAACTAATAGGAGTAAAACTATGTCTCAGCTTTCTCGTGAAATTCATAGCACCATAGAAGCCAAAATTTCAAGGGTTACTGTTTACGGAAATTTACATATGAAAGGTCTGCTTGCAAGATGACCTATTGTTTGTGTCCGCTTAATCCTGCTTTCAGGAAAGCATGTTTAGCATGTTGTAGTGGGCTTCGAATTTGGACCAGACTTGAGTGAAACAGCTGGGAACCTCGGATCAGTATTCTTTAAGGATTTTGTTCAACTTAAAGACTACTTCTCAACGTAAGTTCATCTGAGGAGAACCAAGGGCTGTAACTGTTCCCAAATATCTGAGAATGAGACCTCTATGTCAGTGAATGATATAGATCGTGAGAATAATTAGGATCAAGGCACGGATGGCAGCATATTCCTTTGATACTGATGATACTTGTCTCAAACCAGTATTCCAATCAGATGCTCTGTGATTGCTGTAGGGGCTCATAAGCTATCAGATTTTTGGATGAATTAAATATTTTGACGAATGCATACTTACAAGAGGGTAATATACCCATCAGCAACCAATTTTTTGTCAAATATTTTAAACACTGAATTACGAATTCCGTTAATAAGGATTATTACGGACGATCATACTTGTGTACCATAATTATTGAGAAGCTAACGTTTTTATTATTTCAACCCTTATACATATAGGATTTCTTATAGTTCTACAGAAGTTTGACCGAAAAAGAAATTTCTCTTAATTGTGATCGATGCATTTATATCCATCTTTTGACAAAAATTGTTCTTTTTTCATTTTTAGTTATAATGCAAAATATAATTTTTTAACGTTCTGTCCTGTTTATACATTATTTAAAATAAATTAAATATTATCATTAAATTTTCTAAAATTTGATTTTTTCAAATTTGTTCTTTGAGCTTTAAACTATTTAAAATGCTTTCGGTTTTTTTTTTCCATAGACAATTTTATAATATTCATTAAATTATAAGTAAGTATTCCAGTAAAAGTGAATAAAGAAGCGCCCACTTATTTCACAAGTCTATACATCTCAGCTATAAAGCTAATAAAAATATATATTTTAATACTTTATACTAAACAGAATATCAATTTTATTTTCAAGCTGAATTAACTCCTTGCCTTTATAAAGTAAGAAACATATATAATTTTCTTTACACTCTTAAGTGCCGACCTAACGTAATAAAATATGACACTCATACCACTGCTTCCCGCTCGCATTTCCTGCAAAATATGCCTTGAAAAAAATAAACACGGTTCACTGTTTTCCCACTGGATGCATCATAACTGCTGCGGGGCCGAGAAGCAACAGAAATTATGCAAGCTCTTTCTTTTTTGTTTTTTTATTGGAATTTTGTTCTGATTAATGGCAACCAGAGTAAAGTACAGTTTTCGGTGTAGTTAGGCAACTGTTAAAACGCGCAGAGCTAATTTGCCTTTCGCGGAAGATAGAAATAAAAATAAAACTTTTTAGCAAGCAAAAACAGCAAAAGAAAAAAAAATGGCGCAGACTTAGGAATGAGAAAACATGGCAGAACCGCATAACGGCAGCTAACAGCGCCGTTTCTGGGGAGATGCATGTTTTAATTATTTTTCTTGGCATTCTTGACGCGCCGTTTCAAATTAGTCATATTTTTAATGCCATTGGGATATGGAGGCCTCAGTGCTTGTATATTTTATTTCGGGAACGGCAGTTTATTAGAATGTATGAATAAATGTTGGTAATTGAAATGAATAAACAATAAGTTTCGCCATCTTTCAGCGGTGGAATAATAAATTGTGTTTAGTTGCTCGACATTTTTATTGAATATAAACATATACATCCCAACGTACCAAATAATTTAAAATTATCTGAATTTTTAAAATAGAACTACATCAAATGCTTATTGATGATAATACACTTAAACACAATTTATTCTGTTGTTGTTAGAGAAAATTTTAAAATGCATTAAGGAATGCACAGTGGATTACCTGAATATCGTAGCATAATGAAATTTCCCCCGTTTTGAAGAAAAAAAAATTTAAATTATAATAAATAAGGATAAGAGGCAATTTGGCATTAACCATCATTTAATACCATTCTAAATATTTAATATTATTAATAAGGGTTTTAATGCCCTTTACAGTAACTAAAAAATTTTATATTTTTGAATTTTAATAAAATAATTTCAAAATTTAATGCCAGTTAATTCACTCAATAATTCAGCTTTTGTTTAATAAAAAAATAAATATTTTAATTCATTGTTTACTAATTTATAGGTGACTGCAAGATCAAAAATGTTCAAGCGCGGATGATGATGGACCCCTTATTTTCTTAATGTATTTTATTTCTATAATATTTATTGTTCAAAGGCATATTTTATTTTAAAATCATTTTTAACAAAGTAAATATAGTTTTTGCAAGATTTTATAATAAAATGTGCAAAACTGTTTGAATCAACAAACACAAGTGGATAATCATCCTTAAAATGGCGATAAAAAGCATTTATCTAACCACATTTGTGCCTGGTCGACCAGACTAAAATACAATATTTTTTTAATATAATTAATTGATTTTTATATTTACTTTTTATATGACAGAGAAATGAAATTAATTAAATAATTTTCCATAAATATTTTGCTAATTTCAATAATTTTAAATAAAATAAATAATAATAGCTTTTTTAAAAAATAATTTAATAATTAAATTAAATAATTTTCGATTATTTCGTGTGGCCCATAGCTAATAAAATTGAATACAGACCTTCCTCATAGTTTCACAACTCTGTCCATGTGTGCTATAAACTAATAAAACCATATAACTTTTATTTATCACACTTTCTATACTTTATACTAAACAGAATATCTATTTTATTCGCAAGATAAATTAAATCCTTGCCTGATAACAAAAGAAATATATATAATTTTCTTTACACTCTTATGAGCCGAGCTCAAGTAATAAAATATGACACTCATACCACTGCTTCCCGCTCGCATTTCTTGCAAATATGCCTTAAAAAAATAAACACGGTTCACTGTTTTCCCACTGGATGCATCATAACTGCTGCGGGGCCGAGAAGCAGCAGAAATTATGCTAGCTGCTGTTTTTTGTTTTTTTATTGGAATTTTGTCCTGATTAATGGCAACCAGAGTAAAGTACAGTTTTCGGTGTAGTTAGGCAACTGTTAAAACGCGCAGAGCTAATTTGCCTTTCGCGGAAGAGAGAAAGAAAAATAAAACTTTTTAGCAAGCAAAAACAGCAAAAGAAAAAAAAATGGCGCAGACTTAGGAATGAGAAAACATGGCATAACCGCATAACAGCAGCTAACAGCGCCGTTTCTGGGGAGATGCATGTTTTAATTATTTTTCTTGGCATTCTTGACGCGCCGTTTCAAATTAGTCATATTTTTAATGCCATTGGGAAATGGAGGCCTCAGTGCTCGTATATTTTATTTAGGGAGAGGCAGTTTATTGGAATGTATGAATAAATGTTGGTAATTGAAATGAATAAGCATTAATTTCGTCATCTTTTATTGCAGGAATAATAAATTGTGTTTTGTTTCTCGACATGTTTATTGAATATATATATGCCAGCGTAGCAAATAATTTAAAATTATCGGAATGTTTAAAATAGAACTGCATCAACTGTTTATTGATGATAATACACTTAAACAGAATTTATATTTTTCTTTAAGGAATTATAAAATGCCTCAGTGAATAACACAGTGGATTACCTAAATATAACGCAATTCCCTTGGTTTTGAAGAAGAAAAAACAAATGGTAAAGTATAATAAATAAGGATGGAAGGCAATCTGTGATTAATAATCATTTATTTATATTCTAAATATTTAATATCATTAATAGGTTTTTAATGCAAATATGTTATCTACTTTATATAAATAAAAGGGAGGGAATGACTTACATATATTTACTGGTAAAGATTAATTCATGGCAATAATTCAACTTTCGTTTAGTAAAAAATATATATATAATTATAGTTTAATTCATTGTTTACTGATTTATAGTGGGCTGTAAGATCAGAAATGTTTAAGACTGAACGCTGGATACCTACCTACTCGATTTTTTTTTTATTTCTGTGATTTTTATTGTTCAAAGGCATATTGCATTTTAAAATCACTTCTAACAACGTAAATATTGTTTTTGCGTTTGATTTGATATTAAAATGTGCAAACCTGTTTGAATCAACACAAACTTGTGTATAGTCATCCTTTTTCATAAATATACAAAATGTTGATGACGATGTATTTGTCTAACTACTTTGTGCCTGGTTTCAAAATATACTGATATTAACTAATATGCTATATACATAAAATATATAATATATTACATTTACTTAAAATTAATACTTATATGATATTTAACTATATCTAAAATATATTTTATGCTTATTATTTAAAAATATACTTATCTATACTAAAATATAAATATAAAAAATAAAATATAGATTATAGACTAAAATGTAATATAATAAATATATAGATTAAAATACACTCTCATATTCATTGACTTTTTAAGTTTATATGATAGTGGAAATATGTATATATTTAATAATTTGAGATGGTTTAGTATGAACATTGGCTAATAAAAGTGAATAAATATGTGCCAGCTGATTTCACAAGTATATCCATCTCTGCTATAAACTAATAAAACCATATAATTTTTGTACTTAATACTAAATAGAATATCTAATTTATTGCCAAGCTACATTAATTCCTCTCCTGGTAAAGTAAGAAGCATATATAATTTTCTTTACACTCTTAAGTGCCAAGCTCGCGTAATAAAATATGACACTCATACCACTTCTTCCCGCTCGCATTTCTTGCAAAACAGGCCTTAAAAAATAAACACGGTTCACTGTTTTCCCACTGGATGCATCATAACTGCTGCTGGGGCCGAGAAGCAACAGAAGTTATGCAAGCTGTTCTTTGTTTTTGTTTTTTTATTGGAATTTTGTTCTGATTAATGACAACCAGTGTAAAGTACAGTTTTCGGTGTAATAGTTCGGCAACTGTTAAAACGCGCAGAGTTAATTTGCCTTTCGTGGAAGAGAGAAATAAAAATAAACATTTTCAGCAAGCAAAAACAGCAAAAGAAAGAAAAAAAAGAAGTGCAGAATTTGGAATGAGAAAACATGCCAGAACCGCATAACAGCAACTAACTCGCGCCGTTACTGGGGAGATGTAGGTTTTAATTATTTTTCTTAGCATTCTTGACGAGCCGTTTCGAATTAGTCATATTTTTAATGCCATTGGGATATGGAGGGCTCAGTGCTCGTGTATTTTATTTCGTGAGCGGCAGTTTATTAGAATGTATGAATAAATGTTGGTAATTGAAATGAATAAGCTATAAGTTTCGCCATCTTTCAGAGCAGGAATAATAAATTGTGTTTATTTGCTCGACATTTTTATTGAATATATATATGCCAGCGTAGCAAATAATCTAAAATTATCTGAACGTTTAAAATAGAACTACATCAACCGTTTATTGATAAGAATGCACTTAAAGCCCAATTTAGTCTGTTTTTCTTTGAAAACGTTATAAAATGAATTAGGGAATACACAGTGGATTGCCTAAATATCATAGCATAACGCAATTCCCTTGGTCTTGAAGAAGAAAAAGAAAAGATAAAGTATAATAAATAAGGATAAAAGGCAATCAGTGATTAAGCATCATTTAATTTCATTATAAATATTTAATATCGTTAATAGGTTCTTTAATGCAAATATGTTATCTACTTTACATTAGCTAAAAACAGATGGTATGACTTGCATACCTTTTCTCGTTACGATTAATTCATGACAATAATTCAACTTTTATTTAGTAAAAAAATTAATATAGTAATATTTTAATACATTGTTAATTAATTTATAGGATAGTGTATGATCAGAAATGTTTAAGGCTGAATGTTAGATACCTAACTGCTTGATTTTATTTATTTCTGCGATATTAATTGTTCAAAGGTATGTTGCATTGTAAAATCATTTTTAACAAAGTAAATATTGTTTTTGAAAGATCTTATATTAAAATTTGCAAACCAGTTTGAATCAATTCATACTTGTCTATAGTCATCCTCTTTCTAAAATATAAAAAATGTTAAGGAAGAAGCAGTTGTCTAACGAATTTGTACCGGGGTTACCAAACTAAAATATTGTTTTGAATGTAATTCATTGTTTTTTAGTTATTTTTATGTGAATGAGAAATGAAATATGCCTGTATTAAACTATTTATAATTATTATGTGTTATAATTATTATGTATAAATTTCCATTATTTCATGTGACCATCAGCTAATAAAAGTGAAAAATAAAGTGTCCGCTGATCACACAAGTCTATCCATTTTTGCTATAAACTAATAAAACAATATAATTTTTATTTATGGCCCATTCCCTACTTTATATACTAAACAGAATATCTATTTTATTTCCAAGCTACATTAATTCTTTGCCTGAGTAAGAAACATATATAATTTTCTTTACACTGTTAAGTGCCGAGATCGCGTATTATAATGTGACACTCATACCACTGCTACCCGCTCTCATTTCTTGCAAAATAAGCCTTAAAAAAATAAACACGGTTCACTGTTTTCCCACTGGAGGCATCATAACTGCTTCGGGGCCGAGAAGCAACAGAAATTATGCAAGCTGTTATTTTTTTTTTTGTTTTTTTATTGGAATTTTGTTCTGATTAATGGCAACCAGAGTAAAGTACAGTTTTAAGTGTAGTAGTTTGGCAACTGTTAAAACGCGCAGAGCTAATTTGCAGCCGCGGAAGACAGAAATAAAAATAACATTTTCTGAAAGCAAAAACAGAAAAGAAACAAAAAAAATGGCGCAGACTTTGGAATGAGAAAACATGGCAGAACCGCATAACAGCAACTAACCGCGCCGTTACTGGGGAGATGTATGTTTTAATTATTTTTCTTAGCATTCTTGACGCGCCGTTTCAAATTAGTCATATTTTTAATGCCATTGGGATATGAAGGGCTCAATGCTCGTATATTTTATTTCGGGAGCGGCAGTTTATTAGAATGTATGAATAAATGTTAGTAATTGAAATGAATAAGCAATAAGTTTCGCCATCTTTCAGCGCAGGAATATTTTTTTTTTGGCTCGACATTTTTATTGAATATACACATATACATGTCAGCTTAGCAAGTAATTTAAAATCATCTGAATGTTTAAAATATAGCTGCATCAACTCTTTATTGATGATTATACATTTAAATACAGTTTATATTTTTCTTTGAGAAAATTATAAAATGCAATAGGGAATAAACAGTAGATAATAAATATCGTAGCATAATGCAATTCCCTTGGGTTTGAAGAAGAAAAAAAGTTAAAGTATAATAAGTAAGGATAAAAGGCAATATGTGATTAACCGTTAATTAATTAATTATAATCTAAATTTTTAATATCATTAATAGGGGTTTTAATGCAAATATGTTATCTACATTACATTAACTAAAAAATTTTAGATTTTTTAAATTTAATAAAATAATTTTAAAATTTAATGAAAAATTAATTCATTGCAATAATTCAACTTTTGTTCTGTAAAAAAATAAATGCAATATTTTAATTCATTGTTTACTAATTTATAGGAGACTTCAGGATCAGAAATGATCAAGCCTGGATGATGGACCTCTATTGTATTCAATTTTTTTTATTTCTAAAATATTTATCATTAAAAAGCATATTTCATTTCAAATCACTTTTAACAACATAAATGTTATTTTTGGAAAATTTTTATTAAAATATGCAAACCTGTTTGAATCAAGACAAAGTTGTGAATAGTCATCCTTTTCATAAATATACAAAAATGTTGATGGAAACTTGCGCCTACTTTGTGGCTGGTTTCAAAATATACTGATATTAACTAATATACTATGTATATAAATTACACTTATATACTATTTAATTATATCAAAATATACTCATACAGACTAAAACATACTTTTTAATATATTCATTGATTTTTTATATTTAATTTTATATGATAGAGGAATGAAATATGCATATATTAAATGATTTTAGATAATTTCCTATGACCTTAGGTTAATAAAAGTAAATAAAGAAATTCCCCTGATTCTACAAGTCTATTCCATCTCTGCTATAAACTAATAAAACCATATAATGTTTTTTTTATCACACATTCGATACTAAATACTAAACATAATATCTAGTTTATTTCCAAGCTACCTTAATTCTTCTCTTGGTAAAGTAAGAAACATATATAATTTTCTTTACACTCTTAAGTGCTGAGCTCGCGTAATAAAATACGACACTCATGCCACTGCTTCCCGCACGCATTTCTTGCAAATGTGCCTTAAAAAAATAAACACGGTTCACTGTTTTCCTATTGGATACATCATAACTGCTGCGTGGCCGAGAAGCAACAGAAATTATGCTAGCTGGTTTTTTTTTGTTTGTTATTTATTGGAATTTTGTTCTGATTAATGGCAACCAGAGTAAAGTACAACTTTCTGTGTAGTAGTTTGACAACTGTTAAAACGCGCAGAGCTAATTTGCAGCCTCGGAAGACAGAAATAAAAATAAACATTTTTAGCAAGCAAAAACAGCAAAAGAAAGAAAAAAAATGATGCAGAATTTGGAATGAGAAAACATGGCAGAACCGCATAATAGCAACTAACCGCGTCGTTACTGGGGAGATGCATGTTTTAATTATTTTTCTTAGCATTTTTGACGCGCCGTTTAAAATTAGTCATATTTTTAATGCCATTGGGATATGAAGGGCTCAGTGCTCGTATATTTTATTTCGGGAGCGGCAGTTTATTAGAATGTATGAATAAGTGTTGGTAATTGAAATGAATAAGCAATAAGTTTGGCCATCTTTCAGCGCAGCAATAATAAATTGTGTTTTGTGTCTCGACATTTTTATTGAATATGTACGTATACATAACAGTGTGGCAAATACTTTAAAATTATCTGAATGTTTAAAATAGAACTACATCAACTGTTTATTGATGATAATACATTTAAACACAAATTAATGTATTTTTTTTGAGAAAACTATAAAATGCATTAGGGAATACACAGTGTATTATATAAATATCGTAGCATAATACAATTTCCCCTGTTTTGAAAAAGAAAAAAGAAAGAATATATTAAATAATGATAAAAGGTAATCTGTGATTAATCATCTTTTAATTCCATTTTAAATATTTAATATAATAACTAGGGTTTTTAATGTAAATATATTATCTACTTTACATTAACTAAAAAAAAGATGGAATGACTTGTGTACTCGTTATATAAAAGAAATAAATGAACATTAATGCTATATTTATTTAAATCGCTTTGTACATAGATATTTAAATGTATTTATAACGTTGTTTTTTTAAAAGGTAATTAAAATTTATAAATTAAAATATATTTTAATAATAAACGTATTACAATAAATAGTACAGTATGATAATATGTACTATTAATTTTTATTTTCATTTGTCGTATAATAATTTTTATTGTTAAATAAATTTATTTAAGTTTTTTTTTAATTTTCTAAAAGCAATAAAACTTTATTTCTAAATATTCCTTTTAAAAATGAATTAACTGCATTCAAATAAATAATTTCTCAATGCTTTTCTAATGCGGAAAAACCTTTTAAAATGTTTAATATTATATTTATGAAAATCTCGGATTTATATCCTTATTTGATAAATTATAATATATTATTTATATTATAATTTATAAAGAGATTGAAGTATTTAATTCATTTTCCATTGCATTTTTGAGCAAAAATAATATTTTTATTAAATGTTTACAAAAAATAAGGAAAAAACTCTTTCGTATATCATATGTACAAATAATTAAATAAAATCAAACTTTATATCATCGTTACTGTGCACCGATATGAATCATTTATAAAAAAAAACATTTCTAACATTGTAAGAAAGAACAATGATAAATGTATTCTTAATAATTATATTCCAAAAATGTGAATACAACTCCTTTTTCTTATTCAAAATCGATTTATTTTCCAGGAAAATAATATTTAAAAAACCTTTCAATGCGTCTGAGTATTTTCATTCTCCATTTTCAACAATAACAGTTCATCTTTATTTCTTACATTACAACTAAAAACCTTTCAAAAAACTCACAGATACCTTTTGAGTGAAAAAAAAAAATATGCAAGGGAAACAGGAAAAATAAAATCTGCGCACATTTCTTTCTCATATTGTGTATTTAGTATATTTCACAATAACTATTCAATGCATTCATCATCAAACAGAAAATGACATTCTTTGGCATATATTCATCGCAGTAATCTTTACAGGAAAGAAGCACGGTATATATCATTCTGATTTAAGTTTACTGCCTGGAAAAATCTTCTGTTCGCTATGTTTATTTTATGAGACACAAGTTAAGAATAATAAGTTAAGAACTCTTTCGTATATCATATGTACTAATAATTGATTAAAATTGAACATTTCATGTAAAAACTTTATATCATTGTTACTATGCACTGACATGAACTTATTTATAATAAAACATCCCAAAAATTGTAAGAAAGAACAATGATGAATGTAATAACAATAATTTTTATATTAATTATATTACAAACAACTAATATAAAAACATTTTTTAAATCAAATCCTACTTTTTTTTTCACTCTACTGTAGAAAGTCCTTTATAAATAATTTTCATTCATTTTTTTTAAGTTTATTTGGCGCCATCTATTGTTAGATATATGCAACTTAAATCTAAGAAAAACTAAAATTAATAAATTAAATTTAATTAATGAATTAATATTTGAAAAAACTGTATTAACATCAAGTGTCATCCAGTACAAGGTCAAAAAAATGTATTTGAACTAGAGTGGAGGAATAAAAAGTATTTTATTAACGGTTGAAAATTTGAACAAGATATATATAGGGAGAGTGTGAGCTAATAGAAGGAATTGAAAAAAATACAACTCCTTTTCCGTATTCAAAATCGATTTATTTTCCAGGAAAATAATATTTCAAAAATGTTTCAATGCGTCTGAGTATTTTCAGCCTCCATTTTCAACAATAACTGTTCATCTTTATTTAGCACAATACAACTAAAAACATTTCAAAAAAAACTCTCAGATACCTTTTGAGTGAAAAAAAATATGCAAGGGAAGAATAAAATCTCACAGACATTTCTTTCTCAGATTGTGTATTTAGTATATTTCACAATAACTATTCAAAACATTCATCATCAAACAGAAAATGGCTTTCTTTGGCATATATTCATGGCAGTAATCTTTACAGGGACGAAACACGGTATATATCATTCTGATTTAAGTTTACTGCCTGGAAAAATCGTCTGTGCGCTGTGTTTATTTTATGGGACGCCCTAATTTGGCGGCCGGGATTCTCTCCCACGATTTGGCAAACTTCTTTTATTGCACATGTGTCACGACAATCTGCTATAGCAGCAATTTACTGGCACATTACCCTGAATTTGCATCAGCGATACAACAGCATAAAGGTATTCTGGTAACAAGGTCTTTTATTTTGTCAATTTTGTCTTGTAACAGGAGAATTTAAACCTGATCAGAACAAAGTGACCAAGGGAAGAAAAATGTTTATGTGAGAGGTGTTTTTTTTTTCTCTTTGAATATTTTTAAAAAAAAAAAGTCTATTTCCTAAATAAAATAAGGCTATGTCCCATCGCATTGTGCGTGAAACTTGGGGGTAAATTATTGTTTTATAGTGTTTCCTAATGTACTATAATGCTTTGTTTTTCATCAATTTATAACACATTTTTTTTCTCTCACGACATATAATGATTTATAAAACACATTTCTAAAATTGTAATTGAATATTTGTATTGTAAAATTGTACGTAGAGTAACATTATTTTAAAAAGAAATGCATTTTCATTTTCTATGTTATGCATGCGCATTCTTCGCATATTTGCGTATTCTATGTATTTGTAATGCTATGCATTTTCTAATACAAATTACCAGTTTTGAATAAGAACTTCTAAAAACTTTCTTTACAGATTCAATTGAAAATAATTATTTGAAAATCAGTACAAAAACTTGGCATAATTACTGCTTAGAAGAATTTACGCAATTACGTATCAAGACCTATCACGTATACGTATTATGTATCACGTATTGTATCAAGAATTGCTGCAATTACTTCTTTTCCTCTGTGTTTCCATTGACAATTTAGGATATAGGCAAATTTTTGAATAGTTACAAATCTAACAAACATTATTGTCAATTAGACAAAACACGAAATTTTTTTTAAAAATTGTAATAGTTTGCTTGTTTATGTAATCCGTTCAAAATTAAGAATGTAGTGCAAATATTTTAGTAACACTTATTAACCGATAAATAACTATATTTACTTTCTCCTTGGCCCTGCAATCCATGTTGGACCATGGCCATCTGCCTACTTACAGATTCCGAAACAGGATATGTTTTATCTTTAAGGGGTAATGTAGTCATCCATAAGTCCAACGCTTTACAGACTAATTATATTGGCGCCTACTGTTTAAAGCGAATTCCGAATCACTACAAACTTCCATGGCACCGAACGCCAGAGCTCTAGTCACTCGGCCATACGACACCAAATAATTATACTAGAAAACATAAAAATAATTGAGCTATAATGCTTCCATCACTTTGGTTAAAGTTAAGTAGTTGATTTATTTAATTTTAACTACTATATTTTTTTTCCTTAAAGAAAAATATTTTATAAGTAATTTTATGAAATTATACAGTTTTTTGCGATTAGCTTTGCGATTTTCTAGGGATTGTCGTTAATTTTTATCTATCGCAAATATTTAGGTTCTTTAATTCAAGCATTTCCTTACTCATGTCCTTATTCTTTTCTTTATTCATTTGAAACATTTATTTATTTCAATTCTTAAATTCAAATATTTCCTTATTTCAATTCTTCAATTCAGGTATTTATTTCAATTCTTCAATTTAGATATTTATTTCAATTCTTCAATTCAGATATTTTTTCAATTCTTCAATTCAGGTATTTATTTCAATTCTTCAATTTAGATATTTATTTCAATTCTTCATTTCAGATATTTATTTCAATTCTTCAATTCAGATATTTATTTCAATTCTTCAATTTACATATTTCCTTATTTCAATTGAGATATTTCCTTATTTCAATTCAAATATTTTCTTATTTCAATTCACATATTTCCTTATTTCAATTCACATATTTCCTTATTTCAATTCACATATTTCCTTATTTCAATTCACATATTTCCTTATTTCAATTCAGATATTTCCTTATTTCAATTCAAATATTTTCTTATTTCAATTCACATATTTCCTTATTTCAATTCACATATTTCCTTATTTCAATTCACATATTTCCTTATTTCAATTCACATATTTCCTTATTTCAATTCAGATATTTCCTTATTTCAATTCAAATATTTTCTTATTTCAATTCACATATTTCCTTATTTCAATTCACATATTTCCTTATTTCAATTCACATATTTCCTTATTTCAATTCACATATTTCCTTATTTCAATTCACATATTTCCTTATTTCAATTCAGATATTTCCTTATTTCAATTCAAATATTTTCTTATTTCAATTCAAATATTTTCTTATTCCAACATACCAATAATCTTAATTATAAAAATGAATTTATTTACTTAAATCTCTCAGTGTAATTATTTTAAATAATTTTAATATTATGGTAGAATTATAGCAGGCAAATTAATAACTACGGTTTCTTTGTTGTTAATAAAACAAATTATTTCCAATTTTCTCATAATTATATGTTCTAAACTTCCTACACCAATTTAACTTAATGCCATAGAAAAATAAAAGAACACTCTTTAAAAAATCATTATCTATCTTAGAAACAAATTCCAGTGATAAAAACAAATTATTATTACACGATAAAAAGATAAGCATATTTATGAAATCATTACAGGGCAACGTGCCAAATACCAGCGAGGGATATCCTTTTAAAACCGAAATGCATCAATTGACACTGCACACAAAAATAATTTTATGTACTCCAATTTTCGTATTATGTTAATACCATAATAGCAATATTATCAGCAAATTATCTATATGGCCATTGTAAAATAAATTACTCTTGTAACACTGCAAAATATAGGATCATCACAGAAGCACATAATCCTTAAACAATTTCATTATTAATGTGAGAATGAATAAAAAAGGGCACAAAAAGCAATCAACATGATGCCATACTTGACCATCATTTAAAGAATAGCAGTTTAGTACTCCATTTAGCTTTATTTGGCATGCCAAGCATGTGCGTACTACATTCTACGTCAGCAGCATTTGATTAGTATTCCAAGCAATTTGACGGCAAATGACGCTTTATAGTGCACGTATAAAGTTTAGTGGTCCTTTCCACAAAGCGTTCCAGTTACTAAGTAACTTTTTTTTCCGTCTGTAGTAGAGGAATAAAAGACGATCTCTTGAATAAGGCACTAATGAATCTCTTTCTATGTAGTACTACTGCCAGATGGATTGCTATCTAATGCTCATTGAGGCATTTATTCCTGTTAAGTTCGATTCGTATCATTGACTATTGGACTGAGCGGATGGCTTTGTGTGTGTTCATATGGGGATCTTGGTATTTATGGTGAAGGAAATATTGCTAATGAAGGACAATATCTGAGATGATGAATGTAAGGATCTAACAATGGATAAAAAGTACTAATAAATAATTAAAATAAAAATAATAATTGTTCCAAACTCTAATAAAATAGCATATTTGATAAATGATTTCAAATAAAAATAATTTCAAATGATAAATATTTCAAATAAAAGAAATATTGTTAATGATTGTAGAAATATTGTTAATAAAGGGCGATATCTGAGATTATGAATGTAAGGATCTAAAGATGGATAAATATACTTCAAAACTCTAATAAAATAGCAAATTTAATAAAAGATTGGAAATAATAAATTATAAATAATATTGGAATCCATTATATCTATTTCATTTTATCTAGGCTAAGAAAAGTTTTAACAAGAAGATTTAAATCATATTTACTAAAATGATTTTGATTAAAATGAAATTAGAATAATACTTAAGGACAAAATTATATTATAAATAGGTTATTCTGGAGACCCATATTTATTGAAAAAATGTATTCCGAGTTTCATTATCATTTGCTACAGTTTGTGTCTTTATGTAGTATGAATCTCTTTCTATGTAGTACTACCACCAGATGGATTGCTATCTAATGCTCATTGAGGCATTTATTCCTGTTAAGTTCGATTCGTACCATTGACTATTGGACTGAACAAATGGCTTTGTGTGTTCATATGATGATCTTGGTTTTTAATGTAAAGGAAATATTGTTAATGAAGGACGAAAAAGAAAAAGAAAGAAAACTTAATTTTGGCTAAAAATGAAATTAATAGAAATTTTACAAAACTATTCAAATTTAAATCAATTAGTTATTATCAAATATTTTATTAATTTTCCATAAAGTAGGAAGGAATAAATAAACAGTTATTAAATTCAATTAATTGTCAAATAAACATAATAAAGAAATCTAAGTATTAAACAAAATAAAAAATTTTAAATTTATAAGAAATTTTTCAATAAAAATACTGCACTTATTCAAAAGCGTAGTTAATAACACTGAAAAAATAATTAAAATTATTATTAATATATAATTTTTTATTAAAATGTTTAAAATATTTTTAAACATTTTAAATTACAAACTTACTTTTTCTTTTTTAAAATTACATTTCTCCAAAAATTCTAACATGTGTTACCAATATTAAATAAATTTTTAAATTCCTATTCCTTTATTCAGAAAAGTCCAAAATATAAAATAGGAAAGATAATTTTTTATTTATTTTTATGAATCTTTCTTTTTATATTAATCTATTTTATTCATTATACCATTTATTTATCTATTTTAAATAAAATGTTGATAGTAATATAGAGTTGAATGTTGATAGTATATATATATATATATATATATAAGCATATGTAGAGATATGATATGTATGTTTAACATTGTTTGAAGGAAGGCTCTAAAATCCAATTTATCTCAGCGGTGATATTGAAACTGACCGTTATTAAAGTGAATTAAAGTAATTAAATATTTAATATAGAGCAATTCATAATTCCTGAATTTAGTAGATATTAAAGCGAAAACATTAAAATATAGTACACAATGTTCTTATCCGCAAATAATTTAACCAAGCTATTACTCAGAATAATTATCGCATTGTTACTAAAATACATTAATATTTCTCTTTTGGAAGATCCTGAATGAAAGATAGCAGTTTCGAAGCACGATTCGACTTGGGACACGCGCCTACTAGTAAAATATTAATTTTACTAAATAATTAATTTTCATGAATGCAATCTGTTTCACTACGTAATGATTGATTACTAAGCCGTAAGTTTAATTACGGATTCAATTAGCAATTCAAAAGGTAGAATTTCTGAGTTTTCAATCAAAAATGAAAGTAACTAATTAAAGAGTTGAAAGCAGATGGTCATCACTTATGATTCTTCATTTAGTTTCATTGTAATGCATTACGACAATTTAAAAATCAGATTTATTATTATCGGTAAAAATTTAAGGCTGATGGGAAATAAACTAATAGGCCTATTATAATATTCAATAAAAATTTATTGATATAGATATATTGTATTTTAAAATTTGAATTAAACTAATAAATTAGAAAAAATGCGATTAAATTTTAAATTCAATTCCATTAAGTTAAAAAAAATTAATTAATTAATTTTAATTTTAAAATAAATTTAATTTGAGTTTAAAATAAAATTAATACTTGAAATAAATTAGTGATATGATGTAAATTAATTAATTTTGAAAATAAATTATATTAAATAATTGTTTTCAAATTTATGTATTTCGTTAAAATATTTAACATAATAACATTTTTATAAAATTAAGCATTAATATTTAATATTTGTTAATGTAATATAACTATTAAATATTGTTTCAAATGTAACTAATTTATATCATTTGGGGTTATGTACAAATGCAATTTTTATTGCCAAAATACAATTTTGTCTCAGAAAAATTAAAAAAAGTTGTCAAATTATAATATTCTAAGTGTATCGATTATACTAAATTATACAACTTCTATCGATTATACTAGCTAATACAATTTGTATGTATTATTCTAGGTTGTACAATTTGTATCGATTATATTAGCTTTTATATTTCGTATCGATTACATAGTTTTTATTAATCTTTTAAGTGCTATTTTTTTCCTCTTCAATAATTATAAGATAATAAATAATGATCATTTTTTCATTTTAATAATAGTAAAAATACAGTAGAATAATTTAATTGTATGTACTTTTTAATAAAATAAAAGAAATTTTATAAAAGACATAGTTTTATATAAATATATAGTATCCATTAAAAAAAAAAAAGCATATTTTAAACTTTTTTTTTTCTCATACAGTTTATGTGAAAAATTTGGATGGATATTTTCAGGAACAACATTATATTATGTTTTAACTTTGTCAAAATCTTTACCAACATACTCGTATCTTCATTTATTGGATTTTTATTCTTAAAATAACTCAATGAACTATAGAGGTTAAAATATTTTTCGCATTTTATTATTAAAATCCATATCCATAACATTATAAAATTAAAAATATTTTATACTATCCTTTATTTGAAATGATAACCTTGTCTATATTATTTTCTTTCCCATATTGTTAAAATTATAATGCATCACATGCAGTTCTATTTTAATCAATTGTATTTACGTTATTGAATAATTATTATTGTATACCAAAACATTTAAATTTAAAATAAATAGTAAATACTTTTCAATATTATATAAAAATTGATAAATTACAATTGCTAGAGTCTTGATATTCGTTGTTCAACAAATTTAAACTTTATAACTATAACTAACTTCAAATTGTTTTAAATACTGCAACCGTTTTGCAGAAATACGTTTAAAATTTTTTTTCTATTTTTGAAGCTATGTTAAAGAATCTTTCCTGATCAATTAATGTGTTAATGCGATTTAATATGTGTTAAAAAGATACTTAATGTGTTAAATAGATTTTGTGTGACATTTTTTTAATATTGAATGCTTATCTTTTAAATTATCATTTATAATTTAATGCTTAATTAATAATCGATACAATATTCCTAATTATTTATTTTTAAGTGTAGATCCAGATATTTTATTGATCTACTACGTTTTTAAACTAAATTTTAACGAATATTATTTTTCAAATTGTTTATTGAATTCCAAAGTTTTTTTTTAGCAAATAACTGAAAATAATACTTGTAATATCTATTTTTCAAATACAAACAGGAATACAAGGCCTATTATTCTAGTACAAACAGTACTGTAATACTTATTATTCTAGATGATTTTATTGTTCAGAAAAGCTTTTCATATTCATGAACATTTCATTAAAACCAAACAAGATGAAACCCCAATATTACCATAAATTCTAATTAAACAAAAAACATAAATATTCAGGAATAAGTATTTTCTCTCCTTAAGCGTCAGCGCGAAACATAATGTTTGAGAAGCAATAGAGTAACAAAAGGTGGTTGAAAAATTATGACAATGATTTAAGTCTTTTGTAGCATTCGCTATTATTCATTATAGTTTCTTTTATTTCAATGCCTTGAATAAGCACGACAAGTCATTTATCGCACCTTTGTGTTAGGTATTGTTTTTGAACCTGGCATAATGATTAATATTATTTTGTTTGACTGTATATCCATCTGGATTCATGGGAATATGAAATTTGAAAATGTCATAAATCATCATGAAATATGGCTTCTGCAGTTGCAAAAATTAATATTAATCATGGCTTATGAATAATTAAAATATTTAGGAAAATAAATTAGTTTACATATATTTACATTTTTTTTAACCCGATTTACATATTTAGTGGACAGAAGTACACTCATCAAATTAATAATTATGTAAAATTTTTATTTATTTTTTAATGATATTAATTATTATTTTAGGGATTATTGTCAAGATCGACTTCATGTCAGCAGAATCATGAATTCTCACTGGGGTGATTCTTCAGACTTCTCGTGGAAAAACACGCACGGAAAGACAAAGTCATCCTTTCAAAACAGGTTACAAAATTGGACTTTGGATCCACCGTTCAGGGTTAAGGAGAAAGAGAGTGAACAGTTCAGTGAAGCAGCTCAAGTAGTAGAGAGTTGCCTATCCAAGAGAACTTGTTAATTTGGATCCAACATTCATGGTTAAGGAGAAAGAATGAACAGTTCAGTGAAGCAGCTGAATCATTGGGCAGGGTGCCTATCCAAGAGAACTTGTTAATTTGGATCCAATATTCAGGGTTAAGGAGAAAGAGTGAACAGTTCAGTGAAGCAGCTCAATCATTGGGCAGGGTGCCTATCCAAGAGAACTTGTTAATTTGGATCCAGCGATCAGGGTTAAGGAGAAAGTCATTATTTTGTAAATATTTTACAAAATAATGCTTTTGAAAAGTCACTTTATACATATTTTACTATTTACTATTATTTTTTTCTAATGCTTTAATAATTACTATTAATTTTACTAATATTATAAATAATATCCTATTTGCTTATAAAATAAAAGGAGGTATGACAAAATAGGGTTCAAAATATCTGTCAGCATGAGAGCATTATAGACATTACTTAATATAGATAAATTTAGTGATGACTCTGGAACAAAACTTCACATCAACATTCAACTTGCCTCTCTAGTTTCTTAGATTTAGTCATATACAGGTTTACTCACATTTGTAATTGTTCTTAAAAACTATTTCTCTATTTTGTTAGTTTAGTAATTGTAATTCAGAAATTATTCCAAATGTCACATGAAAAACACAATTTTCTACAATTCTATGATTCATTGATTAATCTTCTGATAGTCAATGAAGACCAATATTTTAACAAAAACAATATTTTAACAAAAAAAATCTGACATTTTCTGTAGAAATTATTAAATTATTTTTAAAAACACTGCTGAAAATTTAAACTGCATGTATTTTTGGTAACTCTAATTACCTACCAAGTGTTAAAATGAATATCGAAAAGAAAATTGTATATTTTACGTTTTCCATCCATCTTACAGCTATCACTAAGTAGTAATTTTACTATAATAAACACTTTTAATTTAATACAACATAATTTATCTTCTGTAATATCAAAACAAATATTCACAAAAAACCCAGATGATTTAGAATTTATAATTCGTAATGTAATATCGATCTTTTGTGACAGAAAAAAAAAAAAATTAACCTTTATTGGAAAAAGTACATTTAGAGATTTGAGTTTTTTTTTTTTTTATATATTTATTTTCGTTACACAGTTCAATATATTTTTCTAAATTCGTGACATGCCTTTTCATAATAATTATTTCATTTCCAATAAAAACGGGAATTAAGAATTAGAAAGAAATAAAACAAATAGATGTTTTCAATAAAAATATCTCCATACTGCTTGAAAATTTTTCTCTTTAATATTGGAAAAACTATAATCAATACAGAGAGTCATTAAAATATGATTTATGGGATTTAGTATCGAATATTATTCATAGATTTTTACCACCTTCAAAAAAACCGTCGTTTTGATAATAAAAAAAAAAAAAAAGAATGAAAGGATTTTGAGATGTAGATTTGATTATGACTTCCCTGTTCATAATTTTATTTTGATTTGAACTTCGATTTCAATTGCAGTTAATGACAATTTAATGAGTTACATTCTGCATAGTGAATTGAGCTTTTTATTAGTCCACACATGAAACTTTTGGAAAATGTTTTAACTACAATTGTACTTAACATGCACTTGACACGTATGTTATTCTTTTACATAATATGTAAGAGAAAACATCATTAAAGTTATTAATATTTCTTTTTAAGTTTTATTTATTAGATGTCAGATAAATTAGAACAATTATAGTACCGAAATGCAATATTAGATTATCTTTTAAATATATAATTGAAATATTAATCTATATATGAAACTTTTGGAAAATGTTTTAACTACAATTGTACTTAACATGCACTTGACACGTATGTTATTCTTTTACATAATATGTAAGAGAAAACATCATTAAAGTTATTAATATTTATTTTTAAGTTTTATTTATTGGATGTCAGATAAATTAGAACAATTATAGTATCGAAATGCAATATTAGATTATCTTTTGAATATAATTGAAATATTAATCCATATATGAAACTTTTGGAAAATGTTTTAACTACAATTGTACTTAACATGCACTTGACACGTATGTTATTCTTTTACATAATATGTAAAAGAAAACATCATTAAAGTTATTAATATTTCTTTTTAAGTTTTATTTATTAGATGTCAGGTAAATTAGAACAATTATAGTATCGAAATGCAATATTAGATTATCTTTTGAATATAATTGAAATATTAATCCATATATGAAACTTTTGGAAAATGTTTTAACTACAATTGTATTTAACACTCACTTGACAAGTATTTTATTCTGTTGAATAATATGTAAGAGAAATCATCATAAAAATTATAATTAATATTTCTTTTTAAGTTATATTTATCAGATGTCAGATAAATTAGGCCAATTATAGAATCGAAATTCAATGTTAAAATACCTTTTGAATATCATTGAAATATTTAACTATTACCATTTTTTGATATCATTATTTTATCTCACAAGCAAAACAATCAATTACAAGGCAAGAGATTATTTATTTTAAAAATGGTAATTACAGTTTCATGATAGATAAATAAGAAAATTCTTGATATTTTTAGTTTAATTTCGAAGGATAAATATTTTCTTCCATATCAAATAAGTCCAATCAATAATTAATGAGATTTTTTTGTATATTGTTTGATATTTTTTACACATATTAGAAAAGGATCAATTTTTTTAAATGTGTAAATGTAATTCCATTATTAATAGAGTTACATTACAATGTTTTATTTTTCCAGGTACATCCAAATGTACAATAATTATAACAGGAATCAAACTACATTTGTTTGTATTTATTAACTTGAATACCTTTCTTACTATCTGACGAGCAAAACAAGCTAAAAAGCAAGATATTATTTATTTCAAAATTGGTGATTATAATTTAATGATAGATAAATAAGAAATTTGTTGATATTTTTACGGTAATTTCGAAAGATAATATTTCTTTCCATGTAGAAATAGGTAAATCAATGATTAATAAGATTATTCTGAGTAATGTTTGATATTTTTGATATATGTCAAAAAAGGATAAATTTTTTTAAATGTGTAAATGCAATTTCATTACTAATACAATTACAATACAATGTTTTTATTTTCCCAGATACACGAAACTGTGCAATAAATATAATGAGCATTAAACTACAATTGTTTGCATTTATTAATTTGAATGACTTTTTACTATCTTTAGCTATAACATTATACATTTTAGTCATGAAGAAATCAAAATTATCTATATTTTCATCATAAAACTTTTATATTAATTAGCAATATCATATATGTATCTATTTGTATTTATATTATATTTGTTTATATTGTAATTTGTCAAAAATAAAATAAAATTTCATACTAAAGATAAAATACTCTATCTAATTTTCTAGAACTACTAACATTGGTAATTGATAGTGGTACTAATTAGTATAGTAATATAATATTACTAATTATAGTATACCAATTAGCTACTAATGATTGCACTAATCAGTGGTTCTAATTAGCAGTTCTAGAAAATTAGAACATTGTAATTGTTCTAGAAAAATATAGTGCTTCTAGAAAATATTTTTTTAAATACAATGCATTAAGTTTTATAATTATTATAATGGAATACGAATTTCATATAACTTGCATTGTAAATTCTGTTTTGGCAGTTATTAAAAGTAAATAAATTCTGCTATGTTAAAAATTTATTTGAATTTTAATTAGTTCATAAAATTAAAATTTACTTTTTCTGATTTTATGCAAATCTAAATGAAGTTTTATGCAAATCTAGATCTTCTTTTGCAGTTTCTTAAATATTTTTAATTATTTTAAGCTAGAGCAAAATTTAATAAAATTGTATTAATGAAGATTTGAAATTATTCTTAATTAAATGAAAAATGCAAATAATTGTATTTAAAAATGCTTTACATTTAAAATGTTATGTTTTGTTTGTCATTTTTATGTTTTGATAATTTAAAAAAAAATCTTTTCTAATTAATTTGCAATGATATATAAAAATCACATTAATGTTACATTCACAGCATATAATTCATGTCAGTTTATATGTTTTATATCATTTTATATGTTTAATTTTATGTATTTTTTATCTAAATCTTCCTTTGGAGTTTCTTAAATATTTGATGTAATTTAAGCTAGAGCAAAATTTAATAAAATTGTATTAATCAAGATTTAAAATTATTCTTAATAAAATAAAAATAATTAATGTAGATGACTTAAAAAATTTTGTAATAAATTTGTCAATGATATATAAAAATCACATTAATATTCCATTCACAACATAAAATTGATTTCATTTTATATGTTTTATGTTTATTATATATGTTAAATTTTATATGTAATTTATATGTTTTTATATCAATTTATCTGTTTAATTTTATATATTTTTTATCTAAATCTTCCTTTGGAGTTTCTTAAATAAGTAACGCTGGTTAAGTATTCTAAAATAGAGCAAAATTTAATAAAATTATATTTAAAAAAGTTTTTCATTTAAAGTATTATGTTTTGTAGGGCATTTTTATGTTTTGATGATTTAAAAAAAATATATTGTAATTAATTTGACAATGATGTACAAAAATCACATTAATATTACATTCACAACATATAATTCATGCCATATTCAGTAAGTTCCACAAATATCTTACATGAACTTTTAATTATTTAGAATTTTATTTCTGTATAGTCATGTTAGCGTTTCGAATTTCAGGAAGAAAATTTCATTTCGTGTATGCTTCCTTTTTGTGCAGAATTTTCGGTAGATATAATTAATTCAGGTAAAGAAAAAAAAGTAACCTTCCTTAAACAAAGTTAGTATTCTTTAATGGAATTTTTTAGAACTGAAACACGATCTAATTTATTTTTTCCTTCCTCGTTTCAATTAGCTCTTTTTCGAGTTAACTAAGGTTTTTCATCTCCCATAAAGAATACTTTAATGAAAACAAGATAACAAGATACATTGTCCGCTGCACTAAGGTTCTCGAGACAGTAAATGCAGTTTTCAATTACGTAAGATTGAGAATGAAAACAGTTTTTGCGGCAGAGTATTAAAATGCATTAACTTATTAGCCATTGATGTAGTTTTGTGCTTATTTTAAGAAGAAGTAAAAAAGAATAATAATCATCTTATACATGGCTGATGCACTTGTATCTAAGATATTTCGATAGCATTATAAAAAGACATCAATAATTAAAAGTTGCTCGTTAAAAAAGTACAATCGCATATCTTTTGCAGAAGATATACGGATTTTTCCTCGTTATCTTAAGGATTTACAGAGAAATACCTTTTTCAAAATGTTTTTTTTTTTTAAATAACTTAACTATTTAATAAAATCCTCTTTTTACATCAATGTCCAGTGTTTATATTAAGCGTCTGTTTCACAACAATTTTGTTTATTGAGTACAAACAGTTACTTTATGTAGTTGTTGTTGTTGTATCTAATCTTCAGTGTATTGCAGTGAGGGACGAAGATCCCATGAGTAATATACTCGTGGTTGGAGAGAATGTAGCAGCTTTTGTTAATATGCAGCACCCTAGAAGTCTGACTTGGCTCCATGTCGCTGAAGAAGGAGAACAGTGCCCGTTTTTAGAACAGAAACACGATCTAACTTATTTTTCAACTCCTACTATTAGTTCACACTCTCCCAATATATATCTTGTTCAAATTTTTAGTCTTTCATAAAAAACTTTTTATTCATCCATTCAAGTTCAAATACATTTTTTTTAACTTGTAGTTGATGACACTTGGTGTTAATACAGTTTTTTCAAATATTATTTCATTAATTAAATTCAATTAATTGATTTTAGTTTTTTAGATTTAGGTTGCATGTATCTAATAATAGATGGCGCCAGATGTAAGAGGAAAATTTCAACTGTATTTGTAAAGGACTTTTCTGCAATATAGTGAAAAAATGTAGAATTGACTTAAAAATTTTGAATTGAAGAATACGAATTTTTCCTCGTTATTTTAAGGATTTGCAGAGAAATAGGTTTTTCAAAAAGTTTTTTTTAAGTAACTTAACTATTTAAAAGTAAAATAATCTTTTCACATCAGTGCCCAGTGTTTGTATTGCGCATTTGTTTGCACCCAGTTTTGTTTATAGAGTGCAAACAGCTACTAGCTTTATGCAGTTGTTGTTGTTGTATAAAATCCTCAGTGTATTGCAGTGAGGGAAGGAGATCCCATGAGTAATCTACTCGTGGATGGAGGGAAAAGGGCAACTTCTGTTGTAATGAAACAACGTAGTTAGATGTCTGACAGGCTCCGTGGCGCTGAAGAAGAATGGCAGTGCCTTCCGGTAGGACGGTTATGGTAAATACCACGCATTGGCGTATATTATGGTTAAAAAAAGGGGAAGACTCCCACCAGGTATTCCGACTACTGAGGCAAGAGGCAGAACATCACAAACGCCATCGAGACTCTTCGTTGTATTGAAATAGTGTCTACAACTAGTGTCTGATGAAGCTGACACTGATTCATGAGGCAGGTTTAAGGCAGCTAAATATCACAACTCCTTTAAAAAGGCATTTTTATTATTCATTATAACAAATCCATGTCTATTGTGGCTAAAAATTAAAACCTTTTTGATTTCGTCATTACTAATGGCATGTTAGACGTAAAATTTTGGTAATAATATTTTCAGAAAAATATTTTTTTAAAAAGTAAATTTTTCTGGACGACTTAGCTGTTTAAAGGCTGAAACATTTTCTTTGCTTCATTGTCGAGTTATTACATTCTGAATTTTGTACCATTTATCGATTTTTGTGTATTCCAATAGACACTAGACAGATGTAGCTAAATGTAGTTGTTTCGAGTAAATTATATTTTTTTCTAACCTATTATTAAAAATCAACCATCCACGAAAATTATATAGCGCAAGTGTAGAGAAAAGCGAAATGTTTAAATAAACTGGATCCACCATGAATTCGCACGAGACCTTAGTGGACTGTGTGCGGTTTCAAAAAAATTTTTTTAATAAATTTATCTCGAGATGTGTGGCCACCGTAGAGTGTTGCATCGTTTTATAAATTACAAAGTTGGTTAGTTGTAGTTTAGGCTTTGCTTTGCAGTCATTGTTTCGCGTTGTAGAACATAAAGGATTCGCTCGTGTCAACATCTGCTAACAATTCTACCATTTCAATAATCATATTCACTTTACGTTCACTATTTTTCGGAAGCTAAAAATTCTACTTTCGTGAAAGTTTCAAAGTCGCAGATTACACAAAATTTAACGAAAATCATTTCGCCTTCAACAGTGAATGCATACATATTCTGCCATAATCTTACTCTATTCTTTAAAATATTGGTGAGTCTTGAGTGTTAAAAATGAAAATATTTTCACATCTTTATTAAATAATGCTGTGTTGACATACTATTTAGTTGTAAGATTTATAAAGAAAGAAATTTTTTCAATATTTTAACTGTTTAAAGGTTAAAACCCTTTTTTTGCAATCGTTCCTCAATGTTCGCATTGCAAATATTGCAAGATTTATGGAGATTTTGTTAAAGAGATTGCCCAAATAATCAAATGGTTTATAACAGTTCGTGCAAATAGTATAGAAGACAAATATAACTATATGTGTTCATTTCGCTAAAATAATACTTTTTCTAGTCTATTCCTGACATAAATGATGGACCTAGCATTGTTAAAAATAATATTTTGTGCATATCTCCATAAACTTATAGTCTGTTAGACAAAGTTTGTATGACTACAGAGAAAGACATTTTTTGAATTTCTTTGCCGTTAAAAAGTTAAAATAATTTTTTCGCATCACTGTCTCAAGATAACAAGATGCATCGTCCGCTGTAAGGTTATGTAAAATTTATCGAGTTTTTTCCATTGTACTTGTCAACATACAGGTTGCCTTGCGAGCATGCAAACATCTTTGAAACAATATGCGTTTACTTATGTCGTGTAACAGTTAAGTTCTAAAAACATGAAACCTTTTTTTCATATCTTCATTCACTATTATGTCAGTCGCCTACTCTTGCCCTGTCTTTCTAAACGACTGACTACTTGTCGCCTTTAAAGCAGCCCTTTCTGTATACTAGACAAGTGCAATGATGCAATAATATCCTCTTTTGCCTTTGTGACATATAAAGCGATATATATATATATATGTCTTTCTCTATAAAATCCAACCACTTCAACCTGTATAGAGAGAAAGTTTTTGAGAAAAAGTGGAATTTCTTATTGAATAAGTCAACAAGATTTCTCAGTTCTTTGCCCAGAGCGGTCGGCATGGTCTGCCTAAGACTTGCAACGAGCCGTCACTACTTGCAGAGTCACTTGAGAGACTCATACAGATATATGCCTCCTTTGCGACCATGACATGCCCGTAACTACAGAAAACCTCAGCATATGCCCTACTGTTCTTAACTATTTACCTTTTTTACGTTACTGACAATGCCTTTAGTGATTCTTTTTGTCGTTATTTACTGTATTGAGCTGCTCGTCAACTAATGACTGAGAAGTCTGAGATGGGCACAGAATTTTAAAAAATTGACTTATGTGTTATATATTGAGAAAATTTAAAAAAAAATTAGCTATACATTAATGATCCTATGACAGAAAAATAATACGATTAAGTTCTGAAATAAAATTTTTAATAATTCAAAATCTTATTGTAATAATTACCTAATTGAGTTATAATCCGTTTATATTGTTATACAAGTTGTTTTTATGAAATATGTAAATTTATGTACTATCAGTTATACTTACTGTTGTTAATTTTTGATATAAAAATCCACAAAAAATAAAAGAATTTTTTAAGTCAACATTAATAATGTAACTTAATTTAGACTGTTATTATTAACATTTAAAAAAAAATCACGATTGAATTTTTCTGGAACTACCGAGCGTGTTATAAGAAAATAATAACAGTAAGTATTAAATTTTATGAAATATTTTAATTTTGCAAAGTTAGAAACGATATTACGAAGATAAAAGCAAAGAGTTTTTTTTTTAAATTTAAATATTTGCAATCATATTTTTTTTATAAGTGTATATACAATAAAATTACTTTTAAATGGGTGTAAATTGTTTAGTTCCTTATTAAATCATTTTTGTTGTATATTTTAATTGCACATTCCAGTACTACTCAAATATCACTAATTTCGAAAGAATGTTTTAATTAAATATGCAAAGAAATTCCTTGTATCATATAAAAATACTTAAATAACGATATTCATTGTTTAATTTTGTTACAGCTTATTTTTGCTTTTAAATTCGGAATATATTAAAAAATAATTTAATTAAATGTAATATTATTCTGGATAATGCTACATTACTTTAGAAATTACTATTTTTTGGCTTTAATATAATTTCTTTTAATCATTTTCATTCATTTATTATTGTTATTACAACTTATTATTTTCTGAATCTATTCTTATACAAATATTTATAACGATGAAGTGATCATTTAATTATGCATTTTCTCTTGAATTCCTACATGAATATTCACTCCAAAAATAATCAATTGCTAAAGAGAATCACATCTTCTCTTTATCTGTGGTAATCACACGATATTATGATAATAAATATATTTTCTCCCATCTATAAATATATAACATAACATTACGATTTTATGTGAGGTACTTGGATACACAAACATTGCTTACGTTCCGTCAAATATATGTTTAGTGACATGAATATAGTATAATATGGCATTGGCCTTTTTAGTGTCATTTAGTTATCATTTAATGATTATATTCATCACATATGGAAGAAAATAAGTATAAAATGTATCACATTAATAGGAAAATTCTGTTAAATGTACGAATACAACTTGTTATTGTAGCTATCTTAATATTCGAATGCTCAAATGTTTGATGTACATTAATTAATTATGCACACTAAATTGTTAAGGAATACGTATCCTCGGTAATTCTACCTTAAATTTTCTGGATTAAGTATGGACTATGGAAAAAACTAATAGATCTACTGAAATTTAAGTATTTCTATAATTTTTAAGTTTCTATATTATTTTTTACTCTGTTAAATATATATACATATTGCTAAATTAGTATTAAGTATCTATTGCCAAATAGATGCTTAAAATTTTAAAAACAATAAAATTTAATTTAATTATACTAAAAAAAATTAAAATTTAAAAAAAAAATTAAATTAAAGGTTAAATTTAGGTATATATTGCTTTCACAGCTATATACGATAAAAATGTCCATCGTTTTCAAGAAAAATAACACTAATTTTTTGCGAAAAAAAAAAAATTGAATTGTTTCTTTTAATAATCGCCAAATAGCATTCGACTTTTAAATATTGAGCACCAATTTTCTAAAAATCTAACTATATTGTCTTATTTAATAACGCCATTGTTACATTTTTCTTTTGTTATCAAAAAAGAAGTTTTTGTGGGAGATCTAATAGAAAAATTTAGTATTGGTATAGGAGGTCTTTAGGGACCTGATAGTTGAGTGGCTAGCGCTCGGTGCCACAGGTTTCGGGATTTTTTAAAACTTTTTATTTTATACAACAATATTACTCATTGTATTTGGATAATTGGTATTATGTTCATTGTTTGACAAAAATTATTATATTTATTTACAGTAAATACATTATTCCCCTAGTGTGCAGCACATGGGAATTATCACTACGTGAAATTTATTATATTTATTAATGCTTATTCTTTCTCATGTTTGGCTTAAAAATTATAAAAGTTTTGCATATGAGGATGTAGATGATATATAGTCTCTGGTAACTACACATTGGGACCTGATGGCCGATTGACTAGCGCTCTTGCTCTTGGTGCCACATGGTTCAAGTTCCGCCGATGGTATGGTTGCTGTATTGATTCGTTGTCTAATTTAAACCTAGGCCCTGGTAAAATAAGACCGTTGGGAGTAATATTGACAACCATACCCCGTAAAAAGAAAATATCTCATGCTTCGCAATCTGTGATAGGGTTGTTGCGCCATTGAAGAAGAAGAAGATATGTAATCTTTATACTGTGAAATTTTGTAAGGATTTTAGGCACTTTCAATCATTATGCTTTCTTTTCAAACATTACACAATGTTATGTAATTAAAAACATTATTACAAATTTGATTTTATGTAGAAAAAAATATGACTTCAACACACCTATTAGTGTCCTTAATTATCTACTTTAAACTAAAAACTTTAATATAAATGATCTCTAAATCAACTCTATTTGAATTAAACCATTCTGAATCCCCTTAAAAATGCTACATTAATTGATATTATAATGTGCATCAATGTGATGAATGTAAATCTTTGGTGAGGTGAATTTTTAGGTATTATCGATAGTTGCCTAAATTGCAAAATAGTGCTGTATGTTTACCATTATCTCAGATTTTATTACTGACAAGCAATAAAATTTATGGAAAGTATCAGAAATACTACTTAAAAGTCTCATTTGGGAATATAAATATTTGGCTATCATCAAATTTTTAAAGGTGATCTTAAATTTTTTGATTTAACTAAGAACAAACAATAATATCAATGGTTAACTTCTTCAAAATATAAAATCAATTGAATGAAGAATAATATGGACAATTTGTTAATTTTGTATTATTTCTTCTTATTCCTTATATTTTAAAGAATTTTTTTATCTTATTTATATTTTGTTGATTTATTTGAATAAGAATAATTGATTATCATCAATTAACTTAGATTTCTAAATTAAATTTGAAATTCCTAAATCTTTACTATATTGCTTAAAAAATATTTTATTATTTTAACCATGCTGTCATTAATAAAAAATTTATCTTACAATTTATTATATTTCAAGCTTTATTAATCTTATTTAATTTATCTTATACAGCAAGTGTTTGATTGAGAAAAAAAATTACCTATAACTTTCAAATTTCCCCAGCCAACACTGACTACTTTCTCCTTCGTCAAAGCGTTGGTGACTTGGCATCTGTAGCGACGACTTCCATCGGCCTGTTCAACAGAAGCAACATGAAGAGTTCCAGTGTTGAAAGCCTGATACTTTGATCCGCCGTAACCTGAAAATAGTTATGAAAAAAACTGTAGCATAAATATAAATTAAGCACAAGAAACTAATAAATGATTTTTTTTGTGAATATTTCATCTTATGCTTTATATAACCAATAAAATAATAATGGAAACATACATATTGATGTTTGTGCCGATACTGTGTTCAGAAAATATTTCATCATGGTGATACAATTTTTTATGTTTCAAATATGCTTTAAAATATAAAAAAAATATATTCTAATATATTGAAGCTTGAATATTTTCATTATGATCGTACATAGATGTATTAATGATAAAAAAAAATAAAAGTTTTATTTTTGTTTATAGGTAAATGTTTATATAAATTAATTCACATATATATATATATATTTTTTATAAAAACGTTATATATTTCATGTAAAAATTGTAATAAGTAATTGTAATTTATTAATAAAAAAATTACAATTTGTTCCATTTGAAATTTAAAAAAAAGCATGTTTATTATTATTACTAACAAAAATTATTTTAAAAAGTTAACTTTACTCAATTTCAATCAATATCAATTTTTTTGGTGAATTTTTAAAGAATCATTTCTTAGTTATTAATAAAATAATATGGATGTTGGTTTTAAAGATTTAATAGATTTGAATAAGAATTTCAGAAAAATAAATATTGCTCATTAAACAAACACACTGGTATATATTTTTGGCTACTATCCATTTATTAGACTAGTTTGAATATTATATTTATCTACCGTCCTTCCAAATTTAAAATTAATACAATATTACTCGCAAAATTCTCTCAAACTTAATTCTACAGTAAAATTGGCAAACAAAGCACTCCCCTTTCTTACTTATAATTATTCTCATTGGTTAAATACTTCATCCTAACGTTATTGATAATATTTTATTTTAGCTGCACTCATTACCCTTTTTAAGACGAAATATTTAAGACAAACTTTTCAGAAAGAGATTCTATTAAATATTTTAAGCAAACTAAACTTGTAAAGAACTATAAATTTTCATACTTCAAAATGTACGATGGAAATTAGCTTTAGACAAAATAATAATGTCTGAAGAAAGGTACGCAGGTACTACATGAAGTTGTAGAATGGTAGGGTTATCAGAAGACGTCAGCTGAAGAGATTATCTTTAAACTACCAGGCCATTCTTCCCTCCTTGTCTTTTGCTCTTTCAAGATGTTCGCGTCTCATTTATTTTCTCATTTAGACTTAGTTAATATGTTTCTGACGTTGGATGAAAGTAAGTTCAGAGTAATGAACTGCCAAGATTTTCGCATTGTTATCAAGGTCTAAGTATTAAACTGCACTTACAAGAAACATACAAAAGTAAATGAAAGTGTGATTATCTTAGTTACTAGATATATATATATATATATATATGTGTGTGTGTGTGTGTGTGTGTGTGTGTGTGTGTGTACTTTTGATTACTTAGCCATTGTAGTAAGTTGTTTTTAGAAATGTGTTTAATTTTTTTCCTATATTGGCGTTGAACTTCGATATATTTTGATTTATGTGAACAGATATGCCTGTTGTGTTTTTTTAAAATTGCTTTTCAAAAAAATGTATAGATATAAAAAATTTTAATTTCTAAATGCAGGCTAAATGAACTTAATGAAAATTAATTAATTATGCCTGCATTTTTTGAATACACTAATTTTAGAGGATTTTCCAAGGAGCATAAACTATTAAAATTATGTACTATAAAAAATAAACCTATAAAGACAGAAGAAAATGTATTCTAAGAGTTAGTTTCAATTTCATAATGAAATAAAACGTGTTATTCAATTTTCAAACATTTATGATTTTTCTTTATTGTTAAATACCTTATAATGATATATCTATTTATTAGGCTAATTTGAATTTCCAAAAATCCAACTTAAATTATTATTAAAAAATACTTTAGCAAATTGTTTTAATAAGTCAAAAAAGTTTTTATTGCCTTCTAATAAATTTAAATATTTAGTAAAAGTTAATGAATTTAATTCTTCTAACTAGAGTACTAAGGTTTTTACTTTCTCTATTGTTAAAAATGTGTGTGTATGTAATATAAAAATCATTTGGCTTTAAAACTTAAAAAAAATTTCTTGCCTAAATCATATCCATAAATAAATTGCTAAATTGAATTGGAATAAATATTTATCAAAATTCTTAAAGTGGACCAAAAAAAATCATGAAATCAAGTATAAAAATGTATTAACAACTTAGTAACTATATTTGTAAAAGGTAAAATAATTTGATTTAATTTAAACTTCTACTTGAAAAATGATGAATAAATACAAACTTTTTATTTTTGAGAAATGCCAAAATGGACATCTCGAACAAAAATATATATGTAATAATTTATTGTTATCATATTTTTGACATTAGAGTATATAAATGATTCCAATATAAAATCAAATTTTCATGTATCTTGAATTCATGCAATGAAAATGCCTGAGCATGTTTTATAACACACATAAAACGCATACAAATATATTTGATCTCAATACTTAACTGAAATAATTTAAATGATAGTAAGCAAAAAAAAAAAAAAAAAAAAAAAAAATGATAAAAATTAAATGATAGTAAATTTTTTGCAATGTTTTCATTAAACCTGAATTTTTGTTTCATTTAATTCCTATATTCTCTGAATTTTATAGTTAATAAATATTCAAAACAACAGGTTTCGAAATCCATTAGCTTTTTCCTGTTATCCTTGAATAGTATTTAATCAGTTAATGGACAGACGATGAATCATAATGTAATTTGAAATTTGATTAGTTTTCAATAACAATAATGTTTTCTCTAAGTATTCTGACTATTTTAGTAAACTGTAATTTTTTTCAGTAAACTTTTTTTCATGGAATCATATAAATTTTTATTTTTATACTTATTTTTCATTTTTTATTATTTTCAAGGCATGTCTTTCCATCATATGCATACATTTAAAATAATTTATTAAATTTTATAACTATTGTTGACCATAAATATGAAATATTTGCATGTAATAATCTAAAATCACCTCATAATAATATTCATATTAAAATGTATTTTTACTTTTTGAAACAGATTTAATTGCATCAGTTTCAGTATTTGAATTCGTTCCTAAATTGCCACTAAGCAATTTTAATAAGGAACTATAGTGATTTGTCAACACTAATGCAGACTAAAAAGATAACTCCGTTAGAAAAACAAGATTTCATTTGTCTTATGAATTTTAAAACTCAAGAAAACAAAATACTTATACCGATGAAATATTGTTCTGCAAGCGTTTATCTTTTCAGCTTAAGTGATCTAATTAAGCAGAAAAAAGAGCCATTCTTCAAAGCAAAATGGCACTTTGAACTTTGATCCATCGGCAAGCAAATATATAATATTTTAAATGTCCCTCAGGATGGCCCATGTACATTGCCCATACATCTTGCCACCACAATTTTTAAGAAACATCTTCAGGGATGCCATTTGGGAAGTTCGCTGTCTCCCATTTGGCCTAAACATTTGTTTTACTTGCCTTCTGTAGAGACGTTGGAGATTCGGCACCATCTGTCAGGTTTTGAATAAAACTCCCTTAGTTTAGAAAGATCCCTTATTTAACTACTAGCCCCACCCCCTTAAGTTAAAGAGAGATTTCGAAAAAAAGGTTTAGCTCTATCTACAAAGCTCTTTTGAAAAAATTAAAATTTCAAAGTATATGGATAATTAAATATATAAATTCTTTATGCTAATATGTTTTCAAATTGTGAAAATATTTTTGTAAAACAAATTGAATAAATATGGTTGTATCTTCTGTTTATTTAAAATGGATAGAGGACTCCATCTCAAATCAAATCTGTTACATCAAACATGAATAAAAAAAAAAAAAACATGAAGAAAAATGTTCGCGTTTTCTTTTCAATCATAGTCCTTTTCAATCCTAGTCCTGCTGTCCATATTGTCCAAAAAACTCTACCTCAAATCAAAACTGTTACATCCAAACATGAATAATTAAAAAAAAAAAAAAAAAAAACTGCAGAAAAGTGTTCGCGTTTTCTTTTCAATGCCCTTCACTTTTCAAGCAGTATTTCTAAAACAAGCGGAATCTAACCAGAGATTTGAGAAGGAGGAAGAATAAAAAAAAAAAAGAAAATACTGTCCCATCCCATTATCCATACTGTCTAAAGGACTTTACCTCAAATTAAAACTGTTACTTAAAACTTGAATAACGATAAAAAAAAAATGAAGGAAAACATTCGCGTTTTCTTTTCAACGTTCTTCACTTTTCAAGCAGTATTTCTAAAATAAGCGCAATCTAACCAGAGATTCGAGAAAGAGGAAGAAATAAAAGATGAAATACTGTCCCATTACACAGTCCATACTGTCCATAGGACTCTACTTTACATCAACTCTGTTACATCAAAACATGAATAATATAATAAAAAAACCTGAAGAGTTCGCGTTTTCTCTTCAATCCTAGTCCTTTTCCTTCAACACTAACGTTTTCTTTTCAATCCTAGTTATGCTGTCCATACTGCCTTTTCAATCCTAGTCCTGCTGTCCATACTGTCTTTTCAATCCTAGTCCTGCTGTGCATACTATCTTTTCAATCCTAGTCCTGATGTCCAGTGGACTCTACCTCAAATCAAAACTGTTCCATCAAAACACGAATAATGAAATAAATAAAAAACTGAAGAAAAACGTTCGCGTTTTCTTTTCAATGTCCTTCACTTTTCAAGCAGTATTTCTAAAATAAGCGGAATCTAACCAGAGATTTGAGAAGGAGGAAGAAAAAAAAAGTAAAAGATAAAATACTGTCCCATTACTCAAAAGAACGGAATTCGGAAACGCGATACAGTGCAGAGGTGATCCTTTGAACAGAGAGACGGGAGATTTATCGAATTGCTTCCAAGAGGTTAGATTACCTTTTTTGCTCTGATTTTGGTTTTCTTTCTTCTTTTTTTTCCAGTTTCAGCTGCCTCCCATTGATCTATTGTTGAGAAAATGCAGCCAAAAAGAAATCCAAAAAGCATGACTTCATAGGAGAATAAAAGGGTACAACATTAAATTCTTCTTCTTCCTCTCGTAGTAGATGCAACAGGATGCTGCTTTGTAGTTTGTGATTGAATGGAAAAAAAGAGTTTTGCGATAAACATAATCTAAATTTTGCAAAATGTAAAAAAAGGATGCAGAGAGTTACATTTCTGAAAAGATGATAAATTAGAAATTGGCTGTTTATTTTTATTTATTTTTAATATACTCTGTATGAATAAAAATCATAATATTTCATAAAAATAAAATAGCTATTTTGGCGATCGCATTGAAAGTAAAAGAAAATAAGCTTGTACATAATTAGAAATTACTGTTTATTTCTAATTACGTAGAAGCTTATTTATTTCGCATTTAATGAAATAACTTTTTAAAAAATGTAAATTTATATTTTGCAAAAACAGATTTTGAAATTATCATTCATTTTATATATAAAAAAATGTTTATCGTAAACCAGTATGCCAATGTGATTTTGTCTGATATTAACAATATATTATTAACACAATTCTAAAAGATAAAAATATTTTTAAATTTCATTTTTTTTGTCTGATTTAAGTATTTTTAATGAAATTTGAAATTAATGATACGAAATGAATGTATAGCGGACGCCAGTATGGCTTTAAAACAAAATAATACTTCTGACTCCTATCCGTTTTTAGATTTGTTATGTATATTACAAGTCCTGAATACAATATATTAAAGGCCATTTATATATACATATGGAAGAAAGGGACGGGACACGACACTATAACGACATAAACCCATATTTATTACAATTAATAGGAGGTAGGGCCTCCTTTTGGCTGCGATCACAGCTGCAATCTGGGCATGCTTTCCACTAAATTAGCCAAAGTGGCAAGAGTAATTTCCTTCCAAATGTTTACAGGAAGTTCCATAGTTCAAAAATCAACCGACGGTCCTATCGCCCCAGAGATGTTTTTAGATTTGCTTTTAATTACCAACAAGTCCTGATACCACAATCATATACGTTGCCCACATGGTAAATGCCATTTATATATATATATATATATATAATTGTATTCGAAAGCCTAATGTATTAGATATATAAAATATCACGCGTCTTTTAAATACATTCTATTAACATAAAATCTAAGGAATTGGGGACCAGCAAAAGGAAGTTAACGGGGAACCGAAAAAATTCATCAAAGCGAAAGTTCATCAAGCGAAGTTCGAAATTTATCGGGCTTCTACAGTCATAGAAAGTAAAATCAAAAGCAAATCTTTAAAAAAATAAATCTTGTATAATCTGTACAATCTTGTGTAATCAATAAATGCAATCTTTTAATAGTATATTGCAAAACGTGGGAATGATAACTTAAAATTAATTTGATTAGCACGATTACTGAATCAGTTAACTGTAGGTGGTTGATAAATCGGGAAAACATAACGGGTGTTATTATAAATTTTATTACAAAAAGGGTGTTATATATATACTGGGTGTCTCAAAAAAGATAGCTACAAAGTTTGAGGGGAGTTAGGTCACATCACAAGGATTGAGAATTGCATAGCAACCCATGTACGTATCGTATGTCGCTAGGTGTGCTTCGCACGAGACCACAGGGAATGAATGTGAGGATTTGCCTCTTTCATACGGTATAACATATGAAAAGCATATACAACATATGAATAGCATGCAATAGTATGCAAAAGATGAGCATGCAGATATGCACTTAGTGTATGGAATAGCTGGAGGCAATGTACGAGACGCTGTATGAATTTATCGAGAACGCTTCCAAGAATGAACACTTCAACTACAGCATTTATCTTGAAGTGCACATCAAAATTTGTGCGATTATGGGCCCTTAAGAAGTATGAACAATAGTAAAGGCAGGCCTTCATCGACGCGTTTGGTCATTATGGAAGAAAGTGGTTGGATGCCATGAAGCCTAATCCTGGCAACAGAATATGTGCTGTCGCCTCTGCTTTTAAGAGTATCTGGTTGCAGTGCATAGCGTGGTTTGAATGCCGAGTCTTTACACGTCTTTAATCTCCAGATGTTTCAGTTACTGCTGCCCAATGATTGTCCTTGCACATGATCGTTTGCACAATTTTATTTATAACAAAGTTTCCGTGATGTGAAGGTTTCAGCTTTTGTGTTGTTCAGTGATAATCATTAGGAACGGCGTATTCAATCAGCACAATGCGGATTTGTGAGTTGTAGAGAACGCCATGTTTTGAGAAACCACGTGGCACAGCATCGCTTTGTAATAAATGCATGGTCGACTTTGGTCGGCGAATGCTTAGTCGGGACGAGGCTTTTACATCCTTCATATCGAAGGATCCGAAGTATCGAATCATTCTGAGGCAGGTCCTTTTCGGCTTACATGAGGATGTTATAGCAAGTATGAGGCGAAACATGTGACACCGACATTTTAACTGCCATTTAGTAGGCATTTGAATAGGTCATTTACGCATCAATGGATTGGGCGTGATGAACCTGTTACTCTACCCTTACTATCACCTGATTTATCGAACCTTGATTTTTTTTCTGCAAGGGGATATCAATGCTATTGTGTATTATGAACCTGTGGGATCTGAAATGGATTTCGTGGAAAGAGCCTGCGGACAATCAAAGAAAGTCCTGATGAGTTAGACCTAGCAATAAATTCTCCATCCATGCCTGGCATCTGATCAAACTTCGAACATATATTGCAATAGAACTGTATTCATCTTGTATGTCATTTGTACTCATGATTTATGTCCCCTAACTGGTGTCCTTTTCGATCTCCTACCGTTGATTCCACTTATCCCTGATTTTTCCGGGAATTGGTTGGTTGCTATGTAATTCTCAATCATTATAAAGAGCCCTACCTTCCATTTAAAGTTTTAGCTACATATATATATATATATATATATATATATATATATATATATATATATATATATATATATATATATATATATATATATATATATATATATATATATATATATATATATATATATAATGTAAAAATGCAATAGATAGATAAATGGATATTGGGCGCGGTAATTTATATATATATGCCGTTAAATTTATGAATATATATGTTTCGGGTTCGAATTCTTTTTAGCTTTGGAATCCACTTTTAGGTCCCGGTCTTCTATGATTGTGCAATAGACTACAGCTGCCTCCTTCCCCTTCAATTTTCAGCATGTAATATATTATGTAATTATATGTATTAAAATGCCTGCTCTTACATTTATAATTCAATATGGAAAGAACATTAACACAAAAAATTGTTGAATAGTTATAACATAAACAAATAATTACATTCGTTTATTTAAGACAAAGCAGTTTATTATATTTTTATGTATTTGATTTTAAGAATACTAAAAATATATTTTTTATCAAGAATAGTAAGAATGAATGAGATGTGCATACATTATTAGACCTCTTTAAAATATTAAATGTTAAACTAGATGCGCTTATGAATATGATGTTAGAATTAAATTTATCATTAATAATAAAATAGCTATTTTAATTTCACTGTAATACAGATATAAAAATTTAAGTTCAACTGAATTATCGATGTATTTATGAAGTATGTTAGTGAATGATGTAAATTTCATACCTACAACTTAATTAGTTTTTGCAAATATATATGTCTATACATACACTCAAGAGCCAAAACATTAGGACCACCTGTCAATAACGAGTTGGCCCACACAGCTTCAACCCGCCTTGGCATGGATGCCACAAGTCCTTGGTAGATGGCCGGAAACAGATTGTACCAGATGTTTAAGCAACGATCACGCAAATCCGAGATATTACGAATTGGTGGTCTTTGAACTCTGAGCTGCCGTCCCAGAACATCCCAACTGTGTTCTATTGGATTGAGATCCGGTGAGTTAGGCGGCCAGGACATTAACTGGAATTCAGCATCTTGTTCCTGGAACCACTCCAACACAATTTTAGCCTTGTGACAAGGGGCGTTGTCCTGTTGGAACATTACATTTCCAGCTGGAAAAACAGAGGCCATGTAAGGGTGCAACTGGTCCGCAATGATGTTCAGATACCTTGTAGCATTCATGGTCTGCTCTACCACAACCACGGGTCCCAGAGACGCCCAAGAGAACGTCCCCTCAAAGCAGAATACCGCCACCACCGGCCTGAGTATGACCTACTCTACATTGAGGGAGCAACTGTTCGCCTTTAAGACGGCGTATCCTGACACGGCCATCGGCATGATGAATGACAAACCGTGATTCATCTGACCAGGGAACTCTCTCCCACTGATCCATGGACCAGTCACGATGTTCCCGGGCCCAGCGCAGGCGCAGTTGGCGATGACGCTTGGACAGCAAAGGCACACGAGTGGGACGTAGCCCCATATCCAACAGTGTCTGCTGAACAGTGTGCTCCGATACTAATCTACTTGGCCTTGCAGTGTATTGGGCTGTCAGCTGAGCACTGTTTGGCTCCGGTTTTGTTTCACCATGCGAGACAGTCACCTACGACCTTTTTCTTTGATAGCGTGTGGACGTCCAACACCATGTCGTCTACTGCTAATTTTACCGTCATTCATCCACTTTGTATAAGTACTAACAACTGTAGATCGCGAACAACCCACGAGTCATGCAGTTTCAGAAATACTTGTTCCGAGACTTGAGAGCCATTACAATCTGCCCTCTATCAAAATCGCTTAGATCCGCAGCCTTTCCCATCATACACAGAAGTAAGTGAAAGAATGATTCTTCAAACTCTCCAGCAGCAGTTAAATACCACTTCCACCTGATCACGTGCCTTTCACGTCATCCAGGCGAGTTCATTGCAAAATGTAGGGGTGGTCATAATGTTTCGGCTCTTGAGTGTATATATTCTCCATGGATATTCTAAATTGTATTTTTATTGCAATAGTTATATAACTAATTTCAAGTACAAATTTTTAATTAAGGTAAAATATGCTATTAGATATTCAAGTAATTATTCCAAAACGTCATATTTGAAAAATATATAAATAAAGAGACGCACATTTTTCTGATTATACTTAATAATAATTTGCATAAATATTAAATATTTATTCATAATAAATATAAAATTCATATACTTGTATTATAATGCTAATGTTTATTAATGCCAATACTAGTTATGAATATAATTATGTATTTGATTTAATTAAAAGTACGTCTTATATATATTCTTGACACCCAGTTTTAACTAATTTTGTATGGATAGAGTTTCAGTATATAAATTTGAAATTGTTGGTATATTACATAAATTATTAATATTAAAAATCGCTTATAATTACTTTTTTCTCTAAATATTATTTGTTTGTCGTGTTTAACATAGTACATTTCACAAAATAAATCCTGCAAATTGTAATTAAAATATTATCTATTTATAATAACGAACATTTCTATTTGATACCGAAAGGCCAAAGCTCTTAAATAAATGGAAAAGCTTCATTGCTTTAAGATGATGGAGTATCAAAGACCTAATCTCACTTGATGAAAGGTTGATGAGCGTGTTGCAGAGATCTTTCATCTCTAAGGGCACTTAGAGATAGGTAATTTAAATTCTTGGACTTGAAGGTAAATGATGAACTTGCATTAGCTTCTGCTAAAAGTTTTATTGAAAGCAAGCGTGATGCTATATTAATTGCGTCATAGTGAATAACAAATTTAATGTATATTATTTTTTCTTGATAGATTATAAGAGCATCATATTGAAAATTCCTACATATTTAAAGTAACTGAAGATCATATTTATAATTTCAGACAAATGGAGTTTACTTACATTTACATTCTTATATTAATAATAAAGACAGTGTAAAGGACATATGATTCAAAGATTTAATCTTTCAATCGCAGTGTTTTTAATCAATTTTGAGATTAATTAAAAACCTTTATAAAATAACATAAGGTATTATGATGCTTAAGATACTGGATCTCTTAATGGGTAATATGAAAATGCGTACAGAAAATTATCTTGCAAACATAAATATATATATATATATATATATATATATATATATATATATATATATATATACAGAGAGAGAGAGAGAGATATTTGTGTGTGTGCGTATGGCTTGGAGGGTAATGCAAATTTTTGCCAGGAGGGAAATGGATTTAGACTGTTTGAACTGTTATTACTTTTCTGAATTTATTTTATTAAAAAAAATTAAGGAATTGGAATTAGAATTAGATTATTAATTACTGTATCGACAATTCTTTTCAAGGTAAACAAAACAGTTTATGACTACTTTTTTTTCTTTATACTTCTAATTATGTAAACTATCACAATTACATTCGTTGATATACTACATCGATTTGTATTATATCTGTGTATGTTTAGTACATTAATTTAACGAACTGTGATAGAAAAATAGAAATTTTAAAAATATAACATATTCATTAAAGATAATATCTTCCATTTTCAAAGTTTTGGCTAATGCAATGGTTTTCGATTTTGTGCCATGTCAGCACATTGATAAGCATTTTATGTAATTATTTTCAACTTTTATTTTTTTTTTCAACTCTTATTTTAAACTTTTTTTAATTTCACCTAGCTTAGTAAGCTGAAACTCTGTAATGTTCCTTTTACTCCTTTTCTTCAAATATAAATTTTAATATCTATTGATTTTATTTTAAATTATGTATGTACACAGAATATTGCCATTATTAATTGCAATAAATCAATTGAATTGGAATGCACCGATAATAAACTGGAATTATCTAATTTCTCGTTTCAAAGATAATCAAAATTAATGATGTCAAAATGTCTTTTTCCATCTGATATTTAATAAAACATTCTCCCTAAGTTATTGAGATATATTAACTTTTGACTTGTTATTTTACAGAATTAAATAAAAGAAATTACTATTGCCAGCCAAAAGATTTTGTGAAAAAATCAGTTTTTTTAAAAATTTTGAATTCAATTCAATTTTTTTATTCAGACCCTTACTAATTAAACATTAAATATTAGTAATATTGAAATATAATTATCCGAAATATAAAGTTTGATCTTATCGAAGAATCCTCCCATATTTTTCTTAACTTTTATATGAATTAATTTTAATCTGTATTAAGTAGATTATGCTCTTCTTTCAAGATATTGAATCCCTAGTAGGAGTTATGCCCAATTACTTGAGAATAATTAAATTATCTTAAGCTCCATAACTTGTAATTACTCTAACTGAGAAGATTGTAAAATCGAATTGTTGTTGTTTTCGAACGCAGTGCACCTCGATTTGAGTGTATTTGACAATAGAACCGCACATAAAAAGTCAAATTCAGACTTAACCAAGGCCATCACAAGAATCAACTTTGTGTCGCACCAATGTTGAATGTACATTGGTATCTACGAGTTATGAACCGTTTTTCTCTCATATTTCATTCTAAGGAAAAGATATTCCTGCCTACATATTTATCCTATTCATTCCCGGAATTTTAAGTTTGACATCGCTTATCTTATTGCAGTTAAAACATTCGTGATTTGGAGACCCAATATCCTATCAGGTAATAAGCTAAACAACTAAATAGTTGTTTTGAAAAGGAAACTAGAAACAATCACATTTAAACAATAAACATAAGCTGTTTCACTATTCAATGTTTTGTAATAGTCGTAACTTACCATTCTTTGCGCATTGGATTATTTACGAAATACATTTAATGGAGTCCACACAATTAATTTTAACGAAAATTCATATCTTTGGGAGGATAATTGAAACAAAAATATATTGTACTTATTTTAGATTAATTACAATGAAAATTATCTTATTCTACTAATTAATAAATTATTTTTAAAAATTGCAAAATGGAATCCAGAATTGTAATTGCTTATTAATTCATGTTAACTATTCTAATAATAATAGTAAGTTTATTTGATTAAGTCAATATTAATAATTTTCAATTATTCTTATTTAATTAATCATAAAAGCTTCAAACACTATAGCTTTTATTTCCATGAAATCAAGATGTCTACAAATATGGATATAAAGTAACTGCCTCCTAATATTTTGTTTTCAACAATGACGAAGATGCTACCTTTTAAATTTTAATTATGAACTTCTCAACACGATCCTTTCAAAAATAGGTTCCATAACTCTCCGACTTCTTAAAGATATTCCCCTTAAAACCATCCATTAAAACGTCTTTAATTTGATTTAGGCTCAGAGAGAGACGTGTTTGTCTGAACTCAATCCAATAAGTTTATACTTGAAATTTCTGGCAGACGAAATCAAATTGGAGATACTTCCTGGCTTGCCTCTGACACAAATCACACAGCTCTCTCCCAAAGGCCGTCTATGATTACGTGAAGAACAGCCGGAAATGACATAACTTTTGTGATAAGACGAGCAGAATTCCTCGACGTCTTGAAATGTCTGGAGAATAGCTGTCGGCCAGAAATAGAGATGGTGGCAGCTGTTGGAAAAGGAGTTCTCAAATTTTATGTAATTTAGTTTCTGTTAGGGCTTTACGTAGGCAAATCACCTACTTGGCAGCAGGTGATAAAAAAATCCGGCCTTGCAAAAGAGTATCTGGTAGAGAATAAATTTATAAGTGGTTATACTATAAAATAAGTTTATTAAAATAAGATTTATTTTCCCCAACCTTACTTATCATAGAACTTATAAAGTAACACATTTTAACATCTTTTAACTTAAGGCACCATATTGTAATTGGCCAAAATTCTGTTTCAATATTTGCTACCTTACATACTTGTATGATTTATATTAGACTTACGATATTAATTTTAAAGTAATATGATGATTATTTTGAAATATTCAATTACTGATTATTAATGATTGTTTTGAAATATTAAATTACTGATTAATGATTATTTTGAAATATTCAATATTTTATACTGGTTTCCATATACTATTTAATAATTTTTAAGATGTTTTTTTTTAAACTACTTATTTTGTGGATGTTTCCCAAACATAGTATAAAAACTTTCTTTCTTTACCTTCTGTATTTTTACTTAAAGAAATAAAAAATATCTTCAAAGCATATCATTTATAACATCATATATATTAGTTTCTGTTAGGGCATTATGTAGGCAAATCACCTCCTTGGCAGCAGGTAATAAAAAATTCCTGCCTTGCAAAAGAGTATTTGGTAGAGAATAAATTTATAAGTGGTTATATTTTAGTATAGGTTTATTAATATATGATTTATTTTCGCCCAACATAGTTATCATAGAACTCATAAAGTAACGTTATTTAACATTTTTTAACTAAGGCATCGTATTATAATTGATAAAAAGTCTGCTACAATTTTTTCTAAGTTAGCTTGTATGATTTATATTAGTCTTATGATATTAATTTTAAAGTAATATAATAATTATTTTGAAATATTCAATTAAGTTTCAATACAATATTTTTTTAAGATACTTCTTGTTTAAACTACTTATTTTTTGAAAGTTTTCCAAGCATAATATAAAAACTCTCTTTCTTTACCTTCTGTATTTTTACTTAAAGAATTAAACAATATCTCGAAAGCATATCTTTCATAACATCATATATTAGTTTCTGGCAGCAGGTGATCAAAAAATCCTGTCTTGAAAAGTGTATCTGGTACAGAATAAATGCATAAGTGGTTATATTTTAGTATATGTTTATTAAAATATGCTTTATTTCCGCTCAGCATACTTATCATGGAATTCATAACATCATATATTAGTTTCTGCTAAGGAATTACGTAGGAAAATCACCTCCTTGACAGCAGGTGATAAAAAAAATCCTGCCTTGCAAAAGAGTATCTGGTAGAGAATAAATTTATAAGTGTTTATATTTTAGTATAGGTTTATTGAAATATGATTTATTTTCGACCAACATAGTTATCATAGAACCTATAAAGTAACGTTATTTAACATCTTTTAACTAAGGCATCGTATTATAATTTGTAAAAACTCTGCTACAATTTTTGCTATCTAACTTAGCATGTATGGTTTGTATTAGCGTTATGATATTAATTTTAAAGCAATATAATGATCATTTTGAAATATTTAATTGCGTTTTCCATATACTAATTAATAATTTTTAAGATGTTTTTTGCTTAAACTACTTATTTTGTGGAAATTTTCTAAACATAATATAAAAACTTTCTTACTTTACCTTCTGTATTTTTACTTAAAGAAATAAAAAATATATCGAAAGCATATCATTTATAACATCATATATTAGTTTCTGTTAGGGCTTTACATAGGCAAATCATCTCCTTGGCAGAAAGTGATAAAAAAAAATTATGCCTTGTAAAAGAGTATCTGGTAGAGAATAAATTTATAAGTGGTTATACTTTAGTATAGGTTTATTAAAACATCTTTTATTTTCTTCCAGCATGCTTATCATAGAACTCCTAAAGTAGCACAATTTAGCATATTTTTACTAGGGCATCGTATTTAGGTCCGAAAGTCATCAACAATATGTTCTATCTTACTTAACATGTATGATTTGTATTAACTTTATGAGATTAATTTTAAAGTAATATAATTATTATTTTAAAATATTCAATATAATAATTAATAACTTTTAAGATGTTTCTTGTTTAAACTATTTATTTTGTGGAAGTTTTCCATGCATAATATAAAAACTTCCTTTCTTTACCGTCTGCATTTTTAATTAAAGAAATTAAAAGTATCTCGAAAACATATCATTTATAACATCATATATTAGTTTCTGTTAAGGCTTTACGTAGGCAAATCACCTGCTGCCAAGGAGATGATAAAAATCCTGCCTTGCAAAACAGTATCTGGTAGAGAATAAATATAAAAGGTTATATTTTAGTATAGGTTTATTAAAATATGATTTATTTTCAGCCAACTTACTTATCATAGAACCCATAAAGTAACACAATTTGACATCTTTTAACTAAGGCACCTTATTGTAATTTGCCAAAAGTCTGCTTCAATATTTGCTACCTTACATAGTTGTATGATTTATATTAGCCTTACGATATTAATTTTAAAGTAATATAATGATTATTTTGAAATATTCAATTACTGATTATTAATGATTGTTTTGAAATATTAAATTACTGATTAATGATTATTTTGAAATATTCAATATTTTATACTGTTTTTCATATACTAAGTAATAATTTTTAAGATGTTTCTTGTTTAAACTACTTATTTTGTGAAAGTTTTCCAAACATAGTGTAAAAACTGCCTTTCTTTACCTGTTGTATTTTTAATTAAAAAAATAAGAAATATCTCAAAAGCATATCATTTATAGCGTCATATATTAGTTTCTTTTAAGGCTTTACATAGGCAAATCACCTCCTTGGCAGCAGACAATAAAAAACTCCTTCCTTGCAAAATAGTATTTGGTGGAGAATAAATTTATAAGTGGTTATATTTTAGTATACGTTTATTAAAATATTATTTATTTTGGCCCAATATACTTATCATATACCTCACAAAGTAACGTAATCTAACAACTTTTAACTAAGGCATCATATTATAATTTGCCAAAAATTATGCTACAATTTTTGCTATCTAACTTAGATTGATGTATATTAGACTAAAACATTAATTTTAAAGAAATATAATTATTATTTTGAAATAATCAATTTCGTTTAAATACAGTAATTTTTTATGATGTTTTTGGTTTAAACTGCTTATTTTGCGAAATTTTTCCAATCAGAATATAAAACATGGAAAATTCCTTTCTTTACTTACTGTATGTGACTTCAAGAATTTTAAAATATCTCTAAAGAATACTATTTATAACATCACATATTAATTGTAGAATATTTAAATAGTATATTTCCAAAAAAATTATGTTATTATAATGAAATTACTGCAAAATTTGTAATTTTTATATCCCCAAGCAGAAGTTACTTTTACCATTTTTTATTTATAACTATAGCAATTTTAGAAATCTGTAAAAGGAAATCCAAGTACTTTGTGTAATTAAGTTGGAGATATGTCTATTATCAAAAAGGTTTGTATTTAATTAATAAGCTTATTTTTGCACAGATAACATAATGCAACAATTAATTAGATGTTTTTGTTTCTTTATGATAGCTTAATTAATTATTTTCTGCTTGATGTATATCTTTGATGGTTTGGCCTGGCGCAGCAATGTTTGTTTTTTAAAAATATTTTGCTCCGAAAAATGTTTACTAATTTATTTTAGACATAATATCTAAAATATTTTTTCCATTATGTGGATTACCATCCATTATGATGATCATAATTATCGCATCAGTTGTACTTTTAAATTTAAAAATTATAAATTACAGAAAACAGATAGATAAACAGTTAAACGTACAAGTTATTTATGTATTTGAAATTAAATAAAACGCAAATAAATTGCCATTTTAGAATATTATTATTTTAATAGATGGTATAAACTTTATTTTTTATAATTTTGTTGTTTCAGTTAAATCTTATACAGTCTTAATTTAATCATTTAAAATTTTGATTAGTTCAATTTTACAAAGATTTGAAATTAATTTTAAAGTCATTGAAACAATTTAAAAATATTTTCCTCTTAATGAAACGAGTTACTATTAAAAAAAAAGAAAAGATACAATATTTAACTTTTTTTTTAATGTATTAAATTTGGGAATAAGGTTTATTCACTTTTGACATCTGATACATTTCTATGAATCACACACCGAACAGTTTAATTTGTATGTGGTGATCTTTCATTGATATTTTAATGAATTTATGATTTCTATTAAATGAAACATTTTTGTACAACTAAAACACTTTGAAGAACATGCATGTTACTGAATCACTATTATAAATATGAAATGGAGACATCTACGATTATAATAATCATTCTTTATCAAAATTTTCCCAGAAATGAGGCCATTCAATCTTAAAATGAATAACTCATACACTAGACATGGAATTAGAAGCAAATTAATGAGTTATTTTGTTTACTCAATAATGTAGCTTGTAACAATTATCCTCCAGCATAAGGTACTTTTTCTCACCAATTATTCCAAAATTTTTGCTCACACCATTTTGAAATAAACAAATCATATACAAGACATGAAATAATCCAATGAATATATTTAGTTTATTCTGTATTAATAACTGATTAATTTTGTTGGATATTTATAATACTCCAAAGCAAAATCAGCCATAATAAAATGTTTCCAAACATTAATTCATACAATATTGGATCAAAAATTCACATTCTAGATATTATTCAATAAATATATTTTCTTTTCAATGAAAACTGAGTTATGTGGCTTGTAATTTTTATCTTCCAAAGAAAGATAAATATTTATCCAGTTTCCGCCTGTGGGAACACATGTACATTTGAAACAAATAGCTCGTATACTGGACATGGAATTAAGGATAATTGAATGATTCTATTTATGTTTTTCTGTTTTAATAACTGATTAATTTTGTTGGAAATTTTAAAATGCTCCAAACCAAAATCAGCTTTTATCAAATGTTTCCAAAATTTAATTCATACCATTCTGCATCAAAAACTTACATGCTAGAAATAATTCAATAAATATATTTTCTTTATATATTGAAAATTGAATTATGTTGCCTGTAATTTTTATCCTCCAAAGAAAGATAAATGTACATGCGATTTTTGTTATATGAGCTCATGCACTTTTTGAACAATCAACTCATAGTAGGAATTAATTATAATATAAAGAATATATTTCCTATTTTTCTATATTAATAATTAATTAATTTTGTTGTATTTTTTATAATGCTCCAAAGTAAAAACAGCTTTTATCAAATGTTTCCATAATTTAATTCAAACCATTTTGGTTCAAATAACACTCCCATTCCAGAAATAATTTAATGAATATATTTTATGATCAAAACTGAATAATGTGTCTTTTAATTTTATCCTCCAAAAAAGAAAAATGATTATCCAATTTTTGCCTATATCAGCTCGTACACTTTTGGAACAAACAGCCCATATAATAAACATGAAATTTGAAATTAATTTTATAAATGCATTGTATATATTTCGTTCTTCTATATTAATAACTGATTAATTTTGTTTGACTCATTTATCTTTTTTAATACTATAGAACAAAATCAGCTTTTATCAAAAGTTTCCAAAATTTAATTTATACCATTTTGGATCAACACTCACAGGATAGAAATAATTCAATGAATATATTTGGATAATGTGTTTCGTAATTTTATATTGATTTATCCTCCAAAGCAAGATAAATATTTATTACAATTTTACCTATATGCGATCATACACTTTTAAAACAAACATCTTATGTACTGGACATGAAAATTAAAAATAAATTTAATAAATGCATTGCATTTATTTCCTTCTATGTTAATAACTAAATTATGGTGCTTACAACTTTTATCCTCGAACCCAAGATAAAGTTTGCTTTAAAACTATTAAAATTTATGGGATTCACACAAGGAAAAAAAAATTTCGGATAGGTGTGTTGAACCTATACTTTACAAGGCTCTGTAAATATTTGTCGAATCTCTTCTCTTGGGAACTGCATCGCCTGTTTCAAGAACAATGAAACGACCCACTCGGATGAGGCGTTCGTTTTAATTATTCAGAACACGCGAGTTACGTACATTGTCCATGAACCATTTCTCATTATAATAACTTTGGACCAAAGGTTCGAGTTTTATTCCTTTTCGAACTTTTAACACATTAACGCATTAGCCATTGTGCGTGTGATGCAAGCCTTAACACTACCCAGTGTAAACCGAGAATTCTTCTCCTTTTTTTGTTTTTGCTTTTTTAAAAACATGTTTCCAGTTTCATCACTAGGAAGTAATTATTCATATGCGTCAGTTTTACCTTTTGGAGAGAATTTTGCAGTTTTAAAATTCGTTGAATTGATTAGAGTGCAAAAATAAAAATGGGTACGTTTTAAAAGTGGTTTTCATTTTGACAGCTGTTTTAATGGCTTTATACTCTTGATGCAGATAGTGTGATGGGGGAGAGTTTCTGGCATTAAATAGCTTAATTACTTTTGTTGTTCTTAAAAATAAAAACAATCTTTCACGTATTTTAGAGTGACAATTGAAAATGGTTGTTTTGTTCTTAGAAAACAATGGAGCTTATTTTTCTATTGTATTTGGATTCAATGATTTGCCACTTATTATAATTGTGTGTTTAAGGTGTTCATTTTGAATGAGTAAAATATTAAATTTTTGAAATATTCATTGAGTAATTATTATTGTATTTACTAAGAAATATTTCGTTTAAATTATCTTGAAAATTTTATCAATGCTCCAAAGGATAATTACAACAAATTGAATAATAAAAAAAAAATTTCATTATTAAACTATATTTATAATTTATAAGTAAAATAAAATGAAAATGAAAACCATTTTCAGTTTTCATAAATAATCAACATTTTACATAATCATCATTTAATCGTTATCATTTAACTTATGTTATTGGATTACATAAAGTTTTATTTTAGCTACATTATGTTGCTTCTAATTTTGATCCGTCAAAAAAAGATAAATGCTTATCCAATTTTTACCTATATGAGGTCACAAACTTTTGGAACAAACAGCTCATATATTAGACATGAAATTAAAAGTTAATTTAATACATACATTGTGTGTATTTCCTTCTTCTATGCTAATAACTGAATTATGCTACTTATAACTTTTGTCCTTTACCACAAGATAAAGTTTGCTTTAAAACTATTAAAATTTATGGGAATCACAGAAGGAAAAAAAATTAGGGGTTCGTGTGTTGAAATTATACTTTACAAGCCTCTGTAAATATTTGTCGAATCTCTTGTCTTGGGAACCGCATCGCCTGTTTCAAGAACAATGAAACGACCCACTCGGATGAGGCGTTCATTTTAATTATTCAGAACACGCGAGTTACGTACATTGTCCATGAACCATTTCTCATTATAATAACTTTGGACCAAAGCACCCCCGTTCGAGTTTTATTCCTTTTCGAACTTTTAACACATTAACGCATTAGCCATTGTGCGTGCGATGCAAGCTTTAACACTACCCAGTGTAAACCGAGAATTCTTCTTCCTTTTTTTGTTTTTGCTTTTTTAAAAACATGTTTCCAGTTTCATCACTCCGAAGTAATTATTCATATGTGTCAGTTTTACCTTTTGGAAGCAGAAAATTTTCAGTTTTAAAATTCGTTAAATTGATTAGAGGTGCAAAAATAAAAATAGGTACGTCTTAAAAGTTGTTTTCCATTTTGACAGCTGTTTTAATGGCTTTATATTCTTGATGCAGATGGTGTGGGAAGGGGTGGGGAAAGAGTTTCTGGCATTAAATATCCTAATTACTTTTGTTGTTATAAAAATAATGAAATATTTCAAGTATTTTAGAATGACAATTGAAAATTGCTGTTTTGTTCTTAGAGAACAATGGAGCTTATTGTCAATTGTATTTGGATTCAATGTTTTTACGGTCATTGTCATTATATATTCATGGTGTTCATTTTGAACAAGAAACACATGAAAACTTGAAATATTCATTAAATAATTATTATTGTATTTACTAAGAACTATTTCGTCTAAATTATGTTCCCACATTTATCAGTGTTCCAAAGCATAAACACAACAAATAGGAGAATAAATAATTTTTTCATTATTAAAGTGTATTTATAATTTATCAGTAAAAGGAAATGAAAATGAAAACCATTTTCAGTTTTCCTAAGTAATCCTCATTTTACTTAATCACCATTTAAGTAAACCTCCTTTTACATAATCACCATTTAAGTAATCCTCATTTTATATAATTAGTATTTAAGTAATCATCATTTAATTGTCCGATAAGTAATTACCATTTAATTTATGATATTGGATTACATAAAGTTTTATTTTACCAATATTATGTTGTTTGTTATTTTTATCCTCACAAAGAAAGATCAATGCATATTAAATTTCTACGTATATGAGTTCATAAACTTTTAGAACAAACAACTCACATACTAGACATGGAATTAAAAATAAATTTAATAAATGCATATTTATGTCATTCTTCTATGTTAGTAACTGAATTATACTGCTTATAACTTTTATCCTCCACCACAAGATAAAGTTTGCTTTAAAATTATTAAAATTTATGGGAATCACAGAAGGAAAAAAAAAATTAGGGGTTGGTGTGTTGAACCTATACTTTACAAGTCTCTGTAAATATTTTCGAATCTCTTGTCTTGGGAACTACATCGCCTGTTTCAAGAACAATGAAACGACCCACTCGGATGAGGCGTTCGTTTTAATTATTCAGAACACGCGAGTTACATACATTGTCCATGAACCATTTCTAATTACAATAACTTTGGACCAAAGCACCCCCGTTCGAGTTTTATTATTTTTCGAACTTTTAACACATTAACGCATTAGCGTGTGATGCAAGCTTTAACACTACCCAGTGTAAACCGAGAATTCTTTTTCCTTTTTTTGTTTTTGCTTTTTTAAAAACATGTTTCCAGTTTCATCACTCCGAAGTAATTATTCATATGTGTCAGTTTTACCTTTTGGAAGCAGAAAATTTTCAGTTTTAAAATTCGTTGAATTGATTACAGGTGCAAAAATAAAAATAGGTACGTCTTAAAAGTTGTTTTCCATTTTGACAGCTGTTTTAATGGCTTTATATTCTTGATGCAGATGGTGTGGGAAGGGGTGGGGAAAGAGTTTCTGGCATTAAACATCCTAATTACTTTTGTTGTTATAAAAATAATGAAATATTTCAAGTATTTTAGAATGACAATTGAAAATTGCTGTTTTGCTCTTAGAGAACAATGGAGCTTATCGTCAATTGTATTTGGATTCAATGTCTTTACGGTCATTGTAGTTATATATTCATGGTGTCCATTTTGAACAAGAAACACATGAAAACTTGAAATATTCATTAAATAATTATTATTGTATTTACTAAGAAATATTTCGTCTAAATTATGTTCCCACATTCATCAGTGTTCCAAAGCATAAACACAACAAATAGGAGAATAAATAATTTTTTCATTATTAAAGTGTATTTATAATTTATCAGTAAAAAGAAATGAAAATGAAAACCATTTTCAGTTTTCATAAGGAATCCTCATTTTACATAATCACCATTTAAGTAAACCTCCTTTTACATAATCACCATTTAAGTAATCCTCATTTTACATAATCAGCATTTAAGTAATCATCATTTAATTGTCCGATAAGTAATTACCATTTAATTTATGATATTGGATTACATAAAGTTTTATTTTACCAATATTATGTTGTTTGTTATTTTTATCCTCACAAAGAAAGATCAATGCATATTAAATTTCTACGTATATGAGTTCATAAACTTTTAGAACAAACAACTCACATACTAGACATGGAATTAAAAATAAATTTAATAAATGCATATTAATGTCATTCTTCCATGTTAGTAACTGAATTATACTGCTTATAACTTTTATCCTCCACCACAAGATAAAGTTTGCTTTAAAATTATTAAATTTATGGGAATCACAGAAGGAAAAAAAATTGGGGTTGGTGTGTTGAACCTATAATTTACAAGTCTCTGTAAATATTTGTCGAATCTCTTGTCTTGGGAACTACAACGCCTGTTTCAAGAACAATGAAACGACCCACTCGGATGAGGCGTTCGTTTTAATTATTCAGAACACGCGAGTTACGTACATTGTCCATGAACCATTTCTCATTACAATAACTTTGGACCCAAGCACCACCGTTCGAGTTTTATTCCTTTTCGAACTTTTAACACATTAACGTATTACCCATTGTGCGTGCGATGCAAGCTTTAACACTACCCAGTGTAAACCGAGATTGTTATTTTTTTTTTTTTTACTTTTTTTAAAACATGTTTCCAGTTTCATCACTAGGAAGTAATTATTCATATGTGTCACTTTTACATTTTGGAAGTAGAAAATTTGCAGTTTTAAAATTCGTTGAATTGATTAGAGTGCAAAAATTAAAAATAAGTACGTTTTAAAAGTTGTTTTCCATTTTGACAGCTGCTTTAGTGGCTTTATGTTCTTGATGCAGATGGTGTATGGTGGAGGGGGGTAGAGTTTCTGGCATTAAATAGCTTAATTACTTTTGTTGTTGTTAAAAATAATGAAATCTTTCGTGTATTTTAGAATGACAATGGAAAATGGTTGTTTTGTTCTTTGAAAACAATGAAGCTTATTTTTATATTGTATTTGGATTCAATGTTTTGTCAGTTATTGTAATTATGGATTTAAGGTGTTCATTTTGTACCAGAAAAATTTTAAATATTCATTGAATAATTAGGATTGTATTTATTGAGAAATATTTGGTTTAAATTATTTTTCCAATTTTATCACTGCACCAAAGGCTAAGCACAACAATTAGGAAAATAAATAATGTTTCTATTATTAAAATATATTTGTAATTTATGAGTAAAATAAAATAAAATTGAAAAATTAAAATGAAAATTATTTTCAGTTTTTAATAAAGTATTATGTTTTCATGTGCTTATTTAAATTTATACTTATTCAAAGTAAGCAAAACGCTTAAAAAAATAAGATGCTAAGAGTATATAATGAAATATATGACTACATAAGTAATCTAACACACTACATAAATAATCTGAACAGACTACTTAAGTAATCATGTCAATTGAAAAAGGTTGCTTTTGTACTAAAAGAGGAAGGGAGCTTATTTTCAATTCTATTTACATTCAATGTTTTCTCAGTTATTATAATTATGTATTGATGGTGTTCATTTTGTATAAGAAACATATTAATATTTGAAATATTCATTGAGTAATTATTATTGTATTTACTTAAAAAATATTTCGTTTAAATTATTTTGAAAAGTTTATTAGTGTTCCAGTATTCTTCCATTTAAGGAGAATAAATAACTTTTTCAATATTAAAATATATTTCTAATTTAATATTGAAAACTTTATTTATTCTCCTTAAATAATAATAAATATATTTATAATTTATCAGTAAAATAAAATGAAAATGAAAACCATTTTCAGTTATCATAAATAATCATGATTTTACATAATCATCATTTAAGCAATCATCATTTAATCGTCAGATAAGTAATTATAATTTCACCTATGCTATTGGATTACATAAAGTTTTATTTTACCAATATTATGTTGCTTCTCATTTTTATCCAACAACGAAAAATAAACGTTTATCCAATTTTTACCTATTTGAGTTTATACACTTTTGGAACAAACAGCTCACATACTAGACATGAAATTAAAACTAAATTAACCTAATTATGCTGCTAATAACTTTTATCCTCCACCACAAGATAAAGTTTGCTTTAAAACTATTAAAATTTATGGGATTCACATAAGGAAAAAAAAAATTTAGGGGTTGATGTTTTGAACCTATACTTTACAAGCCTCTGTAAATATTTGTCGAATCTCTTGTCTTGGGAACCGCATCGCCTGTTTCAAGAACAATGAAACGACCCACTCGGATGAAGCGTTCGTTTTAATTATTCAGAACACGCGAGTTACGTACATTGTCCATGAACCATTTCTCATTTTAATAACTTCGGACCAAAGCACCCCGTTCGAGTTTTATTATTTTTCGAACTTTTAACACATTAACGCATTAGCGTGTGATGCAAGCTTTAACACTACCCAGTGTAAACCGAGAATTCTTCTTCCTTTTTGTTTTGCTTTTTTAAAAACATGTTTCCAGTTTCATCACTAGGAAGTAATTATTCATATGTGACAGTTTTACCTTTTGGAAGTAGAAAATTTGCAGTTTTAAAATTTGTTGAATTGATTAGAGGTGCAAAAATAAAAATAGGTACGTTTTAAAAGTTGTTTCCATTTTGACAGCTGTTTTAGTGGCTTTATATTCTTGATGCAGATGGTGTGGTGGGGATGGTGGAAGGGTTTCTGTCATTAAACAGCTTAATTACTTTTGTTGTTAAAAATAATAAAATCTTTCAAGTATTTTAAAATGACAATTGAAAATGGTTATTTTGTTCTCAGAAAACAATGAAGCTTATTTTTCTATTGTATTTAAGATTCAATGTTTTGCCAGATCTTATAGTTATCTGTTTAAGGTGTTCATTTTGAATGAGTAACACATTAAATTTTTGAAATACTCTTTGAAAATTATTACTGTATGTACTAAGAAATATTTCTTTTAAATTATCTTGAAATTTTATCAATGCTCCAAATGATATTTGCAACAAATAGAAGATTAAAAACTTTTTCATTATTAAAATATATTTATAATTTATAAGTAACATAAAATGAAAATGAAAATCATTTTCACTTTTCATAAATAATCAACATTTTATACAATCATCATTTAAATTACATTAAGTTTTATTTTACCAATATTATTTGCTTGCAATTTTTATCCTCCAAAGAAAACCAAATGCTTATCCAATTTTTTACCTATATGAGTTCATGCACATTTAGAACAAACAACTGATCTACTAGATGTGAAATTAGAAATAAATTTAATAAATGTATTTATTTCCTTCTTCTATGTCAATAACTGAATTATGCTGCTTGTAACTTTTATCCTCCACCACAATATAATGTTTGCTTTAAAACTATAAAATTTATGAGATTCTCACAGGAAAAAAAATTGGGGCTGGTGTGTTGAACCTATACTTTACAAGCCTCTGTAAATATTTGTCGAATCTCTTGTCTTGGGAACAGCATGCCTGTTTCAAGAACAATGAAACGACCCACTCGGATGAGGCGTTCGTTTTAATTATTCAAAACACGCGAGTTACGTACATTGTCCATGAACCATTTCTCATTATAATAACTTTGGACCCAAGCACGACCGTTCGAGTTTTATTCTTTTTCGCACTTTTAACACATTAACGCATTAGCCGTTGTGCGTGCGATGCACGCTTTAACACTGTACAGTGTAAACCGATGATTCTTCTTTTGTTGTTTTTGCTTTTTTTAAAAACATGTTTCCAGTTTCATCACTCCGAAGTAATTATTCATATATGACAGTTTTACCTTTTGGAAGCAGAAAATTTTCAGTTTTAAAATACGCTGAATTGATTAGAGTGCACAAATTAAAAATAGGTACGTTTAAAAAGTTGTTTCCATTTTGACAGCTGTTTTAGTGGCTTTATATTCTTGATGCAGATGGTCTGGAGGGGGCGGGAGTGTTTCCAGCATTAAATAGCTTAATTACTTTTGTTGTTTTAAAAATGATGAAATATTTTAAGTATTTTAGAATGATAATTGAAAATGGTTTGCTTTTTTCTTAGGAAACAATGGACCTTATTTTCAATGGTATTTAGAATCAATGTTTTGCCAGTTATTATAGTTATCTGTTTAAGGTGTTCATTTTGAATAAGAAACACATTAAAATTTGAAATATTCATTGAGTAATTATTATTGTATTTATTAAGAAATATTTCGTTTAAATTATTTTCCCAAATTTATCAGAGTTCCAATGAATAAGAATAATAATCAGAATAATAAATAACTTTTTCATTATTAAAATATATTTGTAATTTATAACTAAAATGAAATTAAAATAAAAACCATTTTTAGTTTTAAATAAAGTATTACTTTCTCATGCGTTATTTTAAATTTATACTTATTCAATGTAGACAAAACTTATAAAAATAATTAAATGCTATAAATTTATGATATGTATTAAAAAATAAGAGTTTCACCCTTGGCAGACTACATAAGAAGTTGTCATTTAACTTACACAATGACATTGGATTACATGAAGTTTTATTTTACCAATATTGTGCATTTAACTAAACTAAACTAAAATATATATAAGGAAATATGCATTGAGGTTTGGAAACAATTTATTTTATAATAAATGCAGTGGTTGCCACCAATACATCTATAAATACATAATAAATAAAATAAATATGTATTTTATTGTCGAATTCTTCTACGCTATTATTCCTTATATTACTTGCCTAATGCTATTATTGCTTACATTTTTCTTATGCCGTACTTTCAAATTTAATATCACATCAGATTGCAATGAAACATAAATATCATATTTCTAATATGAGGGAATTTAATTCATAAATATTGAAGTTGAGTATACCAATTTTAGGTATAATCCTCAAAATAAACTTGCGGAAATTACTGAATACAAATTGATGTGGGTAAACCTGAATTTAAGAGTTTTATTTTAAATTGCATTCAAATGTAACAGCCTTTTAAGGGTTTTTTTTTCCGAATAAACGAAAATATAAAATTATATGCATTACATAACTGGGAATTTGTTACAACCATTTTTGAAATATCTGCGAATGCATTATTTATTTATTATTAAATGATACATAAAATAAATTACTGCTATTTATCTTATATGCTATAAAAATAGTTTTAGAGGCCTCGACGATTCTGTTAGATGTATTATTATAAAATGCATGGGTGTGTGACTAGAGATAAATTCAAATCTATCTTTTGTATCATAATCTATATCATTTATTTTTCTTGGCAGAATAATCTAGAAGGGAAAACCCCATTTATTCCCACTTTTATTGTCATAGATCTGTAAACTATATTATTTAGAATATTTATGAAATGTTACATATGTGCGAGTGTGTGTGTGTGTGTGTGTCTATGTGCTTATGTGCTGAGTGAATATTAAAGTAAATTTCAGCTGATTCAATAATTGAAAAAACAGCTTATAATGTGGTGCCCTGGTGCAAAATGATGGATATGTGCTACACGATAATGCATCTCGCAGTACTTTCTAAAGGTAAATATAGAAGCTAGTACGTATATCGAAATCAATGGGTGAACAAATTTGTTGACCATCATCAATTTAGTAAGAAAGGTATATTGTGCACTTATATACAATAAACAGTATCAGAAATCAGAAATAATGACAAATATAACAGAAATTGTGAAAAGACTTTTCGTTATAATGTCTAAATACGGAGAAAATTATGAGAAAAAAATGCATATTTAAGTCTCAAATAAAAACATGTATATGAAATTGCATATATGGAAAGTTAATGTCGATTGTGTTCAAAAGCATTCCTATTTGTAACATTACGCAATTTTATGATAGATATAATGTCTGCTAACAAATTCATTGTTACACGATATATAAAATTTGATGTAAATAAAGTTAACTAAACGTTGAAGTTGCGTATACTTGCTGATTTTTGTTCTCTAAAAGAAAAATTCATGCATGAGAGTGAGATCTAGGGATCATGAAGGCCATTCCACAGCACAGTAACAGACATTAATCTCATATCCTCTTTAAAAATATATTTATTTTACTATAAAAAATAGGCAATTCTCGTCTACCAGTAACATCCCCTTGAAATTAAAATTCATTCGTGTATCATAAAGCCATTTGATTATACATCGACGACACTTTTATGGCTAAAACTGACTCAGTTCACATTTATTTCAGCTGAAATGGAGTAAAGTGTTTATATTACATATTAAGAAATATATATATATATATTAGTTAAATAGCAAACGCTGTCATCTTGTCTTCTATTTTATGTGTTATGTATATATATTAGAGCGAAGTGTCCTAAGATTTACCTTTATAACTTATTTATTATTTGAATTTTTTTAGTTATAACTTATTTAATAGATGTAATTAGTTAATATTTTATACTTTTTCTCAGTTTTACATACATGATTACACACGAATTTATATATAAATAATAACATATGTTTCATGATGGAAATCCATTTAAAATTATAAGGATTTCTTATTTTAAATTACTACATATATTTAAATATTTTTTTGTAATTATCTATAATATGTTTCATAATTTTATACATGGAATAAAAATTTAGGTAAATGTTTATTAAAAAAACATATATATAAATCACCTTTTGTCATAATTTGACGGTTTTCACAGTGTTTAATAAATAAATAAATAAAAAATGATGCATTTACTGAAAAAAAGGAGAAAATATTTTGGATAAAATATTATTAACTAAAAAAAGTAAAAATTTCAAAATTTTGAAAAGTCATGAACAAATTTATTTAAAAAACCTATTTTGTTCAAAAATATTTTTTCTTGAGCAGATAAGTAACTTGCATTTATTTATTATTAACTACGAACTTATTGTTTTCTATAAAAAAGTTGTAAAATTGTTCTCCAAGTACAGTGTCCCTGTTAAGTTTTAAAATCTTATTCAATACATTGTATGTAAATACATGTAATCTATATTATTAAAATGTATAATAACAGACATTTAGATGTATATGATAATATTTAGATGAACATAAGAATATTTTAGACAATTCAAAAATTTAATTATATTTGTTTTATAAAATCGAGTTATATTTTAGATAAAAAAACAATGTTTTAAACATAGTATTACGCGTAGTATTTCAGTAAATTTTGAATTCAAAACTTTTTCCAGAAATTTTGAAGAGTTTACAATTTATCATGCAACTTTAAAAATGATTAAATTTACTCAAAATTTCTTGCAATTTTAAGGTTTATGGGAATAAAAAATTCATACCATGATCATCATGAGCAAGAATGGTGAGGCCATCATCAGTTAACCATGCCGAAACTTGCACATAACTAGATACAGATGAAGGTACGTGACACCTGATTAAAGCAGTGTTCTTGATTGGAACTGTGCTGTCTTGGACACTCACTTCATATACTTCTCGGATAACTGCAATGATAAACAGAAAAACATTTAGATAATTTGAATAACTTGAAAAAAATATGTATGAAAGAAAAGAAAATTCCCGTAATATAGAAGAATAACAGTGCTTTTATGCAATATCAGTAACAAATTAACATCAGATAAACAGTTGGAATTTTTCCCAGTGTATATGCAAGACAAAAATAAACAGCTTAATAGTTTTTTTTTTTTTCAATGCAGCTGGCAAACAGACATGGACGTCTTTGGATGCCTATAAGGGCTGCACCGACGTTACTCACTTTGCATTACCCAGGTGGCGCGTGTAACTTGGTGGTAAGCCACGGACGCGGAGTAACAAAGCCCCCGCAGCGCTCTACGATCCTGTTAGGACCGGGACTTACGGCTTAAAGTGGATTCCGAACCACTACAACACCCATGGGCAACGAAGGGATTTGAACCCGATACCTGTGGTACCGAACGCCAAAGCGCTAGTCATTCGGCCATCAGGCCCCATACAGCTTAATAGTCAAAGTTGAAAAGCATGCTTATCTCAGTTATATAATATTGGGCACAAATATTATTATTATTATCTTTATACAATACAATATTATTATCTTTATACTATTTTATTGTGCGTACTTATAATTTATAACTTTTTTTATAATTATTACATTAAGTGGTTATTATTAAATCATTTTAAGTAATTGTTTTGAAATTACTTATCAAATACATAATTGCATTTTATATGGATAATTTGAACTGGAATGCTATCATTGCTACAAATTGTTCCTGTAAATTCAATTACCATCACTAATGCACATAACAAAACCTGTTTTAAATATCTATTTATTTTGAATAAATTTGCAAAATAATTACCTTAGAAATCCATTAAACAATGAAATCATTCGTATTCATATTCCAGTTATTCAGTTCATCATTAGATCAAGGATAAATAATATTTCGCTGAATTATACGCATTAAATTTCTGTTAGTCACATTAGAGGAGGTTTGTCTTGGAGCCATAAATTACTTAAGCGGCTAAAGGAAAGATGAAATGATGTTTATGCGATAACAATTGACGTAACTCTATTTCCAGAGCCTACTACTTGGGAGCCGTGTGTGAACTAAGTCTCCTACTAATGCTGCATAACAACTTAACACGCTTCATAAACTGTTTCAAATGGATTGCAAGCATTTAGAGATATCGCTTAATAGTTTTAAGTTGAGGAATAGGGGTTTGTAAGTATCTCTCCTTCTGCAGGAGTAATTGGCTTTATCGCCTTACGTGAAATGGTCTTCGATTGATCGCTGCTTTTAAACATATCTAATGCTAGAAAATGAACTCTTGCATTTTAAATGCGAATGTTATTGTTTCATGAAATGTATTTTTGGAAAAGTCAGCTGTTAAATGAAATCTGTATTGAAATCCTGTAATGTTAATCTGAATAATGACTGATTGATAGATGATTAATTTGACTAATGACTGATTGATGACTAAAATAATGACTGATTGATTGATGACTAATATGAATAATGACTGATTGATCGATGACTTATCTAGGTAATGACTGATTTATTGATAACTGATATAAATAATGACTGATTGATTGATGACTAATCTGAATAATGATTTGATTACCAATTTTTATCAAACATTATTATTATTATTATTTATTGATATTTACAATAAAGTATTAGTTGAATTATTTTTCTTGTTTTGAATTATATACATAAAATTAAATGAAGATTTTGTGCAAATATAATTTATTTATTTTAATAGAAATATTAAATAATTCAATACAGGGGGATAGTTGTATAATGTTTTAAAATACCTTTTTGAACTTTTTAATTATTTTTTTCGACTTTAGGTTTAGTATTCCTAAGAAAAATTCACCAAGTAAAATATTATGTAATATAATGAAGTATGATTAACTAAAATATAGAATAATATAACCGTGCTCCCTCCTACGCACTGCAAGAACATTCCTTTTGGCGTTCAGGAGAAATGGTCAGTGGCATCGAGACTCTCACCCGAGAGGAAATAATCGGAACTTTTAGTCTCTCCTCCCATGGAGAAATGGATTTAACACAACCCTGCGTGTTGGTCTACAAACTCTCACCCTGAGAGAAAGTAGCTTTCACTCACCCTGAACGTTGCTGAGTATTGGGTTTCAGCATAAAAGTAGAACCCTTCCACAAATCTATAATTATATGTGTTTCAAATTGTATGTCTCTATAAATATTGTATATGTTGTGGTGTTTGTGCGTGTGTAAATAAAGTTATGACTACTCCAACCTGTGCCTCAAGTATCTCAGCCCAACCACACCCAGATACAATCTGGTTGCCTTAAAACCGTTTAATTTACAATCTCTCATCCCTATTATATCTTTATTTTCGGCTTAGAAATAGAATCCTTCCACAAATGTATAAGTATATACCTTTAAACGTGTTAACTTTTGTATGTGTATGCGGTGTTTGTGCACTCGTAAATAAAGCTGTGTGTTCTCAAACCTATGTCTCAAATCTCAACCCAACCACACTCTTTTACTAAAGCAGCTGCATAAACAACTGAAAACAATAACAATAACAATAACTACAATAATCAATAATAATAATTAGAGGAATAAGAATAAACTTTTTAAAAACTATTTTATAAAATTAAACTTTTTTTATTTCTGTGTTTACTTTTTTTACCCAGCAATGACTGAAAAAGATTAATTTTTGGCTTTCACATTAGAATAAGAAAGCTATTTTTTAATTAATCAGGTAGCTTTTACTTCTAGGCCCTAATGTATTATTTTATAATTTTTATTTATTGGTTTGGCTTTATTTATCGATAAGGTGATTGTTATTCAATTTATTTTTTTTTCTGTTTGCTAGTTTTATTTTTTTAGTTTGTACATTTTAATTTCACAATGACTTCCCAGATAAGAAAATCATTGATTCCTGCTTTTTTTTATTCATTCTTAACTTCCTTTCTATAAATAAAGGTATTAAATTTTTCAAAAGAAAATAATTGATTCTCAAATATGCTGAAACAAATTGCTAATTACAATTTTAATTAAAATATATACTGATTTTCTTTTATAAATTATAATTTCATAATTTAGATTATACGGGGGAGTAGTCATTAAAAATGTATACAATTATTAAGCTAAAAATTAACATTTTAAGTTAAACAACTAGCATTTACTATTCTTAATTAAAATATATATTGTTATCCAAACAGTATATTTATAATTTTTTAATGTAAACATTAAATTTTAAAGTCTTCAAAAAATTTTTCTCAATAGCATCTATTCTATGAAAGGAATGCATAAACAGAATCATTTGTGTATAAACAGAAATGTAAGAGTATTAAGTTTCCTCAATATTTTTAATAAATATTTAAAATATATTATTCCTTTAAAATTATTTTACGATAAAACCATAAAACCTAAATATACTCTTATTAAAATCATTAATGTTTTTAAAAATTATAGTTAGGAATAACAGCGACATAAAATACCAATTATCGAAATTTGTCATTTTCCATTTATAGTTAAATACTCTAGGGCCTTCATTCTAATAGATTTCTATCAGTTTAAAAAATATAAACATTTTATTACTCCATTTTAAAGTGCATATTTATATTATTTTTGAAAATCGGCATTTTCTTTCCTTGTTATTTTAAATCTATTTGTAATAATGTACTGTTTGACTTAATTGATCATCAACATACATGGAGAAATTTTTATTCTTTAAAATATTTTTTAAAAATTTTAAATAAAATAAGAGATTATTAAATTGTTCAAATGGCAATAAAAATATTTTTGAATTTATAATTGTTTGTTTGAAGTATTGCTATTTAAAATAATTTAACTCAGTTAAATCCCTTCTTCCTCAGTTATTTTTATCATTTAAAGAGTAATGCATAAAAGTTCTTACATTATTTTGTAAATTTGCCAGTAATTGTTTGAATTTAATTATATTACTATCTTTCGTGATTTTATTATTGATTGGAAATACTCTTATTTTTTTTATCTTTACTAACAACAACAACTAAAAGCACTGTAATATAACAATGTTGATAATTACAATTTGCAAATCTTTGCATTACATTTAGCAAACTGTCTTATTATTTTTTTAAGGTAATTGGTAAACCTTATGTACATTAACGGTATATAAAGTACATATAGTTCTTCTGACAAAATAGAGTATTATTTTTTTAACAATTAAATCCTTTGCTATATCAAATATAAACATTCTTCAATTCTATCAATATGAGTATGAACAAAGTGTTGAAAATATTTACCACTGTCACATAAGTACGTCTTAATTGGAGGTTAATAAATTTCTTTGGTTTCTGAATTTAACTGAGGTGTCCATTTTTAGGTTTCAGTTTCGTTTAATATTAAATTTATATACAGAATACATAAAAGAAAAAGAATAATTGAATATGTAGCTTTCAATAAAATATTTATATTTTCAATTAAAACAAAACCCAAAAAATCATATTACTATAGCATTCGGTAAATAAATTTTGTTTATTTTAATGAAAATTCACTAATCTGCAATTATTTGTTGTTATATCAACCAAAAACAACATATTTCTTAAGCCACTGCAATTTGTTGTCGTCCAGTACAATAAATTGCATTTTAATATAAAAATTATTAAAATAATTTGTTTTTCAAAATTTTGAGAAAAGCGCATATAAAAATATTTTTTTTTTTTAGATTTAGCTTAAAATATATTTATTATTATCATTAATAACTTTTATTTCAAAAGCATACAAATAGTATTGATACAAAATAATTTATTATTTTGTTCTGCTTGTATAATTCTCTACTCAAATTTCTCAAATTTCAAATTTTAAATTTCAAATTCTCTACTCAAAATAAAAAAATAATGTATAACAGTTTTATAGAAAAAATATGTATAACTGTTTTTAGAAAATATCAGTTAAATGTATATTGTTATTTTCTGAACACTGGTTTTCAATAGATAAGAGATTTTTTAATGTTTTTAGGTACGAATGTTTATTCGTTAAAAATTAATAATTTGTATAGATAAATTCTCCATTTTTCTATAATTATTATAAAGTACTTTGTATGATTGAATGATTTTCTGATTTTTTTTAATACGATACATGCTTTTTGGGAACAAATAAAGTAAGTAATATAAATGCAAGATAAGAAAACATGTTAATCTTTATAAAGAAAAACGTTATAAAAAACACATAAATAAGGATTTACACATCAAACAGGGCCCTTTCATTCTTATTAAACCGAATACTTCAAAAACTCTTAAGAGTATTACTATATCACAACTCGAGAAAACATCTGAAATTCTTACTGCCATATGCACAATAGAAAAGCTGTTGGAAAAAATCTGGGAATACGTTTTCCTTTCTTTTTTTATTACCTTTCGTGGCACATTACCTCCTTTTTTTTTTTTTTTTTTTTTTCTTTTTGCAAAACTTTTGTGGCAAGGTGTTCGAGGGCTGATATCAGTTCGAGGCAGGCGACATATTCGCACCGCATATAATAATCCATATTTTTTTTTATTCTTTCCCTTTCTTCTCACTTTCTGAAGAAGGTTATGGACACTTTATCGTCAGAGGCAGCTTACCCGACATCGCTTGCTTACTCCTGACCCTTTTAGGATACCTCCATCTACCCTATAGCGTCGTTTTCTTCCTTTTTTCAGGACACTAGAATGAATAGACCAAGGACATTTTCAGGGAGCGTTGTCCAATTGCAGTGCAGCCAACTCGATCGTTGAAGCATGTGGTCTTTATGATACAAATAAATTATACATAGTATGTAATAAAACGTATCTGTTGAATAAGCAAATTTATTATATTATAACTTAGTTATCATAATTAAGTTTAATAGATTTTTTAGTTTCATTTAATTTTATTTTTAAAATTCTTAATTTTGCAGTAATAACTCATTTATCTCTAGTTTTATCTTCTAGTTATTTTTCTTTAGTTTCCGTTTCTTGGTGGAATGCTAAAGTAATATAAGTTAAAGAAATATCAGTTTTGAAGGAGTGGTATATATTCGGCGAGGCAAACTAAATTAGAGATTTTTCATTGGAATCTCTATTTGGCATAAAATATCTCTAAATACGAGGCCTATTTAATCGAGATAAAACGAATTGATACTATAAAATAAGCAGTTTAATTATATTTAAAATCTTAATGATCTATTATTAAATACTTTCCTGATTTTGTTGTTCATTTGGTAATTTTTACATTATGTATATGGGGCCTGATGGCCGACTGGCTAGCGCTCTGGCGTTCGGTACCACAGGTATCGGATTCAAATCCCGGTTTCGCCCATGGGTATTGTAGTGGTTCGAAATCCACTTTAAACCGTAGGTCCCGGTCCTAATAGGGTCGTAGAGCGCTGCGGGGGCATTGTTACTCCGCGTCCGTGGCTTACCCATCAAGTTACACGTGCTCCCTGGGTAATACAAAGTGAGTAACATCGGTGCAGCCCTTATGGCGAAGATCACGGTCTATTTGCCAGCTGCATTAGAAGAAAAAAACTATATGTATATATATCCTATGCCCATCTCTAACATTTCGATCATTAGTCGACGAGCAGCCCAATACAATACAGAACGACAAATATAATCACTAGAGGCATTGTCAGTAACACAAAAAGGGATATAGTTGAGAACAGTAAAGCATATGATGAGGTGCTCTCCAGTCACGAGCACGTCATAGTCGGAAAGTGGGCAGATATCTGTAGCGGCCTGTTCTGTTCTACAGGGAATTCCACTTCTTCTGAGAAGTCTTCTCTCTATAGAGGTTGGATATAATAGAGAATGATATATATCACCTTCTATGACGCAAAGGAAAAGGAAGTTCACGTTGCATCATTTGTGATTCATTCTTGGCCAACATACCTGCCTGCTCATTTCCACATATCCCGCAATGGCTTGGAATCCACTGCAGAGCAATGAATTTCCCGGTGCTCACCCTCCTATCTAACGTTAGATTACCTATCCATATTTTTAATTATATCACAACGAATAAAATGTTTAGGAGAAAGTTGTGATCTGTTTTAATTTTAAAAAGTTTAGGCAAAGTAAATCCAGTCATATTTCAGCAGAAAAGGCTTGACATGCAATTAATTCATTTTCATGTCCTTCAACATTAAGAAAATTTTTGCTTTGCTAATTTTAAATTATATTTTATGATTTAGTTCCAATAACTTTAATTGTTCATTAGGTTTTGGTTGATTATTTTCCCGCTTGTATTAAATTTTTCATAAATATAGTTTAAATTATAATGGTTAAAATTATGATATTTTTCAATTATTTGCAATACTTCATCAAACAATAAATGCATGTAATCAAAAGCAAGAAATGATTTCTCATATTTAACGAATAACATTTATATATCTCGACTTAAAATAAAGATCGATATCATTGTTAATATTTTCAAAACCCTCATGGTCTTGATTGGTTTAATCAATAAATTAACTATTTCGTTGTTTTTCAAGATTCATAATCTTTCGTTTACCCTTTCGTAATATAATTTTCTTTCATATGCATGAAGCCTTTTATTTTTTAATACAATTTTTCCGATATGGTATTTCTTTTTTATTTGTAAAAAAAAATTTAATGCACTTTTGAATATTTCTCTCAGCAATGTTGCAAAAGATAATATAATAATTTTAATAATTAGTTATAAATATTATAAGAATTAGCGCAATTAATTCCTGAATGAAACAAACAAGAATCCTCGTTAATCTTATCAAGGAATATATTTTTCATATTACATAAAGCAGCAATAAATGCATGAGTCTGTCATTCTTGATATTTAAACAATACAGGTAGAATATATAAAATCAATATTTATGTAAATGAAAAAAAGTATTAATTTACCTTCAATTTGTGTAACAAGTTTCTAAATCAGGATGTAAAGATTGTGGCCAGTATGCTTTTTTGTGTTCTGACTTTTCATTTATTTATTATATATTAAAAACATATCTGATAATTTAAAAAAGATTTTTGGATCTTGATGGAAGATTAAAACTGGGAACATAATCCAAGCTTTAGTTTAAAAAAAAATTATTTCAATATTAGAAATATATTTATTCAATGTTTTGAGAAAACAAGGGGATCCTATTCAAGATGTAGGATGCATATTTATGAAATTTATTATTTTATCTTTATAATATCATTGTTAAAAACATGTTTTATTTTATAACATGCTTTAAAAAGTTGACGCAGTTTTTGCTAAATAATATGTTATATATAGGTCTGCTAGGGTTAACATATATTTATTTATGAGAAGAAATCTTAGGCGTGAATCTTAAAAAACACATCATAAAAGCACATTTGACTAATCACATTTTCACTTGGTTACTGCGAAAATCTTACCAAATCCTGGAACACTTATTAATTTAATCACTTTAAGTGCCTCCTTCATCTAATAGCCATTATAAAAAAGAATATTTCTGTCATAGTTTTGGACTGTTATTGTTCTTTTTTTTTTTTTTTGTCATAGTGTTTTGATTAAAGATGTGTTTATAATGCAGCATTAGATTATTAAAACAGTGAATATTTAAATATGCAGTAACTATCAGGCAATGCATTTTTGATTATAATATAATATTATTTATATTTTATGAAATTTAAATGTTTTATACATGTATATATAAAGACGGATAAAAACAGGATATATAACGTTCCTAATCGGAAAATAGTTATAGTTTTTTTTTTGTTCTAATGCAGTTGGCAAACACTTAAACAGCTTGGTCATGGATGCCTTAAGGTAAGCGCTGCACAAGTATTCACTTTGCATTAACCAAGCGGCGCGTGTCACTTGAAGATAAGCCACGGACGCGGAGTGCCAATGCCCACGCAACGCTCTACGATCCTATTAGGACCGGGACCTACGGTTTAAAGTGGATTCCGAACCACTACAACACCCATGGGCAAAGCCCGGATTTGAACCCGATACCTGTGGTACCGAAGGCCAGAGCGCTAGCCATTAGGCCCCAAAAATAGTTATAGTATGAATGTAGAAAGTTGTTATGCAACTGTATCTTCACATTGTTATTATTTTATTGAACTCTTTTCTTGTACTATAAAACTATATATTCTAGTTTCATTCAAACTTCATTCTGTTGGCGTAGACTGACAAAAACAACATGAGCGAGAACTCTCAAAATGTATAGACTCATTTTATTTCGTCTACGCATTCCAATATAATGTATCTTTTCTTCATAAGAGATAGGACAATAATTGTTTCTGTATTTATCATAATTGTGTTCCTTACAAAGTTTTTATCGATCAATGAAAACTGTATTCTTTTAATAAAAAAATTAATTGTTGAATATCAACGCATCTCCAGGTAGGCTGCATGACTGTTTATTTTTCTGAAAGGCAATTCTGCTACCAAGAATTATTTCTAACAACTTAAGAGACTGAGACTGTGGTTGTTTTATATAAACATGATAAAATTTTATATAAATCCTAACTGTAAATAAATAAATAAATAATTATTTGATAAATTTGTAAATCTGTTCAAATAATTCCATAATTGTTCTTCGATAAATTTGTTCTATGATCATGCATAAACGAAATATGTATTATGTATATCCCATATGGAAATTTAGGATGCAAATGCTCTTAAAGTAGACTTATATGATGTTATTGAAGATGAATTCCCAAATCCCTTAGACTATTAGTGGATAAAACAGGATTAATAAAGTTAAGCAAAGATAAATTTGCATATAGAGGACTATCAAATAAATAAAGGCAAATATGAAAACAACCAAATCCACAAGGGTTAAATTAAAACAAATTCATCAATGATTTAATCTTTCGCGTGAACTTTTCTTCTTACCAAAACTATACAGTTTAAAACTGGATGCAATCGACGATAAGCATATTCATATTAGTACATTAAATTGATAAGCTCTAAGCCATAGGTAAAAATATAAAGCCCACCCATATCGCCGCACTATTCATCTGTTCGATTTCCTCTAGTGTGTTTATGTGACATACTTGGGATCCGCTCTTAAATTTGAATTAATTATTAGATTAAATTATTAATCCGCTTAGAAATTAGAAATATTAAAATAGAAATGAAATTATGTTGTAAGTAATCCTTAGTGTTCTGTAGTGCGGGGGGGGGACATCCCATGAGTAATCTGCTCATGGATGGAGGGAAAGGGGGAAGCTTCTGTTGTGTTGGAGCACCTGTAGGTAGAAGTCCGACTTGGCTCCGTGACGCTATTATGATCATATTAGACCGGGACCTACGATATAAAGTGAATTCCGAACCACTACAAACATCCATAGCACCGCAGAGAGTCGAAATAGTAGTAGCACCGAGTTCAGAGAGCTAGACACTCGGCCATTCTGATCCATAAAAGAAATTCGACCAATAAAGGAAAATTAACTCCCAAATTTATAAAATAATAATTAATTGATGTCTTTAATCAAAGGTCTGAAAATTATTCATCGCAATCAAAGGCATTCAAAAGTTTCATTTCGAAATAAATCCAAAATAGAAAAATTATGCTCTTTTTGTCATCACAATAACCATTTTAGGTTACTATGTTTTCACCTAAAACCAAAACACAAGATTTTTGGGTTGGGTTTTATGACCCATTTTTAACCTCTACGGGCAATGTTGTGCACGGTTTAGACTAATCAGACCCCTTTTATAATTTAACGGGGATTCCGAACGACTAACAAAACACCCATACCACTGCCAGGATTCGAACTGAAGAATGTGGTACCAAAGAGAAAAGATCTAGTCAATTGACCAACAAGTCACCCAAGCGCAAGGAGGAAAATAAATTGTACAAAGACGTTTTTTACAATGCCAATAAAGGGAGCGTGAATAATACTCAACGAAAAAGTAAATATTGTAAATTTGTTGCACCCACTAAATCAAGCGAAAATAATAATATAAAAAATATAGACATCGAAAATTAGTTGTATGCATTCGGTATTAGCACTAATCAAAAAAAATTTTGTCATTGTATGTGGAGCCTCAAGTTATTATATCAACAACAAAAATTATTTTATCTTAAAATATTAGAACTGCAGATGACTCAGAAATAAAAATAAAAGAAATTGAAAAAATGTCTTTTAAAAAATATCCCAAACAAAATGTAACTGAAGTCACATTATAGCAAGCATTATATATGTTCCCGATTTAGAGACTAATTTGATATCGGTAAAGAAAATAACTGCAGAAGGATTTACAGTTAAATTTGAAAGAACTAAATGTATGATCGAAAGAGATGATAAAGTTCTTTTGAAAATTTTTGATCTATACCAGTTACAACTGTACAAAGAAATAATGAATTATTGTAACATATGATTTTGTATGCCCAAATAACAATTGCATTCAAATTAGGCATATACGCCGAAGACACAAAAGCAACTCTGCTTTAAAATAAATAAATTTAAGTTATCTGATAGAATCCAATTAGATAATTGCAAACATGATACTATATATACAAATTGCATAAAATGTAAATTGACTGAACTTTCGACTACTAAATAATCTAAATTCAGCGTATCGGAACGTCTCTAACTCGTTTACATAGACGTTTGCAAACCCCTTGAAACATCCTTTGTAAGCGGAATTCTGTGCTTCGAAACTTTCATGGATGATTACAGTAAATATACAATGATTAATCTAATGGGAAAAAAAAGCAAATGTGGGAAACACTTAGACAGCGCGTTGCAATTACCAACAACTAGTTTGTAAAATAAATAAATAAATAAAAATTCTTGTAGTAGCTATAAATGGGGTGAATACCTTAACTGAAGACTCTCTAACTATTTTGAACATCACGAAATTCAACACGAATTTACACTCCCATATTATCCAGCACAAAATAGTGTTACACAACCAAAAAATAACCCTTGCGGTGCTCACTATAAATTATCGGCTGAATATAATTCCCTCTAAAGCTAACAACGAGACGCCACACGAATTATAAAAGCACAGAAAACACACATTGCATCTTGCAACATTTTGATTTAAAGCCTCTGTAACATCCATACCACGAAGAACTGAAAACTGGGTAAAACTGCAACAGAAGGCCTACTCACTGGATAGAGCAAAAGAAAAGAAACAAAATTTTGATTCCTGATGCCAAAAAAGAAATTTACAGAACAATAAAAAGCTAAAGAAATGTTGGATAATATTTCTTTAACTCCTTACAAGGATCAAGGCAAAAGGGTATCAAGGAAGAGTGGAAAGATGAAAGAAACTCATAGGAAAACATAGAATGAACAAAGTTAAGATGTTGTGAAATTTCAATGCGAAGATCATCCCAATGAAACCAGAAGATCCAACAGATAGACAAAAAGGACATGCGAAAAACCTTGTCAGCGATATCGAAAGACCGGAGAAAAATCCAGTCAATGAAGAAAGGAGAAAAGGATAAGAGTTAGAAACAACAGAAGAAAAAATGGACATTGTAGAAAAAAATCAGACCTTTTTATCTTGTACTACTTCTAAGACATAGAAAAAGCATCGGGGGCAAGACTGACATTCAGACCAAAGAAGAGAGAAAGTTGAGATAAATCGCTTTGAAGTACGACTTGTAGCGATAGGTTTCAATCAGAAAATTTAGACAGACTATGACAAAATATTTGTTCCAATAATTCCAAATAATTTAGTTCCAAACCATTCATGTAAAATATCATATCCTGTGAGATCATCCAAGATAAATCGTTGATAAATAGAATATTTACCAATAAATGAGTGCAGATATTCTTACAGAATCATTCCCTAAACCTGAAATTATCAGAAACTTGTACAGTTCATTTGGCGGGGTTTTTGGAATACGAGTAGATTGAAACCAAACTATGGAGACAATTTTTATTATATATGTGCATTACAACACAATACTTGTCTACGTAAGTGGACATCTATAATTGTTCCTGAATATACATACATAATAATTATGCTTTTATATAATTATCTAATAAATCGATTTAAAAGTATATATACAAGTCTCTTCCATTGGACTAAGTCTTTATAGGTTTATAAAAGTATTCCTTTTTAAGTAAGGAAAATAATTATGATATATCTCCAGGTAAGCTGCATGATTTTTCTTTCTAAGAGACAACTCTATTGCAGATAATTACTTCTAACGCATTCATTTAAAAATTAAGCTCCCCGTGTGGGTTCGGGTTTGAATAGCACCACTGTAGACCATGAATGTCGTAAAAGGCGACTAAAATGGGTACTCTGTGCTTGGGAATATAATTGGTCGTTGTAAAGTCAGACTTTTCCCTTTGGGTGCCCCATGTCTTTCCACCGCAAGGTCATGGACAAAAACAGGATGCATTTTTTACACTCTATCACTACTCGTCTGAGAAAACGGCTTCATGGACAATCTAGATGTTCTGTCTATGTGGGATAAGAAGTAACAACAAACATTAAGCAGAAAATACAATCTTACATAAAAAAGTTATGATGGGAAATACATTTATAATTAATGATAATAATCTTTCCTTATGTACTGATAAAAATGTTAGAAATATCAAAAGAATAGTAGAAAATAAAATTAGAATCTGAATAAAAAAATACATCACATAAATTTTTATAAACATTTCATTCAAACAAAGTTCACTGTAACAAGCGTTTGTATATCATGATTTCAAATTATTAACTAGGTATTTGATATGCAGTTTTTCAAGACGTGAATTGCAAATAGCTTCTGTTCTCACGTGATCTGATAAGAATCCATACAACTACTGATAAGTATTCCTCCAAATATTAACACAGAATATTGTTTTATTTTAAATATACATTTAATTATATTCAAAGGGCTGCTACCTTTATGTGCATTATTTTCAAAAGAACTTCTATTTCATGGCACGCAATTATGAATAAAGAATAGCTATTCAAAAAAGATCGCTTTATCATAAAAGGTATTTCCTTTTGGTTTCAAATAACTTAATTAGTACATGAGAAAGGAGAATAAGGGACATCTATTTGTCCATAGTTTGGTAAAACAAATTTTAAAAAAATGCTTTTTCAGCACTTAACTAGCGAAATTTTCTGTATTAAATAAAATACATGGAACATCATAGTTACTTCTATTTTATGAAATGTTTTACTTCAAAGACATTGAAAGGCTTTTAAGATGCGTCGGTGTTTGAATTATGCTTGTTAAAATAAAAATAGTGCATGTGAGGAAAATTTCGCTGTACAGTATTGTCAGTTAAGTGTACTGTTCTCAATTTATCATGACAGAAAAAAATATTAAATAAAAGTTTTAAATTTATACATAAACTCTTATGATAAATAAATAATTTTCACTTATTGTTGACAAACTGTATAGTTACATTAGTAAAATGGTTTGCTCGTTTATTTCAGTAATAGAATAAATCCTTTTACAATAATTATCATGAAATGACAAAATTTGTTATTTAAAAAGGGTATATATGAAATGTATGCCATGCAGATTGCAAAACAGTATTTCAGTATATTTAAAAGATACATAGTGTTGAAACAAATTATTTTTAAATACCTATGTATTCGTAAGATTCCTTATAACAGCGAATTGCCTTTGAAAGTCTTAACTTATAACTTCTTATTTAGTCTTAACTTAAATATTTTAACATATTAAATTACATTTCTGTTGTCATCAAGAAATATTAAATAGTTTATTGTAAAATAAATACTGTGGTATCAAAATAACTTTATTTATTTAACGACATATATGTCAAAATTACAGAGATAAAATGCTGCAATTTATATTAAAATACCCATTTTATTTAAACAAAAATGCATTGCTCAGATAATTGCATAAATTCATAAAGTGTCAATTTACCTTAACTGTGGGATCCAAATTATTTCAATTAAATTCTTTTGAGTTTGATAATGGTGTCACCAATCATTCATTAAAAATAAAGTGTATAGATTATATTACATAGGAGAAAAGGAGTTTTTTGAATATCAAATTACGATTTAGAGTGCCGTTGGCTTTTGAAACATTTTTTACTCTCTGAAATACTACAGATAAAAAGGAAACTAATTTTTTAATCTTAATTACTATATTCAAGTTTCCTTTTTTATTCTTTAAAATATATCTTATAGATAAACTGTTTAACTTATTGTTAAATAAATAGCTTTACTAGCATAAACACAAATAGCTTTAAATATTTTTAATTTTAACTATAATTAATTAACTCCATGGCTAATGTTATTATTTAAATTTATTAGAGAAATTTGTATTAATTATTAAATGTAATATTTTATTTCATAAAATGTGACAGAATAAATTAAATTCTTCTATAAATTTTCGAATTTGTTTCAAGGGAAATGCAACTTTTTATCAAAATAATTTAATTATATGCTAATATAACTTTCTCATCATGATTAAGATGTGAATTAAAATGCACATCTGATAAAGTAATGTAGTTCATTGTTATATTATTATGAACATCGAATTATTATTGGTAAAAAGTTAGACAATCAGTAATAAAATTGAATAATAATTAAAATATAATAACAAAGACACAAGATTATTTTATAGATGTATAATTAGATTTGTAAAGAAAAACAAAACAAAAATAAATAAATTGCAAACAAACGTAAATAAATTTTTATACAAATAACACCTATAAAATTAAAAATTAATACTACTTCAGAATATGCTGTGTAAAAATAGTGAAGCTACTGTCGTCAAACGTCAATAAACAATTGACTGGAAAAATATTATAAAATCATCTGCGAACTCTGCAACTAACAACTGCATGAAGAAATTTCGATGTAGCCACGTTTTATATTTAAGAAATTTATATAAATAATATCAAGCGAGGCATTGTGAATAGATGCTGACTATAATCAAGATGTCAATCAAGAATCAAGACTATATAACAAGACCGTAGAATCCATTATACGAATAAGAGAAAATCAGTTTTAAAATGTGCAGCTGAAAGAGGCCGATAATGCTGCAGATAGCAATTATTTGCAACTAACTGCAAGGAATTACAGAATATCACAATGCGCGGACCTTCTCTTGAACAGCTACTTTAAATATATCCAGATTAACTCTGTGCTGTTGTAAGTTTGACATTCAAAACTGTGTGATTTCAGCATATTACAACACTAAAATGAAAAATTCAAACAGTAATGCACACATGTCAATTGGAGTTAGGTCAATAGTTGTGTATCTGGATTTTGTTTGTAATATGATATAAGAAGATTATTAGAGTGGCAAGGGCTAGGCATTTGTGATTATCCTAGTCATATCCATAGAAGACACATACGTGTTATATCCACAGGATGTAATATATTTCTGGGGACAGGTTTCTGAATGAATGGCTGCCCTCACCTATTAATCGTCAAGAGACGCACAGTTTCATATATATATATTTTCCTTTCTAATGCAGCTGGCAAACACTTAGATAGCTTGGTCATGGATGCCTTAAGGCAAGCGCTGCGCAGACGTTACTCACTTTGCATTACCCAGGGGGCGCGTGTAACTTGAAGATACGGACGCGGAGTAACAATGCCCCCTCGCAATGCTCTACGATCCTATTAGACCGGGACCTATGGTTTAAAGTGGATTCCGAACTACAAACTACACACCGGAGCGCAAACTTCCGAACTACAAACATCCATGGCACCGCCGGGACTCGAAATCGAAACCTGTGGTACCGAGCGCCAGAGCGCTAGCCACTCGGCCATTCAGGACCAGTTGCATATATATAAAAGTAATGAATTTTTATAATCAATAAATATAAAAAAAAAATTTGTATAGGAAGTGAAGCGTTGAGGCATGAAAACAAAAAATGATTCAGATATCTATCTTTTTAACCCTTGTGACAAGGGTTAAAAAGATAGATGCCTGCCTCATTTTTTGTGAAAATGATAGTAGAGTACCAAACCAAATCGCATGCTTTTAAATGAAATGTTATGTTTTTCTAATGAAATTTTTGCATAACTTTAGTAATAATATGCAATTATAAACGATAGCAATTTTCCACAAATATAAATATTTGTAATAACTCAGACTATTATATTCGAATATATTTTTTTTAATGTTATCTTATGCAGATCTTATATTTTCAACATTCATTGACTATGGATTGGTGCAGAAATAACGAATGCTAAAACTTGTTTGGCTTTATGTGAATTCAATTTAAAGAAACAGTATACAGAATCAACGGCAAACAAATTCCGCTTGTATTATGCAATTGAATTGTTCGATAGTGTATATTCTCGGCTGTTTGTGTTTTCATGATTCTGCAAACTCTGTTAAAATAGAAAAGAGTTAAATTCAAACAATATTGTTACAAATCCAATTCAGTACTGTTGCTATCATTTTCAAAGTAGTTGGATTTTATTCCGATTCTCTCGTTTGCATGCATATCGTATTCTAATGTAATTATGATATAAATATTGTTTGTGTTTGTGATATAGTTTCTAACCTTTATAAATCCATTTAATCTTCAGCTAAGTAGAATCTACTTTTCAAATTTTTCCTATTGAATACTTAATGAAAATGTGTTAAATAATTATCAGATTCAATTGTTGAAGAAAAAATATCAGAAATTTTTTAAATAAAAATTTACTTTCTTGCTAAAACAAATAATTGTTGAGAAATAGATAGGATTCAAGCACTGATAGGAGAAGAATTTTAAACAAAAGGCCGAGATTAAAAAAGAAAAAACTTCATTAATAATTAAATACTCATGTCATTGACCACAAATCATCACCACAATAAATTGATGATAATTATTTTTTCATAAAGTACCAAATTACTTATAAGCGTTTTATATAAAAACTTTCTTAGATCATATGCGCAGAATTTCGTCACTGGAAAAGGAATTCAGAGATTTCGTCACCGATGATTTTACTAATTTACTGACAATAGAAGTTTAGGAATAACTATTTAATTTCAAGGAAGTGGGAGGCTTTTGGATGCAGGATTTGAGGATGATATATACACTGAAGAGCCAAAACATTATGACCACCTGTCAATAACGAGTTGGCCCACCTTTGGCGCGCAACACAGCTTCAACCCGCCTTGACATGAATTAATACCACCACGTAATACCAGTTAAATACCACTTCCACCTGATCACGGGCCTTCCACGTCAAGGCGAGTTCATTGCAAAATGTAGAGGTGGTCATAATGTTTTGGCTCTTGAGTGTATATATATATATTCCTATAAGATATTTTGAATAATCTGGACCATGAGGCTAACTATCATCATCTTTAACTTTAACTATATTTTCATACAACTTTTGTTGGAAATCTATATCTGCCATTTAATTCCCAATGAATAAATGCCACATTTTGCCCCTTTGGGTGAAATAATAGAATCACTTGGTAGAAATTTGACTGAATGAAATTGACTTTGAATATCGACTATATTGAAATGAATATAGCTGTTAAAAGTCCATTGCTAGATGTATCCATCCTTCCTCTGAAGCTGGCAAGATTGCGTCCTGTAGTGTTCAGGGGAAATGCTAATTTGGCTTGCAGACTGTCACCCGAAGAGTATATTTTGGTTATATATTTTGCTCAACTTTGCGCTCCAGCTTAATTCCTGCTGAACCGTGGATTCCTTCCACAAAGCTCTAATTATCTTTTTTTTTACTTTAATTCTATTTTAAATATTAATTAATTACATGTGATTGTGTTTGTGCCTATAAAACTGTGACTACAATATCTCAAAACAACATACGTACGCAACATAGTTAGATAAGATTTAACTAATGTTGCTATTCATAATTTGTAAAGAACCAACCTCAATTTTTTGGAAATGCATGGAGTTTTTTTCCAACGTGGTGTTACTTAATTTTATCAATATGTAGCTTATAAATTTTAAAATCTTATAAGACATTTCTTCTAATATAAAACATTGATTCAGTCCTTCAGCAATGCTTCTGAAGCTGGTTGAAGTTTATTGTTTTAATTACATCGTATCAGAGAAATCTGTAAAACTCAAATCAGAATTTCATGAGGAATGGCCAAAAAGCCACCAATTTTCAAAGTATTGACTGCAATGCAACTCTCCAAGGAGTGTTATACATTTCCTTCAGAATTTTATTCTTTTTTCAGAATTTCCAAGAATTCTTGGCATATAGCACTACGCCATAAAACTAATAAGGCAACATATGAATAGTGGATCTAATTGAGCTTATTAAGTTATAATCATTAGTAATTTATGTTTCAAAAATGTTTTGAAATTATCAAAAGATGCGGAATATTTAAAATAAATTATAACCCACAGTAAGATGAAACTATTAAAAAAACCATAAATTTATTGCAAACATTAATTCGCAATTGCAGATGTTAAAATTATTTCACATAATTGTTTCGAGATATTTATGTTGGAATAAAAAAATACTAATATACTGAAATTGTTTGTTTGAAAAGTAATTATATGATATACATTTTCAATTTAATAGGGAAAAAATTTAACTTCATAAATAATTTTACTCTAATAATCATTATATATTAAAACAGGGAATATATATATATATACAGAGAGAGAGAGAGAAAGAGAATGTATGCAAAAATTTTCACTTCAAAGAAAGACTAACTATACATTAATTAGTTTTGAGTCTATATCTAACCATCACATACTTTCATAAAATAACTTTAATTTAAAAACGCTTATAACTAATTACCTACATTTTTTTTTGTTTTATCATTTTCCACTAGTCATATGCACAAAAAAATTTTGTTTAGAAAAGTGTACTGTAGATATCATTAAATCAGGACACAAAAGAAAGCCAGCACACTGCAAAAAAAATAATTTTCATTTTCGTGACCAAGTTTCAGGCACGTATCGATTTATGCAACGGAAGCCGGGTTTCCTCCAAGAGTTTTTCTACATCCGGTATTTAAAATTTTCTAGTCTCAGGAAACTGCAACTCGATAATGTAGATTAAATGGCTTCGTGTCCATTAGCAAATCGTATTTTCGCACGCTACACTCTACTACAAAAGAATACTCCTTTTTGCATGGCAAGAATAACATGTGGGAATGTATAATGCATGTAGTATATTTGTATTACAGCGCAGCTAGAATTTTTAACAGAGAGTACATTAAAACTTAAGTATGGCATTGTAACGTTTAATTTATTTACATAGGTACGTTTAAATGAATACTGTAAAAGCTTTTTAGGATATTTTGCTACATTATAAGCAAAATGTAGCAATGCAAATGTAATTATACTGTAATTATGTTGTAATTTTTTTCTTTATAAGCAAAAGTGGGTTCTGATGGCCGAGTGACTAGCTCTCTGGAGCTCGTGCAACAAGTTTCGGGTGCGAGTAACGCGATGCTTATAGTGATTCGGAATCCTCTTTAAGCCGTAGGTCCTGTCTAATATGACTGTAGAATAGGGTTGTGAATAGGGCTGACAATCCTACCCTTAAAAAAAAACTTAAGTCTCGAAATCTGCTAGTAGGCAGACGGCCTTTGCGTGCCATGGGACATGGACCAAGAGTTTTTCTACATTCGGTATTTAACATTTTTTAGTCTCAGGAAACTGATAAAGAAGAAAAACTCCGAACTGATACTGTATATCCTGTAACTGATGCTGAAGAAAAGAAGAAACTGATAAAAACTCTATAATGTAGAATAAACGGCTTCGTATCCATTACCAAATTGTATTTTCGCACGCTACACTTTATTGCAGAAACATACTCATTTTTGCATAGTAAGAATAACACGTAGGAATGTATAATGCATGCATGCATATTTGTATTGCAATGCTACTAGAATTTTTAACAGAGGGTACATTAAAACTTAAGTATGGCATTGTAACGTTTAATTTATTTACATAGGTATGTTTAAATTAATACTGTAAAACCTTTTTATGGTTTTATGCTGAAGAGTTTGTTGCATAATAAGCAAAATGTAGCAATGCAAATGCAATTATGTTGTAATTTTTCTATATAAGTAGTAGAAAAAAATGAGGCTTGATGGCAGAGTAATTAGTGCTCGGTGCCACACGTTTTGGGTTCGAGTCCCGGTGGTGCCATGGATGTTTGTAATGGTTCGGAATCCAATTTGTCCCTGTCTAATATGACTGTAAAACGTTGGGCATAGGTCTGACAATCCTACCCCGTAAAACGGAAACATCTCCAAATCTGCCAGTAAGCAGATGGCCTTTGCTTACCATGGGGTTGTTGCGTCGATGATGATGAGAAATCAAATTACAAAATAAATATTCAAAAATGGGCCTGAATGGCCGAGTGGCTAGCGCTCTGGCGCTCGGTATCACAGGTTTCAGATTCGAGTCCCGGCGGTGTCATGGTTGTTTGTAGTGGTTCAGAATCCACTTTAAAAAGTAGGTCCTGGACTAATAGAATATTAGAGCGTTGCGGGGGCAGTGTTACTCCGCGTCCGTGGCTTATCTTCAACTTACACGCGCTCCCTGGGTAATGCAAAGTGAATACGTCTGTGCAGCACTTGCCTTAAGGCATCCAAAGACCAAGCTGTCTGTGTTTGCCAGCTGTATTAGAAAGAAAAAAAACTATTCAAAAATTAAACTGTAAGTAATTTTAGATTAACATATCGGCATGATTGCATTGCTGAAAATATTCCGTAATTCCTAGTTTGCTTCTAATTATTTTATTATTGTAATATTTTTTAGAATCAGTGATTTTATAAGATATTAGTAAGAATTAATTAGTTATATGTTATAATTTATAAGCTACGTTAGAACCTTTTTTTAATAAGTTTATATTTTTTTCTTTTTTTTTCTTTATGTTGCTAAATAAATTGTTTTTAGTTTTCAAATTATAATTCAACTACAATTTTAAATTTGTGTGTGTAACATTTATAGAATATCATTAATGAGGATTATTTTGTTTGTATAATTTTGTTTGATTTATATATTAACTATTTAATTTTAATTTATTTTTTGCTATTTTTTTTAACTTTTTGAAAAATATTTATTTTTTTTCAGTGTTTTTCCAATCAAAATTCTTTTTTGTCAATAAATAAATATGAAATTTCATTAAAACAATTTTTGTATATGATTTATGGATACAAAATACTAAAATAAAACAGGAATAAAGTATATCAGTTTCGTACATTTCTGAAATTTCTTTTTACTACCTGAAAATGTGTAATATAATGTGTTTCACGTCAAGTCAGAGTTAGATGACTTGTTGCTGCTCACTAAATCTTGTTGAATATTCTTTTTATTTTTCAAAACTGAAGATCCATAAAAATAACTTTTTAAAAACAGAAAAATTTATACTAAAGAAAAAAAAAGGGAAGTAAGAAATGGGATACATATGAAAAGATACAGAAAAAGAAAGGGTATATGAAATTGTGATAGAGTCTACTGTATTAAACCCATACATTAAAAAATTATAAGTTAATGGAGTACTTACTTCACAAACTATTTATATTGTATACTAATAGAGTTATCTCGTTATTTTAAAAATAAATAATTAATTGATCATCGGTCTACCTAAATGGTACACCTAGAAATAATAAACTTTAATTTATTGTAATTAACATGATATACCCAATTGTACTATGAAATCTTTTCTGGGAACTTACATTATATCTACGAGCATAACGATTTTTATATATTTTTTTTTGTTCTAATGCAGCTGGTAAACACTTATACAGCTTGGTCTTGGATGCCTTAAGGCAAGTGCTGCACAGACGTTACTCACTTTGCATTACCCAGGGAGCGCGTGTAACTTGAAGATAAGCCACGGACGCGGAGTAACAATGCACCCGCGACGCTCTACAATCATATGAGACCGGGACCTACGGTTTAAAGTGGATTCCGAACCACTACAAACATCCATGACACCACCGGGACTCGAACCCGAAACCTGTGGTACCGAGCACCAGAGTGCTAGCCACTCGGCCATTCAGGCCTACGATTTTTATATCAAAGGCGTGATAACCTTTATATTAAATATGTGTAAGCTAATTAGTCATCGTTATTTTCAACAAATATTTCTTCGTATGGAAAATTTTAAAAAAAGTTACATTGATCAGACAGTGTGCATTGGGATTTCGGATTTATAACATAAAAAGTGCAATATAAAACAATGATTTTTTTACAAGTTAATTTTTAATTAGTTGAATTGATCCGCTCTTGATTATATTAATAAACTACATTGTATATACATTTAGATTTAAAAAAATTAAAATATATAAAAAGTGAATTATTATATTCGATATAAACCTGTAAATTAATAAGTTCATAAAAATATTAAAATAATATCATTGTTAACACAATACCAGGAAAAAATTAGTCTCAAGTAAAATAGATGCGTTTGTAATAGAAGTCATTCGCAATTTATTTATTTAATTACCTTAATTTTTCATTACATTACATGTTTAAACTTTATTATTCTTTATGTAATTAATTTAAATTTCTAAAAAAGGGTGAGAAGGACTTATATTTTACTTATGTTACAAAATTAAATTTTTATTTTACAATTTAGTAACAATATTATACGATTTTTTTTCTTTTAACATACATTATGATATTGAATTCCAATAACTTTTATTTAATTAATAGAAATATGTAAATTAGTTATGATTTCTCTAAGGATGGGGCTGTAAGCATTTTAAAAATTAAATAAATATTAGAAAAGAATTTTTTTTAAAATTTATACCGAAACAAATTTCTTCTATATTATATACAGACAGATTTTTCGAATCCATTTCGAACAACCTGTGTTATTAAATTAAAATAATGTATGAAAAAAGCAAATATGTATTTTTTTTTTTAAATTGAGTTCAAATTTAATTAAAATAGCGGAAAAATAGTAAAATAGTAGTTATTTTAATAAGGTTTTTTTTCAAAGCGCAGTATTAAAATCTTTTTTTATTACTTTAGATTATATTTAAGTTAAAGGGGAAATTGGAGAAACTGAATTTTGTTTTTACAAAATATTTCGAAATAGCAAGAATTATATACATATATATATATATATATATATCTGTATTTATTCTCATAATAATCACACAGCTCATATTTGAATCCATATGCAGAAAGCTAGAAAAATGCCTATATAATTTGTTGCTTTATTAATTGGGAGAGAATTTTAAATCTATGTCGATGATATAAAAATAATGTATGTGCGTTGAATATTTTAATGGCTGAATTATTCATCTTTAATTGGTCAGAATTTTTTTAAATAATGGAATAATCCAGGTAAGGAACATACAATATTTTAATATATTTTTTTCCATATCTGTTTATTTTTTCCATATATATTTATATTCCATATATATTTTTCCATGTGTTATAAAGAAGATGACATAAGCAAATATTAATTTTCTTTATTACTGTCCCAGTTGCAGTTGCATTAATACTATTAAGCAACATTAACCATTTCGATTTCTAAAAAACATAGTACTGCAATATATTTTTTCCATATCTATTTATTTTTCCATACCTTTATTATTCATCTTTAATTGGTCAGAATTTTTTTAAATAATGGAATAATCCAGGTAAGGAACATACAATATTTTAATATATTTTTTCCATATCTGTTTATTTTTTCCATAGATATTTATATTCCATATATATTTTTCCATATGTTATAAAGAAAGAAGACATAAGTAAATATTAATTTTCTTTATTACTGTCCCAGTTGCAGTTGCATTAATACTATTGAGCAACATTAACCATTTCGATTTCTAAAAAATATAGTACTGCAATATATTTTTTCCATAACTATTTATTTTTCCATATCTTTTTATATTCCATACATATTTTTGCAATATGTTATAAAGAAAGAAGATGACATAAGGTAAAAATAATTTTCTTTATTGTTGTATTATATAACATTAACCACAAAATTTCTTACAAAACATAAGTTAAAGTACTATGTTTTGTAGTAATCAAAATGGTGTACAGTATTACTGCAATCTTTATTTACTATATAATTTTAATAAAATCTAATGGCAACAGTGTCTTCCCATGCTTCTTTATCGAGTTCCCGAGATTTGATGTTTGCCATGCTCCATTAAAAGAGTGTGGAGCAGAAGAAATTTCACAAGAATCCCCCACGGGGAGTGAGAAAATGGTTCCGTGGCCTTCTGAGAGGAAGAAATTTGCTTTCGAGCTAATGACACATAATGTCGATAACGTAAAGTGGAGGATCCATTAGTAGAAGAAACAGACGATCGTGAAGTTATGTCGTCAATCAGCGATTAGGGGGAATCGCTCTCAAACACCCGTGTTACATATGCTGCTTCTCAGGAAGGACGGCAAAAAAAAAATGCTTAGAAGAGCTTTCTTTTCTGTCCTAAGCATCCATCCATTCCCAACTATTAATTATAAAATTAGATTAAATGTTTTCTTAAGAAGAGCCTTTAAAGAAAATGCTTTATGTCTCCTATAAAATAAACTGAATCACTTTTTTTCACAACAATATAATTTATCCACTTAAAAATAAGTGCATTAATTTATTATAAATCACATAATCTTTGATGACAAAAGCATTAAGATGTGTTTACTTCAAAAGGCCTGATGGCCGAGTGACTAGCGCACTGGCGCTGGGTACCACAGGTTTCAGGTTTGAATCATGGCTGTGACATGGATGTTTTTTGTGGTTCTTCTCTTCATATATATAGCTTATTTTCATGCTACACGTGCCCCCTGGATAGTACTACATGAGTATTAGTGGTGCTTCCCTTGCTTATAGCATAAAGATTAACTGTCTCTGCTTCGCTTAGGACTACAACATATTTAGTTTAATATATTTTTCTCTATGGAGTATTTTGTTTCAATAACATTTCGCCTCAGTAACTTACTGCAGAGGAGACAGGTGTATTACATACTTATTGTTATTTAGGTTACATCACAAAGTTTTGCACATGAGCCTACTGGAGAGTCTCAGTTTAAAACAAATATTCATAGTGGTGACATCTCAGAATGGTGAAAACCCTCCTCATTTCATATTCGATGGTACTTTTTGTTTGAATGTTTATCGGTACTCATTACAGGCATAAACAAAGGAACTTTTATGTTCAGTTTTGACTTGTTTTTAAGGAAGCTTCTTATAATCTTTGATGACAAAATTCTTCTGAAAAACTTTGATGATAAAGGCATTTAAAATATATTACATTTAAATGCCTTTATCATCAAAGTTTTTCAGGAGATTTTTGTTTTAGTTTTTAAACAACAGAAGCATTTAGTTTTTAAACAACATTTCATTTCAGTAATTTACTACGGAAATTGCAGATATATAGCATATTTATCGTTATTTAGGTTGCATCACAATGTTTTGCACATAAGCCTTCTTGTGAACCTCAGTTTGAAACAAACACTCACAATGGCAACATCTCAGACTGTTCAAAATCCTCCACATTTCATCTTCGCTAGTACTTTATGTTTGACTGTTTATCGTATCCATTACCGGCATAAACAAACGAACTTTTATGTCCATTTCCATTTAGTTTATAAATCAAGCTCCTCTTTTCGAAACCCAACGTGCTGTTTGCCACGAACTGAAGACTCTGTATAAATGACTTATCTGTTTTTCTGTTGAGTGACTTGAGTGTTTACCTATTTTTATTGTAAAATTTGATTACATCACCATGCTTCCACCTACGCACTCGCAAGTACCCCTCCTGTGACTTTCAGAAGAAATGGTAAGTTGGTGTCGACACTCTGGCCAAAGAGATAGTAGATTGCAACCCTGCGTCCCCGCCGAGATACGTTTAGTTTAAAGTCTCTCAACCTGGGAGAAATATATGTAGCACATCCCTGCGCAATAGTTGGAATATAGACTCTCACTGGGAGAGGAAATATATTTCCCACATCTTGCGCGTACCGAATATCAAGTGTTCGGCTTTGAAGTGGAATTCTTCCAGCTATCTAAATTTATATCTGTTTAAATGTGTTATAATGTGTAATTGCATGTGTGGTGTTTTGCGCGTGTGTAAATAAAGCTGTGTGTTCTCAAACATGTGTATCAAGTATCTTAACCCGACCACACCCAGTTACAATTTGATTGACCAAACTGTTCACTACAATATTATTAAATTCCTGCACAATCTCTCACCTTAAGAGGCAATATATTTAGCCCCAAGCTGCGTATTAGTTAGTCTAAAAACTCTCACAGCTGGGGAAAGTATATTTACGCACCCTACTCGTATCTCAGAGTTCTGGTGTCCGCGAAGCTATAATTATCTGTCTTTTTACTTTGTTAAATATCATTTATGACTAATTGTATGTGTGTGATGTAAGTTAAACTGTAAGTTCTTATCCAAACTATACCGATTTAAAATTACATATTTTACACCTATTACTTGAGAATTCAATAAAATTGACTTCATAAAAGTATAAATTAATCATTTTCAAATAATTATATGATAGTTAATTATAGGTCTTATACATCAAAAGTGAAAAATTTAGATTATATTTAACTGTATTTAAAATTTCAATGCATTTCTACTACTTCATATAAAAAACTGAACAGTTTGATTCTTACAAAATACATTTGAAATAAGAATTTCTTTGTAGCGATATTTCAGTTGAAATATATTAGCGAAACAATTTAGGCGCTAGTAAATATTACGAACTATTTCAGAAAACACCTTAAGGGTACAACAATGAAAAAATATCAGTAGGAAGAAAGTATTTCCGGAATAGTTTAGTATTTCCTGAACTGTTTGATACTACGAAATGCAGAAATTCTTGAAGATATTCTGCTTGTTTGAGAATTTTTAATGGTTCACGAACTTGGACGTATAGAATAATAATAATAGAAATAGACTCGGTCTATAGTCCGGCGTTAGGTTAATATTTTATATTCAAATAAATTTTTATGCATTCTGTATAAATTTGATTTACAATAAATTCCTCACTAGAATAAAATCACATTAATTTTGATTTTTTTCTTAAAAAAAATGTTTTACATTCAAAAAAAAATGAAAACCGTCATAAACACACATATAAATAAGCATTTCATCATAGTTTGAATACATTTTATCAATGCGGTTCTTCATAAAATGTTAAAGCACTGTTATATATATTTTCATATATATTATCATTTTTTTTCCTTTTTCGTTTATTTATTTATTTTTTTCCCCCGTTTTTTTAAAAATAAATTTCAAATGGAATTCCATTAAAAATAATCAAAAATAAACATATCAAATGCTTATTTGTACGTGTATTTATGATGGTATTTTTGAGTTATGAATATTAAAAATTAGCAGAATATCTTCAATAATTTATGCATTATGTAGCAACGAATTTGAATGTATGTATGTAAACAACTATCTTTTTTGTAATTTAGATGTTGTGCTATTAAATTTTATATTATTAATTACTTCATAATGTACATAATTTAGTGGAATAATTGATGTGCATTTAATCAAATGAACATGTTTAACGTTTTAATAATTAGTTACGAAAACAATTTATTTTTTATCTAATGATGCTTAGTCTAAAATCTTGTTAAATTGTAAATTCGGATATCAAATTAGGAGAATTGAATTAAAGTCCAAGCCGAGATGTACATGTCCATACCGAGAATGAACATAAGTTATAATGTGTTGCCATTTGTCTCTAGGTATGGTTTGGTTTGTAAATCATGCGATTATTATTTTCCCTCACAAACTAATTTACCGGGATCAAGTTTAAGTGGATTCTGAACCACTAGCAAACATCCATGCTGCCTCCAGAATTTGAACTTGAAGCATGTGGTACCAAAGATCAGAGCGCTAGCCGTTTGACCATCAAGCCGCATTTGTCTGTAGGAGAAGATTGAAAATCGCAAATATGCGTTGTAAGATGTTCAAAACTGTGAGGACAATAAGTGGGTACATTTTAGGCAATTCACTTCTTCTATAATGCACCTTGGATAACGCTGACTCTTCTACATATCTATCTTTCTAGCAAGTAATTATTTAGATCAAAATACAGGGAATTCGAAAATAACAACTAGTGATCCTTCTGGCAGTCTAAAAATTAATTACAGATTTTTGATTTCGTCAAATATGGTTTTATATTATGAGTTTTTTTTCTGCCTTTTCAAACTGAAATGTTTGAAAAATCATTTATCCAAAAAGTGTCAAAATTTTCATATTATATTTACAAGAGTCATTGGAATTATTTCAAATTATATTTGATGCAAATATAGGGTTATTAATTTGAGATTTAATTCATAGTGTGGTTTATTTAGTTATCAACAGAAGAAGAATTAAATATTCATTCAAATGCCATTGATTATAACTCCATTATTACGTCTCCATTTGAGACTCTAATTTACTATAACAAATAACTAATTATATTTGTTATAGTAAATGACTATAACAAAAAACAAAAAGTTATTAAGCTTTTAAAATAACAATTGAATATTAAGATTGTTAACAAGACCACTTTTAAAATATAAATTAGCTTGCATCTTTTCAGAAGAATTTACTTTTAGTTCCATAAAACATTTCCAACAAATATTTAAATATCGCCTACTATTTATACTTTTATGAAGGCATATAAGTTAATTTATAAATATTTCTATTATTTTAGCAACGAGAGTGGTGAAGGATATCATAACTAAAATTAAAAATAATAATAATTCTAAACACCCTAATGCAATAATGATTTTAAGAAGAAATTGATTAAGTAAACTGCTTTCGTTTTCGTACAAAGGATAAACATTCCAAAACACTAGAGAATTTTGAGATATTTGAAGCTGGTTAGTTATGATTTAAAAGGCACAAAGGACACATTTGGCTGAGTATTGGCGAGCAATTTGGCCATATAATGTTAATACGGTAGTAAGATCATTTCGAAGATAAATCTGGAGAAAAGCTAAAGATTTAAATGAGACCGGCCAACTTAAACAAAAAAGTAAGCCTTAATATCAATTAAAGCCTGATGGGCTAATGACTAGCCCTCTGGCATTCGGTGCTCCGGGTTTCAGGTTAGAATCACTGCGGTGCCATGGATGTTTGTAGTGGTTCGGAATCCACTTTAAACCGTAAGTCCCGAACTGTAGAGAATTGGTGTATACGAGTAACTGAGAGCTCTACCACGTGAAAAGAAAACATTTCCTGTCTCGAAATCTGTCAGTAGGCAAATGGTCTTTGCTCACCATGGGGCTGCTGAACCAACGAAAAGTTAATCTCAATTAAATTATAAATTATAAATCACATAAGAATAAATTCAATAAAAAAAATTCATTTTAATACTTATAAAAGTAGCTTAAAAAACCACTGATTTCTGATGCAATGCACTTTATTTCATATTATAGTAAATCATGAAAGGAATGCGATAAAATGGTTTAGAACATTCAAATTTTCTCCTAGGGTCTTCTTATTGTTTCTGAAACAACATCAAAAAGTGTTGTATTATTGACGGCATCATTATTATTACCTTCACTTTTATTTGCTAAAAAACTGAATTTGATTGATATGACGACTTTTATAATCTTTTTCGAATATATCTTTAGAAAGTCGTTTATATTTTGTTTTTTTTATATTATAAATTTTGATTGTTATCATATTGAAATATCTGCTGTGATGAGACGTACCAGGAATGGGTTAATAAAAGTATGCTCCGATGAAAGCATGCATTAAAACAAGCTATAAACGGACTTTAGGAGCCTAAAACGATATACTCAAGGGAATATAAATTCATAATGTGACAAACTCCAGTTACTTTATCTTTGAAAATTTAGCAATACATATCACCATAGTTAGCTTTGCATTTATTTACAAATCATTTGCTGATATTTATGTATAATATAAAATATTACATTTGTGGTTCATTTAAAAGGATTGTCTTTAACTTTTGATCACCTTTTGCTTCGACTACAATATCGCTGTTGCAATATTGCTTTATACAATATCCAATGAGTATAAAGATACAATATTGCAATCATAACTCATGTCTTACATGACGTTTGCCTTTAACTTCCAGATATCTGCAACTTCGATTACAGAGAGGCGTGAGCTCTTACCAAAATGATAGCATGGTATTTAAATTTATCAATTACATTTCTAGATGAAATAGTTGTCTTTTGTACTCATGTTTGAAATAAAACTTATCCAATAATAATTGGCATATTGTTAACTATTTACACATAGCTATAACTCTTAACATGTGAATAAGATGGTTACATCAATCACCAGATTATTCAAAATTGATATATGTTTAGATCTTGAAACCTCTTACATGTCCTTTTCTTGCAGGAGTACATGGATGTTTTTTAACCTAACCATGCTAGGTTATAAACCTACACATGTTATTCGATATCTCAAAATTGATTACAATAAGTTATTATTATAATCTACATGATAAGTTATGGTTATAAGTTTTATTATCTGCATGATTTCTTGATCTCTCTCTATTGAACATAAATGGTATACATTTAAACCATTTCAGCACCTTTAAAATATTGTTGACTTTGAACAGAAAATTAGAATTTCTCATTTGAATAATTTATTAGATAGCTTAAGAAATTTGCATGCTTTCCAAAAGTCTTCCTATTTCAGAAAAAAACGAGAAAAAAAGCCATTGTTAATATATTTTTATCACATGAAATACATATTATTTTTCATAATCGTTAATAATAAAAAAAATACCGCTTACATAATCATGGGGAAAAGTTTTATCATAATCTAACACCAGCTTGTAAAGAATTTAATTAGAAATCAAAGTGAGTACAGGCAAATAAAATTTTCTTTTATAAAGAGGGCTTATTTTGAATTTAAACCCATGTAAAACTGATCCTAACATTTCAGACATATTATATCACTATGATATACAAATAATTCATATCATTTTTTTACTAAGTAATTTAAAATTAATAAGAATATCCAATGTACAGCAGCCTTTTTAATATTAATTAGCTCATGACGACATGTAAATAAAGCGAAACTCATAAAATTTTAATTTTTCGTAATCTTGGAAATCAATATAATTATTCCTTGTCTTCTGTGTCACAATATCTGATTTCCATATTTTGTCAAAAGCCAAACACAGCAGCTTATTGGTTTCCATGCATAATTTTACTCTTCCAAGAAAGAAAACCTCTTCTGCCATGTGTCTTTCTCTGTCGGGCTATTGTCTGAGAAATCAATATCCAACTATTCTTATATATCAAGCAATGGAAAAGAATGGGAGCACGGTACTGTCTTGTTTGTTTTGCTCTTACTTGTATATAATGCAGTTCGGGAATGGATACAATGTATCTGAATATCGATATAGTGATAAAAAATATAAACTAAATAATAATAATAATAACAATAATAAAATGTGTTTTATAGATCATTGCATTCTATTATTAAATCATTCAAAGGCACTCCTTGAAATTATAAACGGCAAACTCAGCATTTTATTATATTTGAATTATTGATGGATATAGTACACTCAATTATTGATGGCAATTATAAATATGATAATAATGGAATACGATTTAGTTATAGTTACACTTTGTTATTAATTCACTGAAATGTAGATCCAAGGATAACTCAAAGTACAACTTGCGAGATATGCTATGAAACTTCTGGTGTTTATGCGAGTAGAGGCAGGTTAAATTTATTTCTTTATTCGTTCGATTAGATTCAAGGCTAATGGACAAATTATGTTGGTTCCTAATTGAGGTAATACGATATGTGTAGAGTGTATTAAATCATAAATGATGATAAAATAATCTAAAAATAATAAAATAAGTTCTTTAATGCCCATAAAATCTAAGATAATTCAGAACTGCTTCAAGAAAAATATAGAAATGCAGGTACGTTCAATTTATTCAAATGTTACATCTACTGCGTAGACTTAATAAAATAAAATGGCATTTTTGTAAGTTTCTGAGAAGTTTTTAAATTTTAAATATATAATATCTGAAGGAAATGTATTGTTAAGAAAATTTCTTGTAAACACTTTAGAAAAATTGTTAACTTTAATTAATCAGTAATTTCTTATTGATTAAATTGTTTAAATGATTAACTGGATGTATGTTTCCCCTGTCTCTGGATGCAAAAATGCCTGTTTTTAGAAATACCCTAAATCCATGTTATACAAATGGAAAAAAAAAAAAAAAAAAAAAGCATTGCCGACTGGGCTACAAATTTATATTGGTTTGGTTTGTCGCTCTACTGTCATTTTGTACACATTTTATGCTAATTAAACCGGGGTCCTACAGTTTAGTATGGATTACAAACCACTAACATGCCACCGCCAGCATTTGAATCCTGAAGCTTGTGGTACTAAAGCGCTGCAAATTTAGAGGTTATATAACAAAGTTTTTAGAAATAATTAGGATCTTAACACGAAATAATTACTGGAAATCAAGAGAAACTTCTGTAAACGATTTGAATTTCGGAACTTGAAATAAAAATTTATATTATCTCAAGTGTTACGTATCATCAAAGATCTGAAAATTAATGAACTTATTAAAAAAAAAACAATTATAACTGATGTGTGCTAACTGAAAATATTTATAACACACTCAAACATTAACTTATTGGTATATAAGCCCAATAAATATCAATATAATAATAAACAGCCATGCAGACATCTTATAAACATTAATACAGCATCAAAATAGAATAAACATCAATTTATTAAGCATAATCATTCGTCTACAACGTTGGTACATATAATTGCTACATTATTGAAAACAAAATGCAACACATTATCTTCCTGATTTCCAAGCATAATTCTGCAAGCATAACAATAAAAAAAGCCTTATGTCGTTCTTTGTCGGGCTATTGTTTACGAAATCAATATCGCCACGAACTGTCCCTATATATATCTACTGGTGAAGGCGAATGACAGCATGCTATAGCTTTGTGCAGTTCCCCCTTCCACGTGTCTAGCAGAGTGTGTGATTCATGGACACAGTGCGCTCAAACAACCTCTTTGGTATGTTGCCCCAGGCCATGGGCTCTTGTCGCCCTAGTGCACTGCTTGGCTATTTGTTATTCTTATCAGTGTCCCCCAGTCTGAGATATTTTTATTCCCTTCTGAGCTTCTTATAAAGTATTTTTTATTCACTGTCCTGTTCATTTTTTTCTTCCTTCCTTTCTTCAGAAGGGTGTGAAAAAAAAATGCATGGCTAGGAAGTTATGATTCCTGGTTTAGTAGGACATGAGCACGAATTTCGTTTATGTGTTGGCGTTTGTTAAAAAAAATGTGCTTCTTTTTAAATTTAAAAGTAAGGTAGAAGAATTTTATGTTCGAAATATTTTGAACAAAAACGATATGGTTAAAACAATGAAAAAAATTCCCGATGTTTAAAACTGTGTATGAAATGAAATATACATTTTTGAAATAATAAAACTATATATTTGTAATACTCTAAATGCATGTCATACAAGCGAAAAAACACAAAGCATCGCTAAGTGGGCTGCAAATTTAGTTTGGTTCGGTTTGTCGCTCTACTGTTCTTTTGTGTGCACTTTAGACTAATTAGACCAGATTCCAACAGTTTAACGTGGAATCCGAACCACTAACAAGCATCCACCGGCCGCTGAAAATATATAGTAAATACAACAGAGTTTTTAGAAATAATTAGGATCTTAACACAAAATAATTACTTGAAATCAAACGAAATTTCTCAAAATTTGTATTTGGAGATTTAGATTAAAAATTTATATTACCACATTTGTTACATATCAGCCTTGACCTGAAATTTAATGAACCTAATTAGAAAAAAGCAATAATAACTCCTGCGTGATTAGTGAAAATATTTATAACGCACTCAAACATTAACTTATTGGTAATTAAGCGCCAATAAATATCAATACAACAATAAACATCAGTGCAGTCATTATATAAACATAAATACAGCTACAAAATAGAATAAACACCAATTTATTAAGCCTAATCATTCGTCTACAGAGTCGGTGCATATAATTGCTACATTGTTGAAAACAAGTAAAACACATTATCTTCCTGGTTTCCAAGCATAATTCTGTAAGCATAACAATAAAAAAATGCCTTATGTCTTCCTTTGTCGGGCTATTGTCTATGAAATCAATATCGCCACGAACTGTCCCTATATATATCTACTGGTGGGGCCGAATGACAGCACGCTATAGCGTTGTGCAGTTCCCCCTTCCACGTGTCCAACAGAGTGTGTGATTCATGGACACAGTGCGCTCAAACAACCTCTTTGGTATGTTGCCCCAGGCCATGGGCCCTTGCCGCCCTGGTGCACTGCTAGGCTATTTGTTATTCTTATCAGTGTCCCCCAGTCTGAGATATTTTTATTCCCTTCTAAGCTTCTTATAAAGTATTTTTTTATTCGCTGTCCTGCTCATTTTTTTTCTTCCCGTCCTTTCTTTAGAAGGGTGTGAAAAAAAATGTATGGCAAGGAAGTTATGATTCCTGGTTTAGAAGGACATGAGCACGAATTTCGTTTTTGTGTGGTGGTGTTTGTTAAAAAAAGAAATGTGGTTTCTTTTTAAATTTAAAAGTGAGGTAGAAGAATTTTATGTTCGAAATATTTCAAACAAAAACGATATGGTTAACTATGAAAAAAATTCCCAATGTTCAAAAATGCATAGGCGGCATTAAATTAAATATGTATTTTTTAAATAATAAAATCATGTTGTAATTGTTCATTTATGTGAAAGATATTAAACGAAAGAAATCGAAATAAAATAGTTACTGTCATTATTTTTTTGACTTCATTAATTATTCCTTAAGTATTCAAGTTCAAGTTCCAATTCAAGTTCCTTAATTCCTTCAAGTATTATTAATTCAAAGTATGAAATAACATTTGTTAACTTCTAATTGTGTTTCAGTTTAGTATCAAATTTTTTAATGATTGCTTAAAAATTCAAATAGTTTGCAATAATAATATAAATTTTAAAAACAGCAATAATTTATTTTTTTACTCTAAAAACTTCAAATCTACTCTGATTGGAGAATGAAAGAAGGCTGAGGCATCTCGATAGAATTTTCAGAAATAATTATCAATTATTTCTGCTGTATTGGGGAATAATTGAAAATTTCTCGTCATGTAGTCTGATTTATTAAAAGGGTAGAACATAAAATAATAAGTACTGTTCTTTAATAGAGGGTATTTCGTAAGAATCGAAATCCACCAAAAATGTAATTCAATACTAAATTTAAAAAATATAAATTTTTAATAATTTTTCTATTTAATTTATGGTGTTTTTATATAGCAGTAAGTAAGAATGTCAGTAATCTTCGCTAGAAATACAGCAAAATGTCACACAAAATCACATCTATAGAATGCTTATTTTTCGAACTAAGCACTAAAAAAAAAAATTAAAGCAATATCGCATCCAACGTACAGTAATAAGCTTTATTTGAAACTCGAAAAGTAATACCTGCTGCAAATTGCATCAAGAAAAGTGCTCAAACTTACTACCATGCATATTGAAGCATGATTGCACATACCATACAATAACTAACTGCACACGATACAACAGCTTAATGTCTAGAATAGTAAACCCAACATGTCCAACTAGTAAATACATGCTACTTTTAACATTCCTTGTTAAAATATCTAAAACTTTAAATGTTAGCATAAATTCACGTATCTGACTATCTTAGCTACAATACGAAACCTTCCCATATCTATTCAGTTCAGCGCTCTGGGTATTCTATATTCAGCCAATCACCTATAAATTATCTAAAATGCACCAATGCTAAATCATGCTATAACTATATAATTGCAATATTACCATGCATATACATATAAAATGTATTGTTGGCAAAGGTATATCATAAAGATAACTAGTTAATAGATCTCTGAGGAATATCAAGTATGAATGTTCCACAAGCAGTTGAGGGTGCAGATAAGATTCAACATTGCAATTATCCAAGCAAGTAGCAAGCCCATATATATACAGGCTAGCGGAACATGCGTCTTTGAGTGAAAAATTAAATAACTATTGTTCGCCGACCATTTAAATATGTTGTGATTGTTGAAGGCATCTTTATCTATCAATAAGATCTAAACATTAAAAATATCATCGAATTCATATTGTTACACTAGCTATTCACATCAGTGGAATCGTTGATGAAAATCATATTGAAACAGCTCTTTAAATGTTGAGTATAGAAAAATGCGTATACACTTTCTACCTTTAATACCCTATGCACAGTATTGTTATTCAAATTAAACTACCGGGATATTGTACATGTTAAATTCCCGATTTATCTCAATCAGTAGCAGTATTGTTTTTTCCTGTACTGGCGTAAACCCTCGTGGTTTCTTTCATTAACATTACGGTGAAATGTGTTTGGTGAATGCTTCCAATACTTATCAGGCCGTGAGCTGACTTGCGGAGGACAATAAATCGAGATGATAGCGTGGATGGATAGTGATAGCCATCGCATTTTGTAAAGCATTGCCTGTGCATTAATCATAGATAACATACAGAACCATGCAACAGAAAACTTTATTAGTTTACAGGAGACTGCTAGTAATTACAAGCAACAGAAATCCAACGGCAGTTATTTGGATACATAACAGGCAATTAACTGTCTATCTCTCTTTCAAATTTTTACGTCTGGAGATACAATTTTTAGTTTTGTTTACTTAAATCATTTTGATTTCATGATTTTCTTTTCCAATTAAACTTATTTTAATTATAACACAAGGGATTTCCTTCATTTTCATCCGTATTTTTCTATAAAAATTAATGCAGTAGAATTTTGGCCTTATGATCAGTTTTTGTGTGCTCCCAAAAAATATTTATGCAATATAATAAACGTAAATGGTGCATATACATATAATATTGTTAACATAATGAACAATTAAATGATTTAAGGCATCTTTGAATTTATACAAAAATTAATTTTAATTTATACATATAGTAATTTGAATTTACACATAAATAAATTTAAATTTATGACTTAAATTTATACATAAAATATATAAATTATAAGTTAAACATTTGTTTATCACACTAAGCAATTTAATTGTTTACTAAATAATTCCTTTTAATTTGTTTTGGAAAACGTACTTGCTAATAGACAAAATATGTTATATTTAAAGACTTTTAAATATTTCTTTCAAATGCCTTTCAATTATTCATACACATCGAATATGTCATGCCCAAAAATCGATTTAAAACAAAAGTTTACCTAGAGATTCAAAATGCTTTTAACCAAAAAGCATTTACTGGCAGCTGAATGCATTTTATATGCAAGGAATTTTTTTTTTATCTGACTTCCTAAAAATTTTGAACTGTGAATCAAAAAATAAACAACAAAAGTTTAAACAATGTTATTTATGACGTCTGTTACTTTCTACGTTCTAAAAAAAACCTTGTGTGTGTTTTTTATTTATTTATTTATTTACTTTTTATTTTTTTTACATTTTATGAGCCACATAGTTATTTCGTCGCATTTATGTTTAAACGAAGAAAATATATTTTTATTTTCCTTATTTTTTCATAATAATGTTCGTCTATATCACGTTTAAGCTACAAACAAAATAAGTATGACATTTTGCATACAAAATTAAAGTAGCAGACTTTGGGGGAAGTTTAAAAATAAAAAAGGAGGTTATAATTTGTCTGAAAAAAAAGAAATATAAACTATGAACCTGTATTATACATTAGGTTAAAAATTTAAAAGCTGCTACATCACCATTATCATGTTTGAAATTTAAACATTGAGATAGATAAAATAATAAAAATATAAAAATATTTCAAAAAGAAACAAGAAACTTGATAATTTTCAGAACACAAATAATGTTTACGTATTGACTCGCATTAATTAAGTTTTAAGTGCAATTTAACAAAATTTTAAATAACGTTTCATAAATATTTTTATATAAGAGAAATGATTGGCTATTGCTAAAACTTCCATGCTAATTAACTTTTTATTTGCCACACAATTATTATTATGAATTCCCATTATTTTAAAACATATTTTTATTACAATTTGTTTTATTGCATTTTATACATTTTTACACCTATTAAAAGGCAATTAATTTCAAGCAGAGTGTTAGTCACGCAAATCAGCTATAAATTAAACTAAAAGTTTGATTAATTTGAATGCAATTAATTCAAATGAATATAGAATTTGATATATGGAATATTTATAATATGGATATATTTGTAATATGGAATTTGACAATAACTTCCGAAACAAAATGGAATACATTGATTTTTTTGACATGATATTTTTTTATTATTGCTGTTGTCTTTAAGCTATAATATTTCTAAACTGTACAGATTAGGAATTATAATATAATTTTTAATAGAAAAAATTATTCATCCGGCTTAGAAAGAAAATTTAAAAAGAAAGAAGACAATTTCAATAAGTTTAAAATGCATCGAAGAATAAAAATTTTTATTCTTTGAAATGATTTCCAAGCAAACCATATGTAATGAAAAATTTAAAAATTGTGATTTTTCTTAAATCTAGTATTAAATTTTATAACAATTTCTTATACAATTAATTCACATATAATGCACTCATCTAAATTAAAAAAGGTCTCATATTTGAACTTGTTGGTAATATCTGACCTGAATATGAAAATTGTGGTAATTCTAGCCACTGCTTTCAGAAACAATGAAGCTTAATGTCGATTGTGAACAGTGTGTTAGAGTTTAAGTGTTTCTAAAATAAGAAATTCAATTACGTTACTAATGAAAATATCCCCAGATAGGCCAATTTCTCCATATACATCGGTGGACTGTTTCTGCATTCAGCAACAATCCACCGATAACCCACAGTAACAACAAAAGCTGCAAATAATTTATTTTTAAAATATTATATCACGATGAACACAATAGTATATATGTGTATATACTTTATATATATAGAGTAAATAAACTTATATACTCTTATTGTGTGTACATATATAATTATTATTACTTATATAGTGTGTATATCTATAATATGTTTTTCATTTGACAGGGTAATAAATTTATATTATTTTTCCTGTATATATACATATCTATACATTTTTGAGATAAATATAGAGCTACAAATATTGAAATAAATAAATTTCATTCGACTTAATACCATTATTATGTAATTTTTAAAACCTATTTTTTTATTTTACAAAATCTGCTATTTAAATTTATTATATATTCTTTCCATCAGATAAAATTTCTATCATTTATTAAAAATATAATTTTCGCGTCCCCAAATTATATTTTAAGTACAAAACATTTTATTGCGCCAGCAAATTCGTTTATAAACCATCATCTATCAATGAGGAAATGATTACGAACAAATGTGCCTGAATCGGAGAAACGCCATAAGAATTACAATCATTCAATTTTGCAACATTGTTACAATAATGACAACCAATTCCCGAGCATTATACAACGGTGCAAAATGACGCCACCTTTCAAAGTCCATTAGCGCAAGTAGCACAATAACGTTAAGCTGTAAGGCCAATCCAAATTAGAGGTAACATGGCGTCGCGGTTGCAATCTGCACCAGACAGTGGCAAGGCTCACTCAAATTTGCGGTCTAAGTGGCATAATGTTGCAAATCACATACTGCTTCGGGAAAGACAGAGGAACTGCCTAACTCATTCCCAGACGCAAATTTCCTAATTCCTGGTTGCATACAACTTGCAAATAGCTTTAGCTCTTTGAAACTACTTTAAAACAATTTATTCTGAATGAGTGATAAATATTCGAAACTATATGTATTTGAATAATGCAGTTAGTTGAAAAATATTTAATTAAATATTTTCGATGATTCATAATATTATTGATAAAGATAAATGTGAAAATAATAGTGATGCATAGTGTTTAACTAATATTTTTAGACCGGTTAATGCCAAAGTAGTTGCGATCAAATCCTGAAGATTTATATAATAGTGTTAGGGGTTAATTTTGGACCAAGGGTCGATTGACGTTGACAGAAATAAATTTAAAATTATACAGAAATAAACTAAAACTATATACTAATTAAATATGCCTCATTTTAAGGGTGGCTATAGTATTGTTTTTATTTCATATTTTATGCATACACACACACACACACTATCTACACACACACACACAATCTACACACACAATCTACACACACACACACACACACACATACACACACACACACACACATATATATATATATATATATATTCATTCGTTCATTTCAACAAGACAACAATATTTTTCTTACCAGTTTTTTGTATAATTCTGTGGGTGTCTCGCATATATATAACACGAAGGGCTATCGTAGGGGGAAAATGGAGGACTTTTTAAGGGTGACTGCGTCATTGCAAGAAATTTCATAGGACAGAAAATCTTGAAATGTCCCATATTGGCTAATGACAGATGTGAAATGCTTATAGATGCTATTCCAAATGTCGTTGTGTCTCCTTGTCTCAAGCAATTACGAACACCATCTGCAATGATCTTAGAAGATGTATTCGAAACCCTACTGCATGAACTAATAATTTCATGTATTCTGAACTGATAAATAAATTCAAAAATTCTAATATTTTTTACATTGAATTTTAGGTTAACCAACAGAAAGTTATGACTATAATCTTTTAGTTATTTACAATAAAAATAATATTTTTCGCTTTACAAACTCGGATATTTAAAAATGGCGCCGTAATTGTCCCGGTCTGTCCCACTTCTAAAACTAGTGACTGCAACAAAGATATTTTTGGTTACGAATATTTATTATACTGAATAATACAGTGCTTTCACCAGACAATAATGGCTATTTTAGAAGCATTGGCAGAATTTAGCGTTTTTGTCAATTTAAATTGTGGGCGGAACATAATTAGAAGCAATGCATGAAATCAAATTTAATCAAATTAGAATGATTGAAAATTTTCTTTAATTCGAAATTTAAAAAATCGAAAATGTTTTTCATAGTTTAAAATTCAAACCACTCTTCAATTTTTCAATTTTTTTCAGTTAAAGAAATACGTTGAATCTCTTTTACTTCAAAAGTAATAATGATGTTAAATTATTTACCATATTAAAATTGCGAATTTTAACTATTTTCTTTTTTCCAATCATCATTAGTTAATTAATTTTTTTTTCTTAATATTTAATTAGATAAACTATATGATTCATTGGAGACTTTTGCAAGAATTTTTTTAAACAAATAAAATATTATAACTGGATTCTGTTCGATATTTATTGATTTGCAATAATACTAAAGAAAAACTTAAAACAACCAACTTAAAATACTTCATCACATAATAAATAAAATTATCATACTATACATAAGCAATATTTCAAAATATGCAACTTTTTACCGAATTAAAAATTATTACAAAATTCACTGAATGAAAAATAATGTAGTTATGCTATTTTTAGTTTATCGACAAAATAATTCCCTTAAATATTATTTAATGTACATAGTAATTTAAAGAAAACAATTATTCAAAGAACTAAATATTAAGAACTAAATTTTGATTAATGAATTTTTTTCGCTTAGTTTACTGCTTTCTAAATTTAAGACACTCCAATTAATTTTCCAAGTAAGATAATTATTTCTAATAAACAAATAAAAGTAAATTGTGTAATTTCCATTTAAATTTTAATAAGTTTACAAAATTTAAACAAGTGCTTAATTTTTACATTAATTTTCTTTTGCAGCTATTATTAAAATATTACTACTTAATAACTAAACAATAAAACTTTTAAAGGAACTAGAGAATTGATGTTTTTTCATCGACAAAAACAATTTTCTTAGTTTGTAGTCTTCTAAATTTATATTATTTTTGCTCAAGGTAATTAAATGCATTAATTATTTATTGTCTATAAGTACTGCATTTGCATGAAATGTCTTTAATTTGTTTTTGAAATACTTGAAAAAAGAAGATTGCAGTTGTTATTTTAGTCAATAAACTTTGCTTTTTTGGGGGCATATTTTTGTTTTTAAAAAGCATTATTTTTGACTATAGGCAATTTTCTTCTTAAAAATTTTAATACACCCTTTTGTAATAAAAATTAATGTACCAAAGAGGAATTTTCTATTTACTACGAAACTTAGTTGCTCTGTATGAAGATTTGTGCTAAACACATAGATGCAATTGAATACAATTTATGAATGATTACGCTTTACACATCATTAGTAGATGGTGTTGATGAACGTTATTTTAATGTCTTCTTCAAAACGGCGTTTTATCATTAATAATGCTCTAAGGTCTCTCGAAATAAGCAGTAGATGCCCACCTTTGAGAAGAGAAATATCTTAGGAAGAAATATCTGGGTATTTGAATCTGACTACCTCAGCCATTCTGATAAATATGCAGCCACATTGTAAAGTGGGTTTGGAACTCTGTGGACTAGAAAAGGGTTTATATACAATCCATTTTGCTAAGAATGCCTTCTGGAAACCAATAACAAGAAGACTGGCTTGTTATTTAACATGAGGAAATACAGCTAACAGCATCGCTGTCTGAAATCTGTACTTAGCCAGTTAAATCTGCACTAGCCCACTTGTCTGCCTGTACCATTTCGTGTCACATGGCAGACAATAATTTGATTGCATGTACTGTTCATAACATCCAAGTTTCTTCGGTGGCTAATTACGACTCGATTTGGGTTCTGATGTCAATCAAGTATATTCTTGATGGCCTTGTGAGAGTTTCGGCCATCTCGGCATCATGATACACATGGCTTGGGTTACATTAGCAATATGGGCGTAAACATTGTCACATGACTTGGATTCCATTGGGCTAGGTAAGTTAAGTCTACATTACATATGCACTCAACATCTTCTATTAATGAACTTCAGTCTCATACCGATCCAGCTATACGTTTGTGACATCTTTCAGCCATATGTATTACATTTAATGGTAAATCTTCCAGGAGGAATTTTCCATCAAGATAATATTCAGCAAGTGTCACAAGACACAATTGCCTTTGTATTGGTATAATTACTTAGTGTGCCCAATCCCCAGATTTGCCATTAAATGAACATTTGTAAGTTGTCCTATGTCGATAAGTTGAGCAGTGCATGAGTTTGGTTGGATCAGAAGCACGCTTATAGCGCTTGTGAAATTAAGTAGGGAACATAAGAGACGCGTCTCGATGTCCTATAATACTGCATAGTGCATTTTTTCCTGAAGTAAGCCAACAAAATGCTTCTGTATTTCTTTGTAAGTGTTTCTGTAATAAATGATCATTTTCCTTTTATTTAATATTCACTTACTTATACGAATGGTACAAATGCATATGTAAAACTTCAATCAATAATAACAATTCTTTTTTTGCTGTACCAATATTTATGGTCATGACTGTAGTTACGAATAAACAAAAAAATGGAAAATTTAGAATTTTATATCTCAGGGTGGATATTTCAACGCACGCATGCAAATATTAAATTAGTTAATATTTTCATATTAACTAAATCTAAAGTCCTTAACTAAACCTAAGTTTAAGCTGAGTAAACATTTAGCCTAACTATTTCACATTCTGAAATGAATTTAAAATTATTATATTTAAATAGATAAAATAATAAACAAAAACTAAATGAATAAATTCAAATAATAAAAAGGGGTTAATTAACTAAAAAATTTTATATGGAAATTGAAATAAAATATATTTTCCTTTCTGTTTATATTATATTGTTTTTTGGTTGAAAATATATGTAAAATGATGATTTATTTTTTGATTAGAAATAGTGAATAGTTATTTTGGTAATTAAATTCATACAACCATATATTATTAAATTAGATGAGTGACCCATACTAACAACTTCAATTTGAATCAATATTAGAGACATAAATATAAGTAACATTTAGGCCTTCATTGGTTTTAATAAGAATATTATACATCATAATTAATTTTAATAAAAATAATCCAATATAGTTTCTGTATTTAAAATGTTATAAATATTTTTAAAGAAACATTTATTTTTCTTTCTCTACGAATTTTTTTCCATTTTTTTGTCATTCTTTATATTTGAATTAAATATAATCATGAAACCTTAACAAGCAAAAATAAACTTATTTTAAATATATAAATATGTTAATATTTTTAATTTAGAATATGCAATCTTACTTTAAAATTGCTTATTTTACGTAATTCGCGCTTCATTTCAAAATGTTAAATATTTATTTGAAATTTTTTTATTCTTGAATAATTTTAAAGAATTTATTTTACTAGAATTATTTTATTCCAGTCTCTTGTATAAACAAATGATGAAATGGTTAGTTTTGGTGAATAAATAAGAATTTGCACATAAATGCAGAAGGAAGTTTCTCGATTTTTGAAAATGCATTTTTACAAATAAAATATAGTTCTTTAGTTAAAACTCCATTCACAAACAAAATTTTCCTCCTTCTTTCGATTATGATAAAAAACTTCACCCTCCTCTTTGCCTCAGGATATACGTTTTTAAAAATATTAGTTTTGAAAACACTATTCAAAATTGCTTTATGACTTTGCTCTTCTAAGTTATTTTAGTGAAAGTTTCTCACAAAAAGAAATTTAAAATGGAAAATCTGAACTAAACTCTTTTCAATTACGGAATTTATTTTCTACTGTGCAGCTTTTAGAAAAATTACTTTGAACTTAATCTTTGGATTAAAAAAGTATTACTATTTATATTGATTTTTAAAGCAGACTTGTCTGGGAGTTACTAAATATTTAAACAACATTAATAAACATTGGATATTAATTGAAGTTGGCCAGAAAATAATGAGTCTCAATTTCAAACTTTCCAGTAATTAGTAATATTTGTTGTAATAAGTAATTAACTTTGTTAATAAATTGATTTAAATATTTCAGAACTAAACTCTTTTCAATTACAACATTTCCTTTTTACTATACAGCTCTCAGAAAAATTATTTTAACTTAATCTTTGGTTTAAAAAAGTATTTGTATTTATATTGATTTTTTGAAGCAGACTTGTCTGGACATGAATTAAATATTTAAACAGCATTAATAAACATTTGATATAAATTGAAAATAACCAAAAAATAATGAGTCTCCATTTAAAACTTTCCAGTAATTAGTAATAATATTTGTTGAAATTTGTAATAATATCTTTAGTAATTAGTAATTAGCAATTAGCTTTGTTAATAAATTCATTTAAATAATTCAAAACTAAACTCTTTTCAATTACAGAATTTTCTTTCTACTATACGACTCTGAGAAAAATTACTTTAAACCTAATCTTTGGTTTAAAAAATTTTGTATTTATATTGGTTTTTAGAAGCGGACTTGTCTGGACATGAACTAAATATTTAAATAGCATTAATAAACATTAAATATAAAATGAAGTTGACCAGAAAATAATGAGTCTCCATTTAAAACTTTCCAGAAATTAGTAATAATAACATATAAAATCTCTCTTAAAAATTCAATAAAATGCATTTACCATGAATTCAGCTCCATCGTCTGATATCTGAATAATCTTAATAAAATACTTTATTGTTTTTATACTTAGTATAAATATACACTGCAGTATAACACCTGTTTAATTCATTGCATAATTTCTTCTTGCCATGTATAAATTCTTTAAATATTTTTCTTAGACAAAAATGAAAAATTATTTTTTCATACTACAAGTTATATGTTAGGTAAATCCAGAAAATGTATATAGAAAATGCATATATCCACATAATCAATATAATCTCTCTCTCTCTCTTAAAAAGTCACTAAAAAACGTTTGCTATGTAACATGTTATGCAAGTCCAGAACAGGTATATAAGAAACACATATGTCCATATAATTAATATAATGTCTCTCTCTTAAAAATTCTATAAAAAATATTTGCCATGAATTTCATTTAATCTTCCGATATCAATTAAGCAATGAATTCGAATTTAGAATCATTGCGACTGTTTTTAATTTGTTAGTAGAAACAATATTTAATAAAAATTTTATAACATTTATAATTTTTTTCCAATATATATTATATTTATTTTATATAATAATAGTAGATACAATGAATAACATTAAATAGACGTATGTTATAAATAATAATATTTATAACATATTTTTGTGGATACACAAGTGTCCAAACGAGATTTAAAATTGATGACTTGATTCGTCCACCCTAACCATAATGTTCTTGCTTTGTAAGCTGCAGGGGGAAAAAAGTATCTCCATCATAGTTGCATAAGAAACCAATTTGTGAGAAGAAAACGAGCACAAATCACTAAAAATATTCACCCGACGCGACTCTAAGTTTAGAATCATTGTGTCATAAATCAAGTTTTTTATAACACTTGAAATATCTCACTTCAACGCTTGGCGAGTGTCCAGGAAATCTGATAGCTATCTAATTTACATAATTTCCCCATACATATTCCCAGTCATCTTTCTTTCAAATGCATTTATAAAAACGAATAGAGGGTTAGTGATGAACATCAAGATAAATGGTTATTGGCATCTGCTAGTTTTCAATCACTTGTGATTGAGTGGTCAGCATTATGTGCTATTCGGAACGCATGCTGTCGATAATTATGTCCTGAGGGACTCTATGATGATCGCGTGTTTTGAAAGAAAATTGCTTGATGGATGTTATTCATAGCGTCGAAAAAAAATTAATTATTCAATCATATTTGTTTAATGATGAGAAATTATGGAGATATGAAGTCATGTGTGGTGGATCATCATTTAGCTATAAGTGTATTAAAGAAAATATATATGTTCATTTAAGAGCTTAAATTGTTGTTTATATGTTCAATAATTCCACGTTTATATGTTCAATAATAATTCTTTATAACTATTCAATAATTCGATGTATTTTCTGCTGATAAAAGCATTTACAGTTAAGAGTATGGTGTAGGTATATATATATATTATTATTATATGCAGAATAGCATATTGTTACAGATATTAGTTTGGTATATATATATATTCCTCAGAAAATTTCTCATTTTTTAAGTGCCATACTCATTTTGTCATTTTTTTTAAAGTGGAAGAAATTATTTTGAAGGCATTAATAAAAGCGACAAATATTTGGTGATGAACATCAAGTTGAATGGTTGTTGGCACCTGATAACTTTCGTCACTTGCGATTGATTAGTCAGCATTATGTATCAACCGAATATTGGGCCTGAATGGCCGAGTATCTAGTGCTCTGGCTGTCGGTGCCACAGGTTTAGAGTTCCAGTTCCGGCTGGGCTATGGATGTATGTAGTGGTTCAGAATCCACTTTAAGCCGTAGGCACCGGTATAATATGATCGTAGAGCGTTGTCTTGAGGTTTAGTCGTCAATCTTCAGCCTCGTGATTCCCCGCTAAAGTGAAGCTGAATATTAAATTTAGCCATGGGCCAATCTCCTACGACGGGGTCTATTGGTGTACTACACTAACCTGGTGTAGGGTTTACTGAACCAGGGGGAATAGTAACAACAACATCATGTGTAATATTATACAACATTTTTATGTAAGCACTACAAGAACTTTGAACAATGAAGTTTTCTGATATGAGTAATTGATGAATTTTTAATTAGTTAATGTTGTTAAAAATGTACGGTTTTGTTACTTGTTACCTCTATTAGTGTTAATTATTTTTATAAAGAAAATTACCGAAGAACAGCAAGGTAAATAGTTGTTGTCACCTGATAATTTTCAGTCACTTGTGATTGATTAGTCAGCATTTTGTATAATCCGAATATATCATGCGCATAATTATACTACATTTTAAAGAAAAGAACATCAAAAAATTTGCACTCTGAAGTTTTCTGATTTTAGTAAATAGTTGATGTTTCTTTAATCAGTTAATGTTGTTCAAAATGTACGGTTTTGTTACATGTTAATTCTATTACTATTAATTATTATAATTATTAAAATAAATTTTCATACATTTTATACATAAAGTTCTCAGTTTGTTTAAGAAGACTTTGTGAAAAAAGAGAATTTTTTCTTACCAAAAAATATTTAATCTTTAAAAAAATAAAAAGTGCTTTTTTTTATAATTTATGAATTTAACTTTATAACTATTTCCATTTTAATTGTACGTTAAAAGAAAAATATGCAATAAATAAAATTGTGACACTGCATTTCAAAAAACATTTTAACATGTTAAATTTTTTTCTCCAAATCACCTGTGCATTTTAGGATGTTACATAAGAAAGCAATAAAAATTTAAAACCACATACAAGTAACAAATTATGAAATAGTTAAAAATGAATTTAAAATATATATAATATATAGTTAAAATATATAGTTATATAATATATAGTTAAAATAAATTTTAAATTCTAGAATTTACCAGATTTATTAATGTAATATATACATGTACCATGCTTTATAAGAAAATTCCATTTTAAAATACACTTCACATTTATTTTAATTTTTTCAGACAAGTCCTATAATTAATCTAAAATAAAAATTTCTACTTAGGTCCTTTTCATAATAATGATTTTTAAAAATGACATTTAAGAAACCTTTAAACTATTCTAAGATTTATATTGAAATTTCTTATTCTACGAGGACTTATTCATAAAATTCTCAATTATATTAAAAATTATTATTCTGTATTTCATTATTTAAAAATACGATCATCTGCTTTTTGCGAAATTATAATAGTTTTCAAACTTTTAAATGACTTATCTTTTAAAAAAATGAATCCACAAAAATATAGAAAAGAGAAATGACTAAAATTAAGTTCTCAAATGGCGCAGCTTAGTGATAGTTTCCAGTAATGAATACAATTGCATTTGTTCAGCGAAAAGTTTCAGATTTACTAGAAATCAATACGGACAGAAGTAAAATGCGGATCTGCCTCATTCATAGCGTCGCAATTAGCGACAATTTAGCTAATTAATTTTATCCTGGCTTGTTATCAGCATCGGTTTAAGATAAGAGCTTTAAATTAATAACCGGAACGTATTTATAACTATAGATTAAAACTTACCGTCCTCTCATTGGCTCAAAAATTAAATTAAACTTGTTTAATATCGATGTAGCATTTTGCAGAAGAGAATTGTCAAGCGAGTTTAAAGACTTTGGGGAAAATGAATAATGATTTTAAATGCGATAATTAGTTTTGCCAGCAATAGTATTTTTACATTTATTTTACACAATCAATAATGTTCAAGCAATTGTTTTAGTTTTTTTTTTTAGTAAATGACTTAAATATAAGCAGATAAATTAGACATTTTAACATCAAATAATCTGCATTCATTCGATTAATTTATCATTAAATATATAATCTACTGCTGTTCCCAAAAGAGAAAGACGAATTATTTTTCATTTCAAAAACTTTTTATTTATTCTTCCAAATTTATTTCATCTCTTTCTGAGTATCTCCCTCCGGACACAATGCAATTATACATCCTTTTTCCAATCCTCAATGCATGCTAAAAAGTCATCGGCAGGGATGGACTTCAAAGCGCGCGGCGATTCACGTTGAATCTCTTCAATTGCCTCAAAACGGTGTCCCCGGAGGCGTATTTTGAGTTCAGTGAATAGCCAGTAGTCGCACAGTGTGAATACTGTGGTTATGGAACGATATACGTTTCATTTTTTGCGAAAAAGCCACGAAGAATCAACACAGTGCTAGCTGGCTTAGTCAGTGTTTGCGGTACTAATCGAGATTTGACTCGTTTGAGACCCAAAATGAAATTGACCGATCCTTTTGAAATTCCAATATCATCAGCAAGGTCTCTCATTGTAAATTGACGGTTTGCAAGCACGAAATCTTTAATTTTCTTCGTCGGTTAAGGTTGATGGTTGATCAGAGGGCTCTTCGTCTTCAACGCGTTCTCTCCCTCCTTTAAACTGTTTATACCACTTCTAAATATTTCTTTCCGATAAAAGAATGCTCACCAATTGGATTCTACAACATTATATGCGTTTCCGCAAACAAAATTTAATGCAAGTTCTTTGTTCAATTAATTCAGACATTTCAAAAATCGCCGGAGTCAGTTTTAGCGTCTCCCAAAGCCAAGCGTAACTCAAACACTAATGAATATTTTGACGTCAAATTTCACACAGATGTCAAGGTCAGTGCCAGCAACCTAAAAATGAAAAAAAAATTGAAATTCCATAAGCCCCGGGAATTTTAAATTGAAAATTGTTTTTACTTTTTAGACACAGTAGTATAGCAGGAATGAATACACTGCGGTCAACAGAAGCTGTTGTTGTGACCTACGTTAAGATTGTACTTAAACTTGTACTTACTGTAATATTGTTAACGCTAATAACATTAATATTGTACTTACTGTACTATTGTACTTAACATATAATTTTTAATTAGCTAAAAAATATTTAGATTTTTATGAAAGATTTAAATAGGAAATGTGACACAATTTTATTAAATAAAAAGGAAGCATTTTAATATTTGAAAAATATTTTGCTCAAACTTGATTATTATGATTTGACAGATTTAACCTTTTTTCAATAACATGTTAATATATTTTAATAATCCAGATTTTTATGAAATATTAAAACAGAAAATGTGTTTCAACTTTATTAAATAGGCGGTATTTCAATTTTAGAAAAATATCTTATTCAACGTTGTCTATTGTGCTGTAACTGAATGAAACCTTTTTCAATTACACGTTAATTTGTATGCATAATCCTCGTCATAAGATATTTATTGCCAAAAATTTGTTACATTATAAGATTTCTTTTAACAAATATGATAGAAATTTTATTTGGCATTACATAAAATGCTTAAGCTTGTTTGGATAAATATCCGCTTATAAACAAAAATTTTAGCGATTAAATGTAAAAAATCAATCAATAAAAGCCATTTAATTCTCTATTGTTGGTTTTATTCCCTACAAAAATCGAATCAAATACAGGAAAACTTATTATATAAAGTATTAGATGCACCCTGTGGTATTTCAGATAAATGTGTGCCCAGAAATAAATATATAGTTCACCTTTTTCTTGCAACTTTTCTCATTCAGATACAGCTTTCATTACAAACAACTAATATTTCTACTGTTTTTTTCTTCTTTCTTCATATAAAAAGTCCCAAATAATGAACCAAAAAAGATTGCCGAGAAACTATGAGATGTAACTTCCATGGTTAGCGTCTAGGAGCGCTAGAGTCTATGTGATTTTTCATGTAAAAAAAATTTCCATTTCAGCCTTTGAGACTCCGACATCTATAAGTAGTAGTCTTGGGATGGCAATCTGAATATAAAATTGTGAGGCCTTAGTAGCGGGTGCCTTATTTGTCATAAATTTGTATATAAGGAACCTACAATTATTTGTAGAGTTCAAAACGTTTGAGAATCACAGGTCTAAGTTAATGATTCAATTTATTGTTTAAATATTATTTCCCTAAGACATATTTACATTGAAAATATCACATTCCATTTAAAATTTAACGTAAGCGAAAAAAAAGGATAAAAATGCTATTTAACATTTTGAATATTTTAGATAATGCTATATTTTAAAATATCAGTTTTTAAAGTTTGAAGTTGTTCATAGTTAAGATTAATAAGGTTATTAACGACTAGAACAAGATATTTAGCAATACCCAGAGGCAATACGGAAAATGAGATATAAAAATGATACTGGCTCATTTACTGCTGCCGAAACTTCATAATGAACCTCAATTGTGCATCAGGGATTAAAGTACCTCTCTTTTTTTTCTAAACCAATGTAAAAACATCTTGAGAATTTGGATTTATGGGGCTAATTTTCATTAAAACTGCATGTTCCTTTTAGAAGGGGGAGTTTCGGATCAAAATTGTTAGGACGTGGTGCTTTTTCAACATAAATCAACAGACACATTTTAAAAGATAATATGCTACGTTCTTATGTATTTTTGGATATTATAAGCCATTACTTGACACTTGACGACCTTTTATTTCGGAAAACTATCAAAAGAAACATATTTAAAAGTGGTGCCAAAATATATTCACTATCAACAAGCACCAGCAAAATACTTAAAAAATACTGCCTTTATGATGAAAAAAGTTTAATGCTGGAGTACTGGGGAAAATTATACCACAGTAGTATAATCAACATGCGTTTTAAAAATTATTATATTATGCACATACTAAAAGAGAAAATGTGTTAATAATATTAACAATTTTGTACACGCATAGTATATGCATATACACTCAAGAGCCAAAACATTATGACCACCTGCCAATAACAAGTTGGCCCCCCTTTGGCGAGCAACACAGATTCAACCCGCCTTGGCATGGATACCAGCACTTAATACCAGTTAAATACCACTTCCACCTGATCACATGCCTTCCACGTCAACCAGGCGAGTTCATTGCAAAATGTAGGGGTGGTCATAATGTTTTGGCTCTTCAGTGTAAATAATTATTGCATATATTATTCTTATCGTTAGTCAGTATATACAAATTATTTAACGGTTTTTTCATTAAACCCTCTCCAATTCATCCTGGAAAAGGATCTTTAAGTTCTAAAAAAGAAATTTTAGTATTTATTGAATTCAGAAAACAAGTTGCAATACACCAGGCAGCTCCAGCTCCTAATATCAAAAAATAAACGAATATAAATATATATAAATACATAAATTGACTTGGTTGAAGTACAGTGTTTTTATTTTTCATTCTTATCATATGGTAATCTATAAGTGAAATCCTAAATATTGTAATATCTTTTTGTATAAGCAAATTTCTGTATTGTATTTGTAAATATCTTTTTTTTCTGGATAATTTATTATTTAACAGTGTTCTTAATATATGAATATGATTATTTAACTGTATTTATAAAATATTAATAAGTTCAGGATTTTTTTTTTTATTTTATTGATAATAATTTACACAAATGTTTTAAATTTAAATCATGGTTTTGATGTAATTTTTTCATTGATTTATAAAAAATATACATATTGTTTAAATAAAATTTGTTCGATTACAATTAATTTTAATTTTTCTATCGTTACATATTTTAATAAATTTTATGTATTAAACAATGGGTCCATAAACAAATGAATTTCTATTCAACCATTTGAACATCCAAGTTCATATTTGATTAAAAGTTAAATAATAGTTATATATGAATTTTATTTCCAGTTTTCGACATGCTTTTTTATTTGATTTATACTATGAAGTTAATAGATATAAAAATTAAATCAAATACATAATTATTTGATTATTTGATGGATAATATCAATGATAGAGCCAATGAAAATATGGTGCAATTATAGCGATAACAATTTTATCATACAAAAGTTTTGAGTGATTTTATAATGCTGATAAATAAAGTAAGGGGTTTTATATTTAAAACTATTACTAATATATATCTATTATTTGTGTATAAATGAACAGTATTTTTTTTTGAATCGCAATATTGCTGATATAATTCATTTAATATATTCATTTGTTAATTTTCTAATTTGTTCAAACAAATTTATTAAATTATTTCCAATCTATATATTATATTTCCCAAATATTAAAACATTCATAATTAAATTCTAATCAACTTTGATTGAATATTTGTTGAAGAAAATGACTTCAGTACATTAACATGTATATTATATATAAATATTTAATGAAATAATTACTGTAACCATATTAAAAATGCTAAATGTCTATATTTATAACACATATTATTGGCTCTATTTCCAAATCTCTTAGCAATCGCCCAACCAGGAATTTGCATTATTTATTATTGCAATAACTTTTCAAAAGTATAAAAACGAAACAGTGAGGTTTTCCAATGATGAAAGTGAGAAATTGTGTATTCAATTTAATTTCTAAAACTCTGTTGAATATGTAAAATGACTTTGTGGTATTATGCATTAATTATCTATTTAATTCAATTTCTGGATTTGCAATATTTACCAAATTATGTCCCAAATATAATATTAAATAATTAATTATTAAACTTTAAAAGAATGCTTAGAAATTTAATTAATTTCTATTTCTTATTTTTTTAAATAATTAAATTCGTCGTTGTGTTGTAATACAAGTTTTCGATTCAGTAAAGTAAATAGGATGCATGAATAATAATAATTATTCAATATTGTATAATAATATTCCGATTTGTATATTACAATTAATAATAATCCAATATTGTATATTAAATTATTAAATTTTAGCAAAACCATTCCAAACTTTACAATTTGTAAACCTTTCTTTAATATTAAATTCTGTATGTCTCTCAAAATATTACACACTTGAAACATTTTTATTTTATGAGAAAATTTTAATATTTTCGAATGACAGATAATTTGAATTCAATTATATTACTTTAAATTATTGTAATAAAGTATGATTCAAAAAAACTATTATTGAATTAAAAATAGTGTTTATCATATGTTGAAAAGACTTGAAGGCATCCTTTATACAAAAATTTTATTGTTTATGAAGTCATAACTTTATAAAATAAATTCATAGGTTTTTGGGGAAATATTTAATGGAATCACTCTTCGGATAAATAAATATTTATTTTGTTCTCCATATTCTTATCGATAATTTGCAATTCTACTTTTCAAATCCTGAAAGTCTTTGTAAATAATCTATTACAAATAGACATGAGTAATAAAAGCTAGTAAAATATTTTAGCTTCATGTATTGGAATATTTAAGAAGTCCAATTTTGAATATTAAACTATTAAATTATAGCAAAATGTTCCTAACCTTTAAAATTTATAAAGCTATTTTTAATATTAAGTTGTGTGTATCTCTAAAATATTAAACATTTGAAACATTTTTTTTTTAAATTTATAATGAAACCTAAATATTTTTTTAATTATAGATAAAGTGAATTCAATTATATTACTTTAAATTATTGCAAATAAACTATAATTAAAAAATTATTACTGAAATAATAATAGTGTTTATCATACGATGATAAGACTTGGAGCCATCCTTTATATAAAAATTTTATTATTTATGAAGTCATAACTTTATAAAATAAACTCATAAGTTTTTGGGAAATATTTAATGGAATCACTCTTCGAATAAGCAAATATTTATTTTGTTCTCCATATTCTTATCTATTATTTGCAATTCTGCTTTACAAATCCTGGAAGTCTTTGTAAATAATCTATTACAAACAGACATGAGTAATAAAAGCTAGTAAAATATTTTAGCTTCAGGTATTGGAATATTTAAGAAGTCCAAATAAATACCCCCTCTTTGTTAAGGGAATAGAGCACGTACATGCCAAGAGAATGAAATTCTTGAATCACTTGGGCAGATGAGATTCCTATGTAAACAACATCAATAACAGGCTTCGTTCCGCAAGCATGTCATTTAGATTTACTGATACCCTCTGCCTCCGAACGGTGATTTCTCCCTAAACTATTTAAAACAAATTGATGGGCATTACTGCAGCCTGAAATATTTCGAGCCATATTGCTCCATCACGTAAGGTTCTAAAATATAAAATATGCGCTTTAATAAGAAAACTTATACCTGAAGGAATTGGGCGAGATACGTGTAATTAGTAATGCTTCTAAATGCATGGTGCGAAATAAATTCTTATTTACTTTAAAAAGCGTATAAATCAACAATTCTTTATTAATATGCATTCCTTAATATACTAAGTGCTGATATTAATCAAATACTTTAAAAAAATTACTTTTAAAATTTTATTTTATGTGGCATGTTTAAACATAATTGATGTAGCAACTAAAAATATTAACATTTAAATATTTAATATTTTCAATAATAATAATTGTGTGTTTTAAAATTATCCTGATCGTAAGGTGTTATTCTAATTTATTTTTTAATATAGTAATTAGTTCTTTATTTACAAAAACTTATACCTCAAGGAATTGTGGGAGATACGTGTAATTAGTAATGCTTCTAAATGCATGGTTCCAAATAAACTCCTATTTACATTGAAAAGCATATAAATCAACAATGTTTTATTAATATGCATTCATTAATATATTTAGTGTTGATATTAATCAAAATACTTTATAAAAAATAATTTTCAAATTTTTCAATATTTTTATATAATATTTTATTTTATGGGCCATATTTAAACAAATTGGAACAGTAATTAAAAATATTAATATTTAAATATTGAATATTTTCAAAAATTATGTGTTTTATATTTATTCTTGATTATAAGGGGTTATTCTAATTTCTTTTCTTAATGTAGTGATTATTTTTTTTTATCTTTTATTAAAAAATTTTATTATTTGTGAAGTCAGAGCTTCATAAAATAAATTCGAAATTTTTAGAAAATATATAATGAAATCACTCTTCAGATAAACAAATATTTATTTTCTTCACCATAGCAAAATGTTTCCAACCTTTAAAATTTGTAAAGCTATTTTAATATTAAATTGTGTTTATTTGTAAAAATATTAAATATGTTAAGCATTTTTTTTATTTGTAAGAAAATTTAAATGTTTTTGAAAGACAGATAATTTGAATTTAATTATATTGTAAGGAACTGTAGTTCAAAAACTTATTATTGAAAATTATATTTGAAAAGCATATATATCAACAATGCCTTATTAATGTGCATTCCTTAATACATTTAGTGCTGATATTAATCAAAACACCTTAAAAAAAGTTTTAAAATTTTATTTTATGTGCCATGTTTAAACAGCATTGATATAGCAGCTAAAAATATTAACATTTAAATATTTAATATTTTCACTAATAATAACTGTGTGTTTTAAAATTATCCTGATCGTAAGGAATTGTGGGAGATATGTGTAATTAGTAATGCTTCTAAATGCATGGTTCCAAATAAACTCCTATTTAATTTGCAAAGCATATAAATCAACAATGCTTTATTAATATGCATCTCTTAATATATTTAGTATTGATATTAGTCAAAATACTTTAAAAAATTGTTTTAAAATTTTGCAGTATTTTTTAAATAATATTTTATTTTATGTGCCATATTTAAACAACATTTGAAATAGCATTTATATATTTAATATTTTCAATAATTATGTGTTTTATACTTCTCATTTTTCATAAGGTATTATTATTTATTATTAATATAGTTATTATTTGAAGTTTACAAAAAATTTGTTAATGAAATTTAAAAATCGAAAACTCGAAATCTTTGAAACTCTTTTATTTATTTCATTCGTATTGTAAAATGCTATGATTATGTAAAAATATGCCAAATGCCTCAAGTACAAATAAAATGACTAAAAATAAAGCTATGTTAGTGATCGTGTTGTCAAGATTTATATGCTTACTATACAGCTTTAAATAATTTGTAACATTGCTTCCCTCTACACACTGGCAAAAGCGCTCCACATTGGCGTTCAGGAGAAATGGCCAGTAGACCTCGAGACTCTCAGAGAGAGAAGAGGCCTGATGGCAAATTGGCTAGGGCTCTAGCCTCTGCATATCACACAGGATTCGGGCTCGAATCCTGGAGGGGGCATGGGTGTTTGTGAGTGGTTCGGAATTCGCGTTAAATTGCATGTCCCTATCTAATCACCTTAAAGCGTGCAAAAAGGACCGTAGAGCGACAAACAAACAAACCTCACGAGAGGAAGTACAGCACAATAACGCGCTTCTGTTGAGAAACATTTAGCTTATAAATATACTTAACACAATCCTGCGTATTTGTTGACCTATAGATTCTATATCACCCAGAAAAGAAGTATATTTCGGCTAATTCAGCTTAGAAGTGGAGTCCTTCCCCGAATATATAATTATATGCTTTTAATTGTGTTAAATATTGAATGTATCTAATTGTACATGCGTGGTATTGGCGCGAGCACAAATGCAGCTGTGAGTTCTCCAACCTGTGCCTCAAGTATCTCAAAATAAAAATTTTGTGTTAATCTTGTTGCCATACCTGCACACCAATTTTAATTTTTTTTATTTTCAAATGATATTTAAACAAAAAGTAAATAAATAAAATAGTCACTAAATAAACTAAGATATTAAGTAAAATTGAATAAAATAATTAAATTCTTGAGAATATAATATTAATATATTATAAAAAATTATTTGTAGAAAAAAGAGCATTAATTCACAAAAATCAGTGCTCTATTTTGTAATATTACTTATTTTTATTATTTATTTTTTATCTTTATTTTTGACAAAAAATAAATAAATCGTAAATGATGTGTGGTTGAAGAGGCTACATCAGTATTATTTTATGTTACAGATATATTTTTATTTAATTTTTACAGAATTTTTTTAATAAGCGAATGTACTGAGTGCAATTATCAGAATTTAATATTTAATTACACTGTGGCTTCTACCAATTGCTTTATTATGGTGCATATGAATATCATCAGCTGTATTTCATAATACGCAATAATATTTAAAGTTAATTATTATTGCATATATATTTATTAAAATAAGGATATTATTTTATTTTATTTCTTTAGCATAGAATGAAATATATATTCATTACATAAAAAACTCGTATATCCAGCATATAATTCTTTCATATACTGCAAATTATTTTAAAATATACTGTTTAACAATTGCTTTTAAATGATAGGTATTTTCAAGTATTCATTTCAAATATATATGCATAGACGACAGCAACTAGAAAACAGAATAGCAGGCATATAATTAGCAATAGTTTATTTTTTTCATTTTACATTAAACCATTTTTTATTTTATATTCTTCTGATATTTTAGTTTTTTTGTTTACTGAAGGCAAATAGTTGAAAAGTTGAAATAATTAAAAAAACTGCAAAATAGTTGAAAAGTTAAAATAGTTAAAAAAGTGCAAAATAGATGAAAAGTTGAATTAGTTAAAAACTACAAACTAGTTGAAAAGTCAAAATAGTTAAAAAGCTACAAAATAGTTAAAAAGTTGAAATAGTTAAAATGCTTCAAAATTGTTGAAAAGTGTAAATATATGTTGCAAAATATTTTAAAATAAACTATTTAATGCAAAGAATTTATTTCTTTGTATTATATTTTAATTTGTGTGTACGGAGACAAATAAGTGAAAATAGTTAAAAAACTGTAAAATAGTTGAAGAATATAAAAATATCCTAATTATATAATTATTTTAAATGTATATTATTTGAATCTATTGATGGTAAGTGTTAGTCCTTATATTTTCATTGATGATGTCCAAATCATCTATCTTATTATCAATACTGGCACCCTTAGAAATTTACATTAATTATTTAAAAGGTAGACAAATCTCAATTCTAAATAGCTATTTCACCATTTTTTGGAAATAAAATATATATATTTGAAATTGATATAATTGTTTTAAAAATTATGTTGTTTTGAGTGAAAAATTATTGAAAATTGAAAGCCGCCTTGAAAGCTAATATTTTCCATATATATTTTCAGCTTTTAAAAGTTATATACGTTTTATACGTTATATTTTTTTATTATAATACACAATATAAAAAATTTTGACATTCAATTATTTTCCCTTGCTATAAAAAAATTCTACTTTTTTATAGTGTACTGTTCCTTCTTCTACAAAATAATTTGGATTAACAAAAAGTTACGCATTATCCTTTAAAAATTTTATTTCTTTCTTCTTTATTTTTTTATCCAGCAGATGTAACTGATAGGTAATTAATTAGTTGTCATAAACACATTTCTAAAAATTGCAGGCTATCTCTTACAATAGGTCCAATTTTTTTACCATACTAAACTAATTATTATATCCTTAAACATTATTTATATGCTAATCTAACTACTTCCAAAGAAGTAGAGTCATTTAACGTTCAACAAATAAAATTGAAAACAATTAGCGTTTTTTTCTTATATAATTAAATTACCGTTTAACGAATTTCCATGTGTTCATGAGACTAAATTATTATTAATATGCGGTTTGATTTTCTTAGTATTGGAATTTCTCTCAGTTTTCATCATAATAATTGAATTAAATGGTAATGCATTGCAATGGGAGCTAATGATTATTCGGAAAACGCTTATGCAATAGCTGCTTTTCATTAATGTTTTATGTATATCATTCCAATCAAAGGTGTATAATCCCTTTTCTACATCGAAGAAGATAATTTTGTTTTATATCAGTATTCGAAATTTCTGGTCTAAAATGATATTTCAGATTGAAAATTTTTAACCTAAAATGGTATTTCAAATTCAAAATTTCTGATCTAAAATAGTATTTCAGATTCAAAATTTTTAACTTAAAATGGTATTTCAGATTCAAAATTCCTCATCTAAAATGGTATTTCATATTCAAAATTTCTGATCTGTAATAATGTTTCAGATTCAAAATTTCTGACCTAAAATGGTATTTCAGATTCAAAATTTCTGACCTAAAATGGTATTTGAGATTCAAAATTCCTGATCTAAAATGGTATTTCAGATTCAAAATTTCTCATCTAAAATGGTATTTCAGATTCAAAATTCCTCATCTAATATAGCATTTCAGATTCAAAATTTCTGACCTAAAATGGTATTTCAGATTCAAAATTCCTCATCTAATATAGCATTTCAGATTCAAAATTTCTGTTTTAAAATGGTATTTCAGACTCAAAATTTCTGATCTAAAATGGTATTTCAGATTCAAAATTTTTAATGTAAAATGGTATTTCAGATTCAAAAATTTTAATATAAAATGGTATTTCAGATTCAAAAATTTTAATGTAAAAGGGTATTTCAGATTCAAAATTTTTAATGTAAAATGGTATTTCAGATTCAAAATTTTTAATGTAAAATGTTATTTCATATTCAAAATTGTTAATGTAAATTGTATTTCAGATTCAAAATTTACAACGATCTACAAGGGTTTACGAATAAAAATTTCTGTAATTAAATAATAAATTAATTGAAACAAAGATATATAAATAGATAAATACGTAAACATTTTTTGTAAGTGAAATATTCGATTAAATAAATAATGAATTGTTATATATTTTTTTTCAATTTTTATATTTTGCTAAGTTTTGTACTAAAATTTTATCTTGTTAAAATTACGTTAAAGCATTGGATTAAACCTCAATTAATTTAATAAAGACTAAAAAGAAATATGTATACCGTATGTTATTTAGAGAAAATCATTTCATAAATTGAATATTCTTTTTTAATAAATAAATTAATAAGTAAATTCAAAATCATTTCCCAAAATATTTTTAAGCAAATTTTTATGAAACATGTATCAATTCATGAAAGCGCGTTAAAAAGTTCTTTAGGTGTTTTTCAAAGGGACTAGAGGTATTTTATAAACGTTAACAGTTTTAAAATTACAATTTTAGTCAAGTGAAGTTTAATTATAATTTTTATAATTTTAGATTAGCATTTAATAATAGTAAGTTTTATTAATGATACAAATCCTACTGTTAATAATGATTGTAGGATTGACTGATGTACTAAAATTATAATAAAAAATATTCTAATAACTGATATAAAATAAAAAAAATATTTCAAAAAATATTTTAAAGTTGTGTAATAGGTAATAATTTGAATGTTAAATAAACCTTATTTTAAATTAAACTACTTAAATTAATTCTAAATTATTTTATTTATAATTGTTTTGGAATTTAATAAACAATTTGCATGGCAGAGTAAAATAAAGAAAAACTAAACTTAAATCAATTTAATGTTATTTATAGATATAATTGAAGTTTAGAAGTTAGTTATGTAACGGAATGACCTCAAACATAGATTAAAAACATCATTATATAACATATGACGAAAAGAAAAATCAAAAATAAACTTTAAAAAGGGGACAATAGGAACACATGCCAAGAAAATACAGCATTTTATTTAATAAAGGAAATTTTTTTAAGATATATGATTTTTTTTTTTTTTTTTTTTTTTTTTTACTTTTTATCAATTTAAGAAAACGAATATTTGTAAATGATGTTTGTGTTTGTATTGCAAGTTATTTTGAGTTATTTCAGTAAATATTGTATGATAATACAGATACTCCAGAAATTAATTAACTTTGAAATTAATTATTGTAGTTAGTTTCACTTATATATTTATTTTTAAATAAAAATACTTTATAGTTTATGTTTATAGTGATTAAAATATTATTCTATTCCTCAAATAAATATATCTATTGAAATGAATTACAGATTTTTTGCCAGCTAAAGCCTAAAGGTTTATCAGTTTTTATAAGTTGTGTATTTGTGTTTGTTAAAAGTGTATTTGTTATAATTTGCAAATCATTCCTACCTCATCATCGATTTCATCTTAGAAATATAATATCATTTCTGTAGAATATATTATATATTATATATAATAATCATTGAGAAATGAACGAAATAAATGCATAAAAAATTTCTCATACTGAGAGTTGTTTTCTCTGCAAGCCACCCATATGCTTCAACCATTTTTTGTTAGACAATTAAGGTAAAAAAGAAGAGTAATGCTTGTCGATAGTAAAAAACACGTTAAAAATTTTTCAGATGAGTTGTTTTCTTTGCAAGACATCCATACTGTTTCAAATAGGATGAAGTGACGGCGCAGGACACTAAATGTGTTAAACATCCATTTATTCTTACATTCAATGATGATATGACATTTTATTTGATGAAAAATAAACGAAATAAATACTTTAAAAAATTCTCAGATTGAGAGTTGTTTTCTCTGCAATCCACACTTATTGCTTCAAATCATTGAAGGTTAGGCCACTTAAGGTAAAAAAAGGAAATAATTCTTGCCGGTAATAATTTTTCTCAATGCTAACTGATTCGAAATGACCGTTCAGGAAGCTAAATGGGTTAAGCATCCATTTATTCGTACGTTCAGTGATGATATGAATTCTCATTTGATGAAAAATAAACGAAATAAATGCATTTAAAATTTCTTAGATTGAGAGTTGATTTCTTTGCAAACCACCCATACTGCTTCAAATCATTACAGGTTAGGCCACTTAAGGAAAAAATAAGAAGTAATTCCTGTCAGTAATAAATTTCCGAACACTAACGTCGAAGTGAGTGTTGAAGACGTGCTAACATCCATTTATACTTACATTCAATGAAATTGATTCTTTCCACCTGCAAATAAATCTTATTTCATTTTAAAGAAATTACCATCATTCTATCATTTAAAATTTTCACCTACACGGATAATAAGTTTTATATATTTCGCGATTCTTTTTATTACTTTGGAAACTTTCCCAATATAACTCCGAGTTGAAAATGAAGTCAATTTGTTTCGCCATCCAAATTGATTCTGCTTTAGCAATGCCTGACTTCTTTTAGCAATATAAGGTGTTTTCATTACTTATTCCAGAGAGGCAAAGGGTAATTCTCTTTATATTAGGAATCTGTCACTGAAGCTATAGCTGCGATCAAATAAAAATCCGCCCTCAAAGGCAAAAGAAACAAAAAGGGGCGCAGGTGCTGCTGTGGATAAAAGAGGATGCGCCCCAGTAGCATGTCATTAGGCCCTCCGCATATTACTGTACTTCATTGTTTTGCTGAAGGGCGCCTAACGAAGTACTCTAGCTTTTGCTTATTCTGAACTATTGAATGCATCTGAATTAGAAAAATGCATTAAGATAGCGAATACATTGTTCAATTTTCTTTGGATAGCTTTATTAATTGAATACCAAATGGTATTTAATATTTATTTGATTCTCTGGATTGATTCATTTGATCCTATAAATTTTTCTAATAAAACAAATGTAAATAATTAATTCAGTTATTGAAAGGCTGAACCTGAAGAATGATATTGAATAAAAATTAATGCAAGTAGATAAGTACACGATTCTAGTGCTAAATTGTCAGGCTGTCTTTTCAATAAATAATTTATATTGTATCTGAAATAAACATTGAAAAAAATCAGAAAATAATTATTTTAATATTTTTCAAAGTATATTTATGGATATATTTCAATGAGCTTCAAAAATAAACTGATCAAAATTGCGATACCAAAATAAACCTTAAAAATATTCGTTTTATTTAAACAATTCAAAAATTAGCTATTTGGATAAAATATCAAAACAACATGCATTTGAAATACACAAAAAAGATCAAATCAAAAGATAAATTAAAAAAAGATCAAGATTAAGATTATCAAAAGATAAATTAAAAATTACTTAATCAAAACATTTAAATAAATTTTTATTTAATACTTATAATTAGCTGAATCAAATCTTTCCATGAAAAAAGTATACTGACAAAAATTTGAATTCTGGAATAAGCTTTAAAAATATATGTTTTATTTAAGAATTTTAAAAATAAGCTATTTGGCTAAAACTCTTCCTTGAAATATTCAAATCTAAAGACAAAATAAAAACTACTTAATCAATTCATATAAATAAATTTTATTTAATATACATAATTAGTTAAAACAAACTTTATACATTATATATTGTATGTATTATTTTCTTAGAGCTTTAAAATTTTAATAATCTTTCAGAAACAGTGATAGTTTCAATAAATTTCTTTTAAGATTTATTTATATACATATTTGTAAACCTTTTATTATTGTTTATACATGTTATTTTTTGAATTAATTTTTATTTACTTTTATTACTTTAAATCTTTTCTGATTTGATTGTTATAAACAAATCAAAAAGGGAAAGCTTTAATAACTGATTTAATGGCTGTAAACAGAGTGACGGTTTTAATAACTGATTCAATTTTTATAAACAGATTGAAAGCTTCAATAATTGAAAATCAAAACTATATTTCTCATTTGTGGATTTGAATATCGTACTTTATAACAGAATAACATAATTTATAAAAAAAGAACTATATTAAAGTGCATAGCTGAAATTTCTTGAAAATATACATAAAACATTCAGCTTTAAACACAATACTGATTAGAAAAAAATCGTGGCTTCATTATTAACAGATTTATTCATGTGTTATAATTATTTGATTATTAATAATTACAAATACACTTAAATCCCATGTAGAATTAATTGTTTATTTATCTGAATAAATTTATTTCGAATTTCAGAAAATTCAACGAATACAGAGAGAGAATCGCAGCCACCATCCAGATTCAGATTCACTTACTGGGGAAGTATGATTCAATTCTAATCACAGAACCTCCTTTTCGTTGTCCATGAATAATCAGTTCTTGTTAGCTTGAAAATTTCATGTTTTCCTCAATGTTTTAATCAATTGGATTTGATTATTTACATTGCATTCAATCTTTTTAAAAAGGATTAATGAATTATATATAGTGGAACACTAAAATCTGTTAAAATATTCTTGGAAAAGTGTTTTTAGATATGATAAAATGAATATTGCAATACTAATAATTATAAAAAGATAATTATGATAAGATTAGAATATATTAAATATTATTAGAACTAATTATAAATTTAAAAGTCAAATTTTCTAATCAATATTAGCATCATTTAAAATGACCATGTTTTGTGCAAATATATATATATATATTTAAATATAAATACGCAATAATCTTTACGGAATTAAGCTAAATTTCTAATAAATATAATATTATAGTAGTTTTTAATAAATTAAATTAAAAAAATTATCTTCGTATAATTATTTAAATAAATTGCAATAAAAGTTTAAATTAAAAAATTTAGTTGATCGTTAGCAGTAAGCAGTTTAAAAAATGATACAAATATGTAACCATAATGTTATAAATAACTTTTTTCTTTTGAAATTGATAATATATATACGGAATTTGTTACTATTTTCAATAAAATATTGATTATAATTTAATAAAAAAATAATTGATTATGATTCAATGTTATGATTATGATTCATTACATTGATTATGTGTCAATGAATATTGATAAACTATCATTTCTATATTCATAATTTTTTGGATATTATTGAATCCAAAATAAAATAGTTTTGATGCATATGAATTGAAAAATCTATCATGAATATAATTGACAAAACTATTTCAACAAAAATCTGAAACAAAGTAAACTATTATGTTATTGTCGTGGTAAAAATCATCATACGGATATTATAAAAAAATTGTATATTACGTCCTTTCTCATTGAATATAACGGATCACTTTTAATGAAAAAAACATTATGAAAAACCTTTTTTTTTTACTATAATGTTTTAATAATTAAAATTTTTTTTATTTATGAAATAATTTTTTTTAATTTTTTTTAATTTTTTTATTCTTGAATAAAATTGACAGTAAGGCCCGAATGAAATGAATATATAAATTTGCTTACAATTCAATTTGCTTGTAACTTCATGTTATATTTTAACAATGAATGCGTAAAAATTAGTTTTAAATAAAAACTGAAGTAAATTATAAGTATTATAATCTTTTTATGAGATATTTGGGTTATGTGATACACTTTTAAGTAGTTGTCAATTATTTGTTTTATGTTATTAAGAATAAGCTAAGAGGCTATGTAAAAATGAAACATTGTATTTCTTGTAAATATTTAAGGGAAATATTGAAACATTTATATCAATGATTGAAATTAGGCGTATTATGCATTATCAATGTTTAAAATAAGATTCATAACTTTTTAATTTTGGATATCATGAATTCTACTATAATGAAAATTAGTAAATATTCCTTGGGATGTTCATCATTTATGACGTTGATTACAGAAGAATATTTATCATAAATAATGAATAAAACGAATTCCCCTCGCTTTCAAATAATAATTACTGGCTGTAAGACTTAAAGGCTAACATTTTGGATGTCAAAAGGAATTTTTTCTTTATCTAGAACACATTATTTCTTTTATAACTCCACTACAAATAAGAAATTTAGCTAATAATACAGAAAATTTGTTAACGCACATTAAAAGAAACTGCTGCACTAAACTCACATAAAAATAAGGTAATATACTTCCTTGAGTTTTATTAGAGGTAAGGGGGGTCTAACTTTTTTTAAGTATGTGTAAGAATAATTTTTTCATATATGTGTTTGATGTGATGGAAACCGTAAAACCTTATGCAGTCAGTTTAAGGCAAAATGCAAATTATTAATATTCATCAACGATTGTCTACCATAAATGATACTAATTAAAATTAAGACGTATATTACTAGGATAAAAATCTCAATCAATTGACTTACTATACCAGATCTAATAGAATTAAAATCATTGTTTTAAATGATTAGATTTATTGTTTTACAAAATAAAAAATATATGTGGTGATTAATAGAACGTGCGTGACCGTCCTGCATTTACAGTTGGGCGTTTGCTGCTTGGTGAGAGTTTAGGTAGGTATTAACCTCCTCTTATGTTCGTAGTATATTGTAAAAACGAATAGTTCTTGAAGAAAAAAGATATATTTTTGAGTATAGTATATTCTATGGAGTTATCATAATTAATAATAATTTAAATTTTAATATTTTTATTCCTCGATATAAAATTTTTAATATATTTAAAAAATAACTATGGAGTCTTAGTTCGCAGGCACAGGAGAATATAAATTATAGAGAATTGTCAAATAACAGTGATAGCTGGGAGAAAAATGTGTCAAACATTGCATCCCAATAATCCCAAATTAATAAAATTTATAAATTAATAATAATTTAGAATAATTAAAATTAACAATATTAAGAATTTTTATAAATCAATAATATTCCTTGCGTGAGGCTTATGTCGATAATGAATATAATTATATTTATAAATAGCCAGTTTATGGTCTTTGTATGTTTTATTTCTTCTTTAAATGCCAAAAACATTTTTACATAAAATGACACACATTTACATAATTTATTTAACAAGTTGTCTTAAAAATGCTTCAGTTAAATATTTACGATTTACATTTTTAAGAATAAGAATTTTTAGTTAAAGAAATTAAACTTTTAGCGTAGGACAAATTATTAATGAGTGGTTGCTTAATACAAGGCTTAAAAGCATATGAACGTCCTGATTATCTTATTAAAAATTGCAAAGCAAGTTATGATTACTCCATAATGACTAATATATTAGCAATCAAATAATTGTTAATCCGTGCAGTTTATAACAAAATACTGCAACCGACGACTTTAAGAATGGTACATACATTAATTTAATTCATTTCTAGGCAACAATGTTTCATTAAGATAAAGTGCAAAGACATACTTAAACAAATATGTTTTTGAAAGGGAAATGAGCAGCAATTAAAAGCTTTATGCGTTGTATAAAATAAATTGCATCAACATATCGCATTATAACTTAATTTCTCTTTTATGTTGGGATTAATGCGAATGTATGAAACATTTTATGGTATATAATAGACTTTTCTACGCCAATATAATTGAAATATATACATTCATATGATTGTGCCTAATATAATAATTCATTCATAGTTTCACTTAATTGCATTTGATGCTAAATATTGCACATAGATTTCAGAGTTTATTAATTAGTAGATTTCTTTGTTTTCTAGAATTAATGAAATGTGACAATTTTATGGGTGCAAAAGAGATGTATATGTTGGAAACGTAAATATTGATTGTGTAATTAATATTGAATATACGTATATAAATGTAGAATAAAATGAATATTCCAAGGCATTATGGTACTATAAATTAAGTGAAAGTGATATATTGTACATACATAAAAGAAAGCAAAAAGATATGGTATATATATATATACAGAGAGAGAGAGAGAGAGAAAGTGTTATGATATGAAATATGAATACAAAATATGGATTTCTTTTATAACGAAAAATTAGTTAAGACGTTTCTTTATATAATAAAAATATAATATTAAGTTAATGTGGTTTTTAATTAATATGCATTAATAATTTGTAATGATTTCCTTTTAACTGATAAAATCATATTGTCCGGTAGCATTAACTCTAATTGATATGTTTTATACTGTTTCATTAATAAGTCTGTCATGTGTGTGTAATTTGTAACGCTAATATACAATAGTGCATAACTTTTTGTTTCTAGTTGATGTTGAATTATGAAAATGATTCAAAAATATTCCTATCATATAGATATTAGCTTACTAAAAAAGAATAGTAATTTGATAGTCCAATTATATTTAATTTAATTTGTTCTGTGGAATTTGAATCTGTTAAGAAAATGCGAATGAGTTACAATTTTATTGGTAAATTACTCATGTAGATATTTCTTAATTTCATGTCATTTAACGTAATTTTTAGTTTAATATTATTTTAAATAACACTGAATTATAGTAATAATTATGAGAGGATCATAAGAGTAGCTCCATGAACTCCTTTATTCAAATTGTGTACGCATATTCAATTTGAGTATCAAATACTAGATATCTTCATACTATAATATAACTGTCAAAAACATATTTTATGCCACCATAACAATATTGAAAAAGTTATAACATTAATGTCTAAAAATGCAGGAATGTTCTTATTTTGTCAATGTCGCTAAATCTATGTGTCAAAATATAAAAATTTCTCAAAACTTACAAAATGTAACACTTAAAATTTTCATGTTAATATTTCATACTTAATTTCAAAATAACATGAAGATTTACAATAATGTTTTTTAATTAGTGTCGAAAATATTTTTGATTGCAATTTTGCAAACGTAGAATACGGAATTATTTTGTTCCCAAATATATTTTTTAACAGTTTTCTGAAATAACATCGATTTTTAAATACAAAAATAAGTATGGTGTCTACGTACCTGCCCTCACCCTAACGTCCCTGCTGCCAAGGATTCCAGCATTATTCATAGCAACGCATCTGTAGACTGCAGTGTGGACGTCCTTCCGGAAGTCTTCTTGAGCAAATGGTGGAAAATCCAATGATCCATCCCATCTAACATGGCGAAGCCCTGGGACATTGACAACGACTGTCCCATCCTCTGTTCTCCAAGTGACAGTAGGATTCGGATGCCCTGTAGCTGAACAGGGGACAATTGTACCATAGGTATTCAGAAACGTCACATCGTTGGGTGGTTCATTCACGAATGTAGGGCCCTTCAGAGCGTCCGTGGATTGGTATTCAGCTGAAAAGAAATATATTGTGATATGTATTATTATTATAATATTATTTTTTTATCAGAGATATTAGGTATTATTAGATCTGAAAAGCTATTACTCTTCTATTTGTTTTGTGAGAATAACAAAAATATTGTAGTAATATAGAAATAGTATGTTGTATAGAAGAGAACATAGAAGGGACATATTGTAAGACTAGTAGAAATAAAACTCAGAAAATATGAAAAACGATCGTTGAAATATCTATTATCAAAGTAAAAAATAATATATAATATGCGTAAATTAATATAATTAATATTTAAATTATTTTAAACAAACTTAATAAAACTAAATATTATTTGATTTAATTGATTCTGGGGTGTTTGAATCTGTTAAATATACATGAAAACTTCATAAGTAAATTACAAGCATTTATTCATATTAGTAACTACATGCAAATTTGCATAAACTTTAATGTAATAGTACTTTAAATAACACTGATTTTTTATATTAACCATGTGAGGATCCTTGAGTATACATATTCAAGTATACCTACTGAAAACATAACTGATGTATACACATACAAATTAAGTATCAAAAACTATACATTCTCATTATAAAATAGAAGAGTTAAAAACACACTTTAACAGCAATAAAATAATAATTTATTAAGAAGAATGCAAAAAAAAAAAAATTAATTTCTAAAATATTTTATTTAAAAGAATTTCACGTGAAATATAACTACTAAACCGGTTCACTAAAAAGTGAAATTAATAGAAACATAATTTTAAAACAGAAAAAAACTTTGCATAAATAAGTTGTAATGTATTTTTATCTTCTTTTTGTGTATATAAAAATATTATTTTATAGTGCAATATATTACGGTGCATATGGTTAGGAAGTGCAACATTGTAACAATGATGTGTAATGATATTCATTCAATGCTTACTTTAAGAAATAAGTTATTCTCATCACCATATTACTTTATTCCCATTGTTATTAAAATTGGAGACTTTTCTTTTGTAGGAATAAGTTGAAAACCATAAAAATTTGCATGCGTGAAAAATATTTGTAAGAGAGTTATGAAACTAGTGTGGAAGTTCATAATTTTTCCAACTTCTCCAACATGACGACAGAATACATGAAAAAAATAGTCTACAAAAACTTGATATGTGATATAGACAGTTTTTTTTTTTAAATGTCAAAAAAATTATGTTTTATATGACAGACATAAATCATTAATCTCGGGGATTTTCTAAGGATAATTGCTCCATCCAGCTCCCATTGGTACGTTGAAAGTAAGAAAACTTATGAAACACACCAAGGCATCTCGACTTATGAAGCGAGACATTTCGTCACAATCTCTATTAAATCTATTTTTTATGAATTTGATTTGGTGAAATTCGTGTAGAACTCCATAATTTTTTCATTTCCAACATAAGACAACATAATATACGAATAAACTTCAAAAACTTCTTATGTGATATGGAAAGAGTCTTTGATATAAATGTGAGAAAAAATAAGTTGTTTATGTTAGACATATATCATTAATCTCGAGGATTTTCCAAGGATAATTGGCCCATCCAACTCCCATTGGTATGTTGAAACTAGAAAACTCGTAATACTCCAATAAGGCATCTCGACTTATGTAGTGAGACATTTCGTCATAATCTCCACTAAATCTATTTGTTTTTCAAAATATTGACATAGCGTCTGTATCAGCGAAAACTTAATCTTATACAGTCTTCTTACGAAGACTTAGTCTTTTAATCTTCTTACTTAATTTTTAGCAAGAAGGTTCATCAAGAAATATGACAAGGATAAATAGAGCGATGCAATGAAATAATAATTGCACAACATTATAAGCTTGTCTTTAATGTAATAAATAATGGTTTTTATCATCATCATCATCATAAATGACGCAACAGCCTCATAGTGAGCCAAGACCGTCTGTCTATTAGCATATTTCGAGATATGTTTTGCTTTTACGGGTTAGAGTTGTCAGCCATACGCCAAACGATCTATAGTCATATTAGACAGGGACGTGCGATTTAAAGTGGATTCCGAATCACTACAAACATCCATGACACCACCAGAACTCGAACACGAAAGTGATACAGAGTTCCAGAGCACTAGCCACTCGGCCATCAGGCAACAATGGCTTTTATATTATACAAAAATGAATCTAATCGTTTTAAAAATCATTATTCAATTTCAAATAGATTAATAACGTTTCATAATATATTACGCAGAAATAAAAATTAATTATAAATTATTGTATATTTTTTTTATTGTTGCTGATACAAAATTCAAGAGGCAAACTTATGTCTGTTTTTCAGATTTCAATTTCAGTTACCCCGAAAGGACACGTAAGACATTATATTTCACATTTACAATGTGGACGCTATATAGAAAACGTGCTTTAATGTAATGATATTATAAATCCCTTTTATTACTTTAATAGTTTTTCTACGACCGAATTTTGTCTTTTTCCTTTTGTTTTGTCATAGTCTCTGGCTAGGATATAAATAACAGTATAACCTTAGCAATTACACAGACACAAAGTAAATTTAATGTAGAATTTTTGAAATCTTTTGTAACTTAAGAAAAGATTTATTTAACTATGCAAAGAAAGACATTTTATTTTATTTATTTATTTATTTTTTTATATATTTACAATTGCTAGAAGAAAATAATTAAAAACCAATTATTAATTTATTATTAAATATATTTAAAATTATGTTATTGAGTCATTGTAAATGTTATTGTAAATTATATTAAATTATTACATTAATAAAATTATGTTGTTGTAAATGTTATTGTAGACAGAAATATTGTTAAGAAAAGAAAATATTAGAAAATAAAAAATATATATATAACTGTAGTTTATTCTATAAATTCTAAGTTGGTTTGTATTTTTTAAAGTTTTATTTTAATATATATATTTTTTTGTTTAAAGTTTATTTTTAATACTTTTTTTCAGAATGGTATTTTATATGTCGAACGCAATGTTAGAAAAATATTTTTTTTCTATTGTTTAAAGTATTAATTTCTCTTTAAGTAGTCGTCTAAAATTGCGTGTTGAAACTATTTTAATGCATTTATACATAAACTGATTCTACCACTACGTTTTTGGAAGAAAAACAAATACACAGGTATAGTTGATAAATTACAAAGCACGATGTTTAACACGAAAAAGTGTACGAAAAACGTTCTTCGCTTAGAAAGATTTTGTAGCAAAATAATACATTTTACAGTGATGGAAAAGGAGTAAAATAAGAGAAAAATGATGATATAAACCCTTGTCACGCTTGTATATGCTTAAAGAAATTGCTAAACTTGAAGTGAAATATATTGTTTAGCTAGGTAGCAGATTCATATTGCCCAAGTTTCACTGAAAGCGATTGTGAGCCTGCTACACAATCACTTTCAGTTTAAATATATCAGCTTTGTGTGTTTGTATAAAACACTTTAAAAAAAAGGAATATTTTTAGTCATCGAGAATAATAATTAAGTGAAATTTGCCACGGATAAAAAAAATAGATTTTAATTTACAAAAAATTGTGTAAAACATCAAATTAAAAATTTGAAAAATTAATAGATCTTATGAAATTAACCAATTAATTTTTGTTTCTATTATAAATATGTTTTATTGTTTGACAATTTTGAAAATATTTGCATAGAAATAATCTTTAGTAACCCTCGTACATTATGAACTGGTATAATATCGTTTTATAAGAAAAGGTACATATTCCCAGATTGCGAGATATAAATGTAGCAAACAATGAATTTTAAATTTAAATAATAGTAATTAATAATATGTTTTAACCTTGTTTGATTATTAACTTATAATCAAATAAGGTTTAAACATATTATTTAAAGTTTAATGTCAAATCAATTCATGTTCTAAAAAACATTAGCGCTTGCTTTAATTTCTGTTGTAATGACTCGGCTTATAATATATCTATAAAGGCTTTAACAAGAGAGCGACTTTCAGGATCACGGTAACACTTTAATTTATATTTACAAGCACTATGTATATACAAGTTCAGAACTCTGGATTAATATAATTTATTATTTACAAAAATGAAATTTATTATTTTAAATTTGACTCACTAACGCGCGATTATAAATGCCACAACAATTCACTCCAATGTCGCAGATTCTTGAGTCTACGTCGAATCTAATTGCTGATCTGAGGCAGACTTTAATTATCACATGACGTGACACACGAATCTACAAAAAAAAATTTAAAGGGTTCGCTTTGAAAAATAGGCCGAAACTCCGGCCTTTCCAATCATCTTAGATAAAAGGCAAAACTTCTTTGTCGACTTGTCGCAAAACTCTCCCTGTTCTACACTTAAAACCTCTTTTTAAAACAATCCGATAAGAGAAGGATTAGCTTCCCTCACTTCTCAGTGTTATTATTTCTCAGCTCGAGTCTATCACCAATCACGATGGAAAAATTCATGGTATAGTTCATATTCAATCCGTAGTTCTGTACCTGTGAAGGTCTCATTATACATGATACCAAATATCTGCTATCAGATTTCAGTGACCTGTTGTTCTCATTAATACAAAACAGTAATTGAATGTAAAATAACTGCCCACAATACTACTTGTCTGCTGACAAATTTGAGTGGTGGGTTGTTATTATATACAATATTATTGCTATATATAAATGGTAGTTGTTATAAAATAACATAATTTTCTCCATCCTGGGAATTAAATGCCAAAATTCTACGCGTGAGTAAAAAATACCATCTTGTTTACTAAATATTGTTCTCAAAATGACTTTTGTAACTAAAAAGTTTTAATTATTGTTATTTTTCATTATTTTATTATAAATGTGAGAATTTGCTTTCTAGTGGTTTAAAGATAAAGGAAAGACAAAAATTATTCATAGAAGAATTTTAAATTTTTTAAACCTACATGTTATATATAACATTAAAATTTGCCTATAAAAACCTTTATTTCATTCACAGTTTCTCCATTTATGCAAAACTCATCACAATAAATTAATTATAAACAAATGTGGAAACTTTAAATTTTTTTTCTTCTACTGTAACAAAATTGTATCAGCATGAAAATTCTTAACATTTCCGAATTAAAAAAATAACGAATACTAGAATGTATATTTCAACAAAAAATTAAATTAAAAAGAGTTCCTCATGGTTGAACCACAATGTCAAAACTAATATCTTTCAACAAATCCCAAAATCAAAACCAAAAAGAAACCACAATATCCAAACACTCGACACCAGAAAAATATATTACAAAGTAATTAAAATTGCTTACTTATCCAAAAGAGCCAAGTCTGCTTTTAAACGCTAAATCACTTTGTCACGCAGTATGGTAATAAATCGGGACGTTTAAAAATAGCACCGATTCATTTAAAAGACAAGACAGAAGAAAAAGACGTAAAATTCATCATTCTGATATCTTTATTTAATCTGGAACGGTGCTTTTTATCTGGTTTTAGTCTTTTCCAGACCAGGGAATAATGATAAATCATTCACGAGGACATTAACGCAAAATGCGATTGCTGGGCTTTTGGACGAGATTCCTGGGCAGCAGCAACAGCCAAAACTGGAATGTTTTTTCTTATCTGCATTGACATAATGGGTTTGTCAGATTTAAATCGTTCTTTTTTTGGAAGGATAAAGAAGGTTCTTTTTTTTTTCCTTCTTGTGCAGCAATTTACGAAGTTTGAGTGGGGAAATTGAAATTGGATAACGGTAGCCAACAATGTTATGTCCCAGTCTATCAGATTGGTCATTGTAGTAAATGTATTTTTAAAAAAAGAAATTTATCTGTTTCTGATCGATCGGCCAATAAATAGTTACTTCTTTCTTAATTGGTTGCCTTTTTTTAATTATGTTAGTGATTTGTGACTAACTGAATTTAATTAAAAATCAAGTACGTTTGGAGATAGCGTAAGTAGATAGGAACTGCAGTATATTGTTATTTAATGTCTAGGATCAGTTTTTGTTTCAATGTTATGTTTTGTAACTAATTACATATTTTTCAATTAATGGAACTGAAATAAAGTAAGCTTGTAAATTATTTATGATATTTTATCACATGACAAATAACTAAAACTAAGAACGACCAAAATGATTAAATTCCTAGCTCCAAAATAGAGGACAAATAACTAATTTTTTATTTGAAGGAAAAAGCTTCTAAAGTAGATCACATTTAAGACAAAAATAAATAGAACGGCTCATATTATTTCCTTTTTAGGTATCTTTATGGTAGATAATTCCTAAATTTTAGTAAATAAATTTATTTTAGAACTAAACCTTATATAAAACTAATATTAAAATTTTAATAACAATAACTGTTTTTAATGACAATATTCTAGGTTTCTATTATATTTACTGTTTATTCATTCATGAAAATCTCATCACAATGAATTAATCATAAACAAATGTGGAAATGTGTATTTTCTTTTCTGCTACAGTAACACAATTGCAACAATCTGAGAATTCTTAACATTTCAGAAAAAAAAAGAATGCCAGAATATATATTTCAATAAAAAAAAAATAAAAAAATTTAACAAAGAATTCCGCATGGTTGAATCACAATGTCAAAACTAATATTTTTCAACTAAAATTAAAACCAAACTGAAACCACAATATCCAAGCACTTCACTCCGGAAAAATGCATTACAAAGTAATTAAAATTACTTATTTATCCAAAAAGAGCCAAAAACTTCCGTGGCTGCTTTTAAATTCTAAATCACTTTGTCACGCAGTATGTTAATAAACCGGGACATTTAAAAATAGCACCGATTTATTTAAAAGACAAGACAGAAGAAAAAGACGTAAAATTCCTCATTCTGATATCTTTATTTAATCTAGAACGGTGCTTTTTATCTGGTTTCAGTCTTTTCCAGACCAAGGAATAATGATAAATCATTCACGAGGGTATTAACGCCAAAAACCAATTGCTGGGCTTTTGGACGAAATTCCTGGGGAACAGTATCAGCCAAAACTGGAATGGCCTTTTTCTTATATGCATTGACATAAGGGGTTTGTCAGATTTAAATGTTTTTTTTTTTTTTTTTTTTTTTTTTTTTTTTTTTGGCAGGATTAAGAAGGTTCTTTTTTCTTCTTCTTGTGCAGCAATTTATGAAATTTGAGCGGGGAAATTGAAATTGGATAACAGTAGCCAACAATGTCATGTCCCATGTTCCCAATTGGATAACGGTAGCCAACAATGTCATGTCATGTCCCAGTCAATCAGCCTGGTCATTGTAGTAAATGTATTTCCAAAAAAAGAAAATTATCTGTTTCTGATCTATCGGCCCAATAAATAGTTACTTCTTTCTTAATTTGCTGCCTTTGTTTAATTATGCTAGTGATTTGGGGCTAACTAAATTTAATTAAAAATCAAAGTATCTTTAGAGATAGCTTAAATAGCTACGAATTGCAGTATGTTGTTATTTAATGACTAGGAATATTTTTTGTTTCAATTACATATTTTGTAACTAATTACATATTTTTCAATTACTGGAACTAAAATAAAGTGAGCTTGTAAATTATGTATGATGATTTATCTCAATACAAATGACCTAAACCAAGAGCGGACAAAATGATCAAATTCCTATGATTAAAATAGTGGACAAATATATAACCTTTTATTGAAGAAAATAAATTATATAGCAGGTCACATTTCAAAACAATAATAAATAGAACGGCTCATGTAATTTTCTGTTTCGCTATTTATGACAGATAATTCCTAAATTTTAGTAAATAAATTTATGTTAAAAAATAAAGTTTATTTAGTTTAGAATCTAAATCTTATATTAAACAAACTTTCAAATTCTGCTATAAAAAACTTTTTTTTTCATAACAATATTGCAGATTGCTATTACATGCACTGTTTCTTCATTTATTCAAAATTCATCAGAATAAATTAATCATAAACAAATGTGGATAAATTTTCTTTCTTTCTTCTACAGTAACAGCATGAATATTCTTAATAATTCAGGTTTAAAAATGGGACACTAGACTTTACATTTCAATAACAAAATTTAAAATTAACAAGCGCAAGGTTGAATCCAATGTCAAAACTAATATTTTTCAACAAATCAAAATATAAAAACCAAAATGAAATCACAATATCCCGCTACTCCACTTTGGAAAAATACATTACAAAGTAATTACAATTGCTTATTTATCCAAAAAGAGTCAAAAACTTCCGAGGTTCCTGCTTTTAAACGCTAAATCACTTTGTCACGCGGCATGGTAATAAACCGGGACATTTAAAAATAGTACCGATTCATTTAAAAGACAAGACAGAAGAAAACGACGTAAAATTCATCATTCTGATATCTTTATTTAATCTAGAACGGTGCTTTTTATCTGGTTTTTAGTCTTTTCCAGACCAGGGAATAATGATAAATCATTCACGAGGACATTAACGCAAAATGCGATTGCTGGGCCTTTGGACGAAATTCCTGGCCAGCAGCAAAAGCCAAAACTGGAATATTTTTTCTTGTCTGCATTGACAATGAGTTTGTCAGATTTAAATCGTTCTTTTTTTTTTTTTTTTTTTTTTTTTTTTTTGAAAGGATAAAGAAGGTTCTTTTTTCTTCTTCTTGTACAGCAATTTATGAAGTTTGAGTGGGTAAATTGAAATTGGATAACGGTAGCCAACAATGTTATGTCCCAGTCATTCAGCCTGGTCAATAAAATACCTATGTATTTCTAAAAAAAGAAAATTATCTATCGATCAGCCAATAAATAATTTCTTCTTTTCTTAATTGGTTGCCTTCGTTTAATTATGTTAGTGATTTGTGAGTAACTGAATTTAATTAAAATTCAAGTGCGTTTAGAGATAGCGTAAGTATAAAGGGTAGTATGTTGTTATTTAATGTCTAGGATCATTTTTTGTTTCAATATATATTTCGTAGCTATTTATATATTTTTCAATTAATTGACGTTGTGAGCTTGTACATTATTTAGGATGTTTTAACACATGACAATTATCTATAGCGAATTCATATTCAATCTGTAGTTATATCAACCTATGAAGGTCACACAGACATTCACTAATTTGCAGAGTCTTATTATACATAATATCGATTATCTGCTATAAAATTTGAGTGACAGTTGTTGGCATTTGTACAAAACACATGTAATAAAATTACATGTAATAAAATTACCCACAGTACTGCTTGTCTGCTGTCAAATTTGACTGATGGGGTTGTTATTATATAGTTGTCAAATAAGATACATTCCTTTCTCCTGGGAAGGAAATACCAAAATTTTAACAGTTGAGAAAAAAATGCCGCTAACAGCATGTTGTTCTCGAAATGACTTTTGTAAATACAAAGTTTTTACAATATAATAATTTTTTTAATATGAATGAGTGAATTTGCTTTCTATTGTTTTAAAGATAAAGGAAAGTCTAAAATCATTTATAGAAATTTTTTAAATTTTTTTATACCTAAATCTTATATATAACAAACATTAAAATTATCCTATAATAACTTTTCATTTAGAAAAATATTCTAGGTTTCTATTTTATGTACAGTTTCTCCATTTATGCGAAACTCATCAAAACGAATTAATCATAAACAAATGGGGAAAAATGTAATTATTTTCTTCTACAAACTCATCACAAAGAATTAATCATAAACAAATGGGCACAAAGAATTAATCATAAACAAATGGGGTAAACTGTTATTATTTTCTTCTACAAACTCATCACAACGAATTAATCATAACAAATGAGGCAAAATGTTATTATTTTCTTCTACAAACTCATCACAACAAATTAATCATAAACAAATGGGGTAAAATGTTATTATTTTCTTTTACAAACTCATCACAACGAATTAATCATAAACAAATGAGGTAAAATGTTATTATTTTCTTTTACAAACTCATCACAACAAATTAATCATAAACAAATGGGGTAAAATGTTATTATTTTCTTCTACAAACTCATCACAACGAATTAATCATAAACAAATGGGGTAAAATGTTATTATTTTCTTCTACAGTAACAAAATTATAACAGCATGAAAATTCTTAACATTTAAAAAAATAAATAAATAAACACTAGAATTTACATTTAAACAAAAAAATAAATTAACAAGAGTTCCGCATGGATGACTCACAATGTCAAAACTAATAATTTTCAACGAAACACAAAATCAAATCCAAAAAGTAACCACAATATCCCAGCACTCAACTCTAGTAAAATGCATTAACAAAGTAATTAAAATTGCTTACTTATCCAAAAGAGCCAAGGCTGCTTTTAAACGCTAAATCACTTTGTCACGCAGTATGTTAATAAACCGGGACTTTTAAAAATAGCACCGATTCATTTAAAAGACAAGGCAGAAGACAAAGACGCAGAATTCATCTTTCTGATATCTTTATTTAATATAGAACGGTGCTTTTTATCTGGTTTTAGTCTTTTCCAGACCAGGGAATAATGATAAATCATTCACGAGGACATTAACGCAAAATGCGATTGCAGCAAGGCTTTTTGGACGAAATTCCTGGGCAGCAGCAACAACCAAAACTGGAATGTTTTTTCTTATCTGCATTGGCATAATGGGTTTGTCAGATTTAAATCGTTCTTTTTTTCTGGAACGATAAAGAAGGTTCTTTTTTTCCCTTCTTGTGCAGCAATTTATGAAGTTTGAGTGTTGAAATTGAAATTGGATAACGGTAGCCAACAATGTTATGTTCCACTCAATCAACCTGGTCATTGTAGTAAATGTATTTCTAACAACAAAAAAAATATCTGGTTCAGACCGATCGGCCAATAAATAGTTACTTCTTTCTTAATTGGTTGTCTTTGTTTAATTATGTTAGTGATTTGTGACTAACTCAATTTAATTAAAATTCAAGTATGGTTGGAGATAGCTTAAGTAGATACGGATTGAATAAGTATGTTGTTATTTAGTGACTAGGAATAATTTTTATTTCAGTTATACTTTTTGTAACAAATTATATATTTTTCAATTAATGGAACTGAAATAAAGTAAGGTTGTAAATTTATTTATGAAGTTTTATCTCAATACAAATGACCTATTCCAAGAGCTGACAAAATGATTAAATTCGTATGATTAAAATAGTGAACAAATATCTAACCTTTTATTTGAAAGAAACAAATTCTAAAGCAGGCCTTATGGAAAACAATAATAAACAGAACGGCACATATTATTTTCTGGTTATGTATATATGGCAAAAAATTCAGAATTTTTAGTAAATAAATTTATGTTAAAAATAAAGTTTAATTATTTTAGATTCTAAGCCTTATATAAAACAAACACTAAAATTCTCCTATAAAAACCTTTCTTTATTAATAATATTATACGTTCGTATTATATACACTGTTTCTTCATTTATGCAATACTAATCAAAATGAATTAATCATAAACAAATGTGAAAAACTTTTTTTTTTTTTCTGCTATAGTAACACAATTACTACAGCATGAAAATTCTTAATCATTTCAATCAAAGAAAAAAATGAATACTGGAATTTCATTTCAGTAAAAAAATTAAATTCACAAGAGTTCAGCATGGTTGAACCCTAATGTCAAAACTAATATTTTTCAACAAATCTCAAAATCAAAACCAAAATGAAACCACAATATCCGAGCACTCGACTCTAGAAAAATACATTACAAAGTAATTAAAATTCCTTATTTATCCAAAAGAGCCAAGGCTGCTTTTAAACGCTAAATCACTTTGTCACGCAGTATGGTAATAAACCGGGACATTTAAAAATAGCACCGATTCATTTAAAAGACAAGACAGAAGAAAAAGACGTAAAATTCATCATTCTGATATCTTTATTTAATCTAGAACGGTGCTTTTTATCTGGTTTTAGTCTTTTCCAGACCAGGGAATAATGATAAATCATTCACGAGGACATTAACGCAAAATGCGATTGCTGGGCTTTTGGACGAGATTCCTGGGCAGCAGCAACAACGAAAACTGGAATGTTTTTTTGTTATCTGCATTGACATAATGGGTTTGTCAAATTTAAATCGTTCTTTTTTTTTAGAAGAATAAAGTAGGTTCTTTTTCTTTCTTCTTATACAGCAATTTATGAAGTTTGAGTGGGGAAATTGAAATTGGATATTGGATGATTGGATTGGATGTTATGTCCCAGTCAATCAGCGTGGTCATTGCAGTAAATGTATTTCTAACAAAAAATATCTGCTTCAGATGGATCGGCCAATAAATAGTTACTTCTTTCTTAATTCGTTGCCTTTGTTTAATTATGTTAGTGAATTGTGAGTAACTAAATTTAATTAAAAGTCAAGTGTGGTTGGAAATAGCTTAAGTAGATAAGGATTGCATCATGATGTTATTTAATGACTAGGAATATTTTTTGTTTCCATTACATATTTTGTAATTTTTTATATATTTTTCAATAGATGGAACTGTAGTAAAGTAAGCTTGTAAATCATTTTTGATGATTTATCTCAATACAAATAACTTAAACAAAGAGCGGGCAAAATGATCAAATTCCTATGATTTAAATAGTGGAAAAGTATCTATCATTTAATTTGAAGGAAACAAATTATATAGCAGATCATATTAAAAAAAATAATAAACAGAACGGCTCATATTATTTGTTTAGGTATTTATGGCAGATAAACTTCTAAATTTTAGTAAATAAATGTTTAAAAAACAACGTTTTTATTATAGAACCTAAACAGAATATAAAACCAATATTAAAATTCTCCTATAAAATTTCTTTCATAACAATATTGCAATTTTCTATTATATGCACTATTTTTTTAATTATGCAAAACTCATCACAACGAATTAATCATAAACAAATGGGGATAATCTTTATTTTTTTTCTTCTACTGTAACAAAATTACAACAGCATGTAAATTCTTAACATTTGAGAAGCAAAAAAAAGTATACTAGAATTACATTTCAGTAAAAAGTTAAATTAACAGAGAGTTCCGCTTGGTTGAATCCCAATGTCAAAACTAATATTTTTCAAGTAAAATCAAAACTAAAATGAAACCACAATATCCAAGCACTCCACTCTAGAAAATGCATTACAAAGTAATTAAAATTGCTTATTGTGCCAAAAGACCCAAAAACTTCCGTTTCTGCTTTTAAACACTAAATCACTTTGTCACGCAGTATGTTAATAAACCGGGACATTTAAAAATAGCACTGATTCATTTAAAAGACAAGCCAGAAGAAAAAGACTCAGCATTCATCTTTCTGATATCTTTATTTAATCTGGAACTGTGCTTTTTATCTGGTTTTAGTCTTTTCCAGACCAGGGAATAATGATAAATCATTCACGAGGACATTAACGCAAAATGCGATTGCTGGGCTTTTGGACGAGATTCCTGGGCAGCAGCAACAACGAAAACTGGAATGTTTTTTTGTTATCTGCATTGACATAATGGGTTTGTCAAATTTAAATCGTTCTTTTTTTTTAGAAGAATAAAGTAGGTTCTTTTTCTTTCTTCTTATACAGCAATTTATGAAGTTTGAGTGGGGAAATTGAAATTGGATAACGGTAGCCAACAATTTTATGTTCCATTCAATCAGCCTGGTCGTTGTAGTAAATGTATTTCTAACAAAAAAATTTATCTGTTTCATATCGATCGGTCCAATAAATAGTTACTTCTTTCTTAATTGGTTGCCTTTGTTTAATTATGTTAGTGATTTGTGACTAACTAAATTTAATTAAACATCAAGTAGGTTTGGAGATAGCTTAAGTAGGTAAGGATTACAGTATGTTGTTACTTAATGACTAGGAATATTTCTTGTTTCAAAGTTATATTTTGTAGCTAATTATATATTTTTCAACTAATGGAACTGAAATATAGTAAGCTTGTAAATTATTCATGTTGATTTATCTCAATATAAATTACCTAAACCAAGTGCGGACAATTCCTAGGCCTTCATGTATAAAATGCTCTTTTTTCCTTTATATAAGCATTCAGAAACCACAAATATATTTTTAAAATTAGTTTTTAATTTTCAATATTTTCTCAAAATCCATTCATTTTATCGTCCTTGATATTAAAGGAGCTGGTTTTTATATGAGAAAAATGTTTTAATGTTTTTTTTTTTTTTTTTTTATTTCCAATCCCTTTTGTGACAAATGTACATATTAAAAAATGTACATGGTTTTTAAGTGTTGAAATTTGTTGTACTTTAATTTTAATAAACGAAGTCTAATTCTTCAAGTAAATTTTAAAAATAAATATAAATAATTATAACTTAATTTTAAAGTAAAATCTTTAAACGGTAGCTCATGAATTTGTGTAAATGATAACGCTCACACCACATTGTGTACTAATGCAGGGCATCACTACAAGTTTCTTTAAGTGCGTGATTAGTAGTAATGTGAAAATATTTTGCCTTTTTTATTTCTACTCGGTGTGAAATTTACATTATTTTTGCATACATTTTCAATAGAAAACAAACAAAATGACAGCTATGATACTTGCCATCATGGCCAACAGCTATGATGTTTGTCATTAAAATGATGGCCATGCCATCAGATTCATCTGATGACATCAGAAGAATTGAATATCCGAGCAAATTAGGCTTCCAAGACCAAAGAACTATGATTTTAAAATCAAATCATCAAGCAATGGTAAACATTATCAACCAGTATATATAGGATTTTTTTTATTGAGGTTTTCCATATTAACATTAGGCTATATTTTTATAATTTATAAAATAAAATTTTGCATACTTCCTTTATAATATTAATATTTTTAGTTCATTAATATTTTAGAATATTTTTTTGTATCGTTCAATATTTATCTTAAAAAGGTATTAAACATAGAAAAGAAAAGAAATAAATATTGGATCTTAAAACGTTTACTGTACATATTTTAATTCATAATAAAAAAAATTTGGGAGAAATTTTAAAGCTATACGATTAATATGATTTAGTTAATTTTGTAAGGTAAAATATTTTCTATTTTTTTTTAAATAAAAAATTTATTTAATTTTTAAAATTTCAACTTTTACATTATCTCACAGATGCAAAATTTATAACCCCTCAGTAAATTTTAATATATTCCAATAAATTACAACTAATTAAAAATATTACAATTTATAACCTTATTATATTATTAAAATATTATATAAAAGATAAAAATAGATATAATAATCTTCAGCAAAATTATGTATTAATGTTCCTTTTTATTATTGTTTCTACAAGTATTATAGCAATTCGTAAAAGACATGAAAAATAATTTTAAAAACATAATTTATTAATTATTATTATTTCCTGAATTCCATTTTTGTGTTGAACATTAAACTAAAACGTTTTCAAATGTTTATATATTTTTTAAGAAAAATCTCCTGTCCAGTCAAGCACATAAAGTTCGTTTACTTGTATGGATTTTTGACATTTTGTGAATTATGACGTACGTCAGGTGGTACTGACATCAACGTTTAGTGCTCTGATTCGCCCACAGGAATGGCATAAACATACTTTTATATGGATTTGACGTATTGTGACAAAATCATCATGCACTTCACATCCTTATGATTGTTATATAGTGTGATATTTTTCCGTAATAAAACTAAAGTTTACCAAATTATCTTATTCTACACAAGTAGAAATAAAATATAATTTAAAGAAACAATATTATCTACGGCTCCATAAGAAAACGATTTTATAAAAACATTTTGAAAATATTCTATATAATATAAATGTAATTTTTTAAGTAAACTTTTTACATTTGTGTGTAGGATTATGTTAATTTTGAATTTTTTTCTGCATGCATTTTTTTTTTTTTTTTTTTTACTTTTCTTTTTTTAATAGTAACTGTTGGAAAAATTTTTCTACTAAATACGTTTTAAATGCACATTGTATATTAATCTCAACGATATATTCTTCGATATCAAATATACAAATGCCCTTTATTCTATCAAATACAGAAATGAAATATAATATCCTAAGAAATACTTGTAGAATAATATAAAATATGACATAAAAATCCTGTTCAAATGCTATATTTGTTCATCCTAATATTCAGATTATTTTTTGGATTAATTTTATGTTGCGGTGTTTTGACTAGTATACTACAACAAGAGTAAATAAAAATAAATAGAAAATGTCCATTGTCCAAATCACCAATAAATAAATGTATTAATACCTTTGTACCAATTATACTTAGGCATCTCAGGTAGATTAATGAAAGAAAAGCGTATCTTAATGTATAACTAATCTACAGACAATTTATTTTTAATGGCAGTTTTTAGCACAAATAATTATTTGAAATACAATATATAATTCAAAGGTAAAGCTACAAGGCAAAGCTTTCAGATAAAAATGGATATAAACTGTTAAGTCCCCACCTGACAATAATTCTCGTGAACACGACAAATTGTAAAACCTGTTATACAAAAACTAAATTAAGTTGAACTATTTATTAATTTTATAAAACATTACGTGATTCTATGCAATAAAACTATTATTTTAACTGGTTCTTTTCACATTTGATATACTCTCATATCCTTTCGAGCTGTCATATGGCTAATTGGCCAGCGCTCTGGACTTAGGTACCACAGGCGTCAGGTTGGAATCTTGGCAGTGGCATAGATGTTTGTTAGTGATTCGAAATCCACGTTAAACTGTAGGTCCCGGTCTAATTACACTAAAGTGTGCAAAAATGACCATAGAGCGATAAAAAACACCAAACCTATCTTTTGAAAAGTCAAATTAGCATTCACAATCAGAGAATATTTAAAAGGTTTTATTGTTCTCAGGAACCTTATTAGTGCAGCATACGCCAATTTTTTTTTGCTGATTTTCTGCATTTACTTAATTACCCAAAAACACTCACTAAGGGAAAGATACATACCTAACAAAATTATTAAGCAGCTAATACTCTGTTCTACATTATTACATGAATTTATTGGTTAATTTTAAAATTTTATTAATTTCATGATTGAAAGATTATATTTATTTTGATGTTATAGTTTTGTTTAATTTGAATGGTGTGAATTATTAAAACACCAACATTTTATGTTGTTGAAATAAACGTAACTTTATCGTTGCATTTTTAAAATCAAAGTTTCTTTAGAAAGAAATGTAATTCAAGATGATAAACAACATTTTTACAGTTCTTATGGAGAAAATTTTATTTACCAAAACTAAAAAATTAAACAATATAGATATCGATTATTGTTTTTTGTTTCACCATTCATGTAGATTTAAAACTACTATTTTACATAACATAAATTCAGAAATTGAAAATTCAATTATGTTGCCACATTCAATTATGTTGCCTTTATTTCAATTATGTTGCCACATTCAATTATGTTGCCTTTATTTCAATTATGTTTTTCTTGCCACATTCAATTATGTTGCCTTTATTTCAATTATTTTGCCACATTCAATTATGTTGCCTTTATTTCAATTATGTTGCCATTTTATTTGCCTTTATTTTATGTTGCCTCATTCAATTATGTTGCCTCATTCAATTATGTTGCCTCTATTTCAATTATTTTTCTTCATTCAATTATGTTGCCTCTATTTCAATTATTTTTCTTCATTCAATTATGTTGCCTCTATTTCAATTATTTTGCCACATTTAATTATGTTGCCTTTATTTCAATTATGTTGCCTCATTCTGTTATGTTGCCTCATTCTGTTATGTTGCCTTTATTTAACTTATATTGCCTCATTATGTTGCCTTTATTTCAAATACGTTGCCTCATTCAATTATGATGCATTCAATCAACATTAAATCATGTTGCCTTTATTTATTTATTAGGCTGCCTGTATTCAATTAAAATATTTTTATCTAAAATAAAAGAAACTTAGTAGATTAATCGAGAGTTTCTACATATCGTAAGTGCAATGCCAACTCCTGACGATAAATGTCATCATTTAAAAACTTACTGAAATAGGATTATAAAAATTTAGCGTTCATACCCTTATAACTATATACACAATTTTTCTGCAATCACAAATTCTTAAAGTAAATCATAGTAAACCACATAAGTTGATAGTCGACATAAAATCACAACACAAAGACACCATGTGCGTGCATATGGTAATTATTTTGAATCCTATCAAATAATTATGCGGGAACATCATTACAAAGTTAGATTCTATCAATAAACTATCATCATGAAAAGCGCATTTCTTTCAATGTATTATTACTTTTCACAAATTTCATTCAAAGTTTTCCAATTTCTCTCGCTTTTACTCATAAACTCTTTTCACTCCGGCGTCATCAAAAGCCAGCCTAGCAGCAACTTATAAGCAAAAGTTAATATACTAGCCGGGACTAACAAAGTAATATCGTTACTTTTTCTTAAAAACTAAACGAGATTTTATTTCGCAACTGCGTAATAAAACGTATTCTGGAATACGCCCGTAAAAGTTCACGACACGGGGAAATGGCGCAGAAATACGCAGCGAAAGAAAATAGGGTGAAATTATAAAAATATGCTCTCGCGTGTAAAAGTATTTATATTAACAGGAAAACTTCTGATTTCATCTGTCTTCAGATGGCACAGTGCCAAAACGTCAGGAATTTCCCCACTCACCAGAGCATAGTGCTTTAAAAATTTGGGTAATATTAAGCCAGCTGTTCACTTAAACATCGAAAAATGTATTAACTAATCACAGTGAACCCATCACATGCTTAGAAAGGACAGTATGTATATGACAAACAGTATTTTGGAGAAAGCTTAATTTAATGTTTTCAAACAGAAACCTATCTTTAAAGGAGAAACTTTCAGTGGCTTTGTGTAATTTAAACTTTGATTTGCTTACCAAAAGATTCAAGGGTTTTAAAAACAATGGAAATAAGTTGTTTGGAAGCATTTTGGGTTATAATGGTAGTTGAGTTTAAATGGTAGTGAGTTAAACGATATTATTTCGTTGTTTTTTATTTAATGAAACTGAATCATTTTGAAATATCGAATATTTCTTTAAAACTAAATAATTTAAGTTTTTCAAAACTTTAAAAAAAGTAAATTAAATGACAATTGCAATTCGAAAAATATAAATTATTTTGATTAGTTTAATTGTTTTAAAAAGTATCGAATTTATATTTATATCTTATTATTTAATCCAATGAATCAACTATTGATAACTTTATATAACGTTTCTATAGCGTTAGAAAAGATTTTTTTTTATTTTGCCTATTTGGTCTATATAATTCACAATGACAAATATTTTAAGTGCTTTTTTTCACTTTACATAGCCGTTTAGACTTAAACTAGAATAAAAAATAAAGTGGAGATTTGTATTTAAATTTTATTATTTGATTATTGTAAATTTTCGAAATTCAGATATTATGCTGTAATTTATATATATATATATAATATTTTTTTTAATATTATTGTTGGTTTTTATACTAAAATGATTTAGACTTCTAAAAAAATAATATTTTGCTTAATCAATTATTACAAATAAAAAGTATTTCCCAATATCTATATACACTCAAGAGCCAAAACATTATGACCACCCCTACATTTTGCAATGAACTCGTCTGGATGACGTGGAAGGCATGTGATCAGATGGAAGTGGTATTTAACTGGTATTAAGTGGTGGTGTTAATCCATGCCAAGGCGGGTTGAAGCTGTGTGCGCGCCAAAGGTGGGCCAACTCGTTATTGACAGGTGGTTATAATGTTTTGGCTCTTGAGTGCATATCTTGAAGTAATATTAAGTTTTAATTTATTGAAGGGTGAATTACTTAATTAACGGGACGCGATTTATAACAAACACTCTGTTTGTATAAAACCCAAGTTTCGAAATTCAACCATCTCAAATCAAGGATATGTATTAATTAAAATATACTTGGCAATTTGTGAAATGTTATAATTATTAATAACATTAATGCGACAAAAAAATAAATTACTTTCAATCTTAAAAATAAACAGCTATATTAATTAGTTATAGGATTTTTTTTTTTTTTTATAATATTGTATGCTTTTCGTTTTAGTCTTAAAAAATATTTTGCTTACTCTATTACTATAAATATAAAGTAGTTCCCAATTACTATATATATCTTTAGGGTAAATATTAAGTTTTAATTCATTTAAGGGCGAATTAATTAACACGACTTATAACAAACACTCTGATTGTACAAACCCCAAGTTTGGAAATTCAACCCCACTAGTGTTGTACAATAAACTTGTTTAATTTGCAGGGAAGAAAATCCAGGCATAACTTAGCAGAGCGTTGACACACCAATTACTTACGCACTCTTAGTAAATTTACACATATTTCACTCTACATCTAAGAACCTGACGTAAGGTGGAAGAAAAATACGGCTAATTACGCTTTTAAAAGCGCAAACTACCATCATTAATGAAGCATCCAATTACGTTCTCCCAGCCCCAACCGTTTTTCTTCGTATCTGTGAGTCCGGATAGGGGTTTCGAGTGACGCTAAGAGTTATGATGGAGAGATTTTGGAGCGAAAGCAAAATTATTGCAATAATTAAGACACTTATTTCCCCACTTCACTTGTCGTTGAGGTATATTGATGGTTGAGAGCTGAGTTTTTATGGTTTTTCAACGCACCAGTTTTGTTCTTGTTATTTTTTTTCCACCAGCTAGCTCCCTTTTCATCGTTTATTTGGGAATAATTTTCACTTCTTTTTGTTTTTAAAAGGAAAGGAAATTTGGAATTTTCTTGAAGTATCAGAAAGCATTGCATTTTAATTTGACGAGAAGTTTGATTGCGTGCATCATTTAGCATAAAAATGTTTCTATTTTTAATTATAACAGCTTTGTTATTATACGGAAATTTTTTTTATTATATTTTAAATGGAATGTATTTTTATTCTGATAACACTTAAATATTTATATACGAATTAATATAAATATGTAAATCATTGTATATATAAATATGTAAATCATTGTATTTTTTTTATGAATATTATGTGTTTTTCTTAAAATTATTTAGATATCATCTTAAAAATACTATCTTGCTAAATCTATTATTACAAATATTAGTGTTCAATTTCTATATATATCTTTATAGAGTAAACATTAAGGTTTAATTCATTTTAGGTTGAGTTAATTAATTAACGGAACACGACTTCTAACAAACACTCTGATTGAATAAAACCCAAGTATCAAAATTCAACAATCTCAAAACATGGACACGTATTAATTAAAATAGACTTGACAATTGGACAAATGTTATAATTCTTAATGACATCAAAAAAAATTTAAGTACTTTACAGTCTTAAAAATAAACAGGTATATTAATTAATTATAGGATTTTTTATATATATCATTGTATGATTTTCGTCTTTCGATGATTTAGTCTTCACCTTAAAAATATTTTGCTTACTCTGTTATTATAAATATAAAGTAGTTCCCAATTACTATGTATATTTTTAACGTAAATATTAAGTTTTAATTCATTTAAGGGTGAATTAATTAACACGACTTATAACAAACACTCTGATTGTACAAACCCCAAGTTTGGTAATTCAACCCCACTAGTGTTGTACAATAAAGTTGTTTAATTTGCAGGGATGAAAATCCAGGCATAACTTAGCAGAGCGTTGACACACCAATTACTTACGCACTCTTAGTAAATTTACACATATTTCACTCTACATCTAAGAAGCTGACGTAAGGTGCAAGAAAAATACGGCTAATTACGCTTTTAAAAGCGCAAACTACCATCATTAATGAAGCATCCAATTACGTCCTCCCAGCCTCAACCGTTTTTCTTCGTATCTGTGAGTCCGGATAGGGGTTTCGAGTGACGCTAAGAGTTATGATGGAGAGATTTTGGAGCGAAAGCAAAATTATTGCAATAATTAAGACACTTATTTCCCCACTTCACTTGTCGTTCAGGTATATTGATGGTTGAGAGCTGAGTTTTTATGGTTTTTCAACGCACCAGTTTTGTTCTTGTTATTTTTTTTCCACCGGCAAGCTCCCTTTTCATCGCTTATTTGGGAATAATTTTCACTTCTTTTTGTTTTTAAAAGAAAAGGAAAATTGGAATTTTCTTGAAGTATCAGAAAGCACTGAATTTTAATTTGACGAGAGGTTTGATAGCGCGCATCATTTAGCATAAAAATGTTTTTATTTTTAATTATAATAATTGCTTTGTGATTAGACGGAATTTTTTGTTATTATATTTTAAATGGAATGTATTTTCGTTCTGATGTCCCTTAAATATTTATATACAAATTAATATGTAAATCATTGTATTTTTTTAATGTTTAATCATTTGCTGATATATTGATTTTACAATTACTACAACATTAAATTTCCAATGACGTTATACATTAACTTAATAAGTAGTTATGGATGAATAACACGATTTATAAAGATGATTATTTATAAAGATCACGACGATTTATAAAGATTATTATTTAAAATGATTTAAATATGTTTCAATAAATAGTTGCAATATAATCATAAACTTTCAGAATATTTCTACGAAATATTTTTTTTTTCAAAATAGAAAAATATTTGATCACTGTGAAGAATACAAAAATTTATTGGAAATTAATAATATGTTAGTGACAAAAAATTAATTTTTAATGTCATGAACTTTAAGTAAGTATGATGTATAATATATATCTGTCTTACCCTCTGTCTATCTATCTATCTATCTATCTATATATATATATATATATATTTATATGCATAACATAAATATAAATTACAGCATAACTTGTATTTAATAATAAAATTTAAATACAAATTTCCACTTTATTTTCTATTCTAGTTTAAGTCTTAACGGCTATGTAAATTGAAAAAAAGCAATTAAAATATTTGTCATTGTGAATTATATAGATCAAATAGGCAAAATAATAAAAAAAATCTTTCCAAACGTTATAAAGACGGTATTATTACTTATGAATTAATATAACTGTTTATTTTTAAAATTGAAAGTATTTTTAATTTTTATTGCATCAATGTCTTTAAGAATTATAGCAGTTCTCAAATTGTTAAGTCTATTTTAATTAATATTTGTCCTTAATTTGAGATGTCAATTTGCTGTTTTAAAAGTGTAATTATCCATATTTTTTTTTTACCTTACGTCAGGTTCTTAGATGTAGACTGAAATATGTGTAAATTTACTAAGAGTGTACAAGTAATTGGTGTGTCAACGGTGGGCTAAGTTATGCCTGGATTTTCTTCGCTGCAAATTAAACAAGTTTATTGTAAAACACTAGTGGGGTTGAATTTCGAGACTTGGGGTTTATACAATCAACATGTTTGTTCTAAGTCGTGTTTCGTTAATTAATTAATTCACCCTTAAATGAATTAAAACTTAATATTTACTTTAAAGTTATATATAAAAATTGCGGTCTACTTTATACTTGTTATTTGTAATAACATATTAAGAAATATTATTTTTAAGATAAAGACTAAATCATTTTAAGAATAAAAACCTACAATATTATAAAAAAAATTTTATAATCTATTAAAAGTTTTTTGCTACTAATTTAAATAAATTATATTTAATTTTTACTAATTTAATTTACTAATTACTTATATTATATTAATAATAATACACTAATAATAATATGTATTATATTAATAGTAATACTTACACTAATAATAATATATATTATATTAATAATATACTTATGCTAGTTGCTTATATTATTCAATATTTTAATTTAGTAATTTATATCATTTCTATAAAAAAAGAATTAGTTAAGTTTCTTCAAATATTTCGCTTGATATATTGGCATTAGTTCTCTTTTAAAAGAACTTAATAATCTTATTCATGCATATAAAACATTTCTGAAATATGCATTTGCTATCCTTAACGTGGTATAGTTAGTATTATAAATAAATAAAGAGTAATAAAATATTTGGCATTGTATATGGATATGCCTGCTTTCAAACAGATGGAACTTAATTAAGGATTTACCAGCTTACATAAACCTCTTCTTCTATTCCTCACGAAAATAAAGTGTTAAGAAAAGTCTCCGAAAAGACTTATGAATTAAACCCTGCTGCGAAAATGCGATTAACCAGTTCCGTAAATAAACCCAGGCATAGATCAAGAGCCAAAAGTCGCCTCGAAATTTAAAATTTTGCGCCAAGAAAAATAAATTAAGACGTCTTTGTGTACAACAGCACAAGCACTCGAGCCGTCTTTGGCAACATGATAGCCCTCAAAAACTTGGAGCAGAAATTCCAACTTCAGCTAGCTAGCCAGCCACTGTATATAAGGGATAAGGAGGGAAGATATAAAGCTATTAAGAAGATAAATGTCTAGGGGGTTGCCTTATCAGAGCCACCCATGTGACCCAAATATCCCCGATACCGCATGACCCACTTGGAACAAAATGTAGAAGGAGGAACGAGTTTTAGTAATGGCAAAAGAGGGGGGAAAACTTTTTGTTGACAAATAATGTCAACAAAATCGAGAGGGAGAAAAAGAATAAGACTTATTTCATTTCCTTTTATGGTTGAATTATCGTGTGACGTCAAGAAGCCAGGGAACAAATTGAATTACGCATATTTACATTATTTACTTGCGATTTAGAGCGGGGCTTTTCAAAAGAGAAAGTATTGAATGTGAGGGTCATTTATTTTGGAAGCATTATTAAACTGTGAGCGCAGATTGTATCTCGCTAACTTTTTTTTTTTTTTTAGTCCTTTTTGGGGTGGAAACAATGGATGATATTGTGGACTTAACGAAAGACCGAAGAGAGATTTATTTTTATTTAACAGTCATTATGCATAATGGATATTTAACCTCTATTTTGGGTTGAGATATAAATTATTACGTCAGAATTGTGGAAGTAGAAGCAATGCATTTTGAAGATGAACTTATTTCGTTTTCTCTTTTTGGTTTCAATGTTAAGTTTTGGCAAGAATTTCATTTCTAAGAAATTTGGCATCGTTTTAAAACTCAATGAGCTGATTTCCTTTAAAGTTTTCATAAGCGAAAAATTATCCAGACCTAATTTTCTTTAAACCATCAGTACAGTTGTTTCCAGCTTATTTTTCAAACATTTGTTTCAAATTTCAGTTTTTTTTCAGATCTTTGCAGTCTAATTTTTTATATAATTTATTTAAAACATTTAGAAACATTATCTTGCTAACTGATAAATATACTGAGTTGTTTTGTCTTTATTTGTTAAATTTCAGTCGAAGAAAATCAATGTTTTTCCCTTAAAATATCAGTACAGTTTTTTACAGTTTATTTATCAAACATTTCTTTCAAATTTCAGTTATTTTTTAGATATCTATACTTTGTCTTTTTATATAATTTATTTAAGACATTTAGTAAACATTCTCGTGATAACTGATAAATATATTGAGTTGTTTTAACTTTACTTGTTCAATTTCAATCGAAGAAAATCAATGTTTTTTCCCTAAAATATTAGTACTGTTTTTTTATCAAATATTTGCTTCAAGCTTCAGTTAATTATAGTTATTTTTTAGATATTTACGCTCTATCTTATTATATAATTTATTTAAAACATTTAGTAAACATTATCTTGATAACTGATAAAAATAGTAAGATGTTTTATCTTTAATTGCTAAATTTTAACGGAAGAAATACATCAGTTTTCCTTAAAATATCTAGAGCGGAAATTCAAATTATTTTGAGCAGCATTTGAATCATTTAATTATAAATTATTACAATGTTTCAAGAAATTGTGATTTTTTATGTGTTGGTCCTTATAATTCCATTAAAAAATTATTTATAATAATCATCCTATTTTTTATTTTGATTACTTTTAATATAAAAACACGTACTTCAAGTGAATCAAAATAATATTTTTGTAGTTAACAGCCTTTTTATCAAGAATTTTGTTGAATCTGCATGAAAATGCAATCGGTTTTTGCAAATGCTTTTAAATGGCTAACACAGAATGAACATTCTGGCTGACCCAATAGTAACTAGTCATCAAATTATTAAGCAGTGAGCTTGGTTTGATTTGTCGCTCTACAATCATTCTGTACAAACTTCAGGCTAATTAGACGGATATCTACAGTTTAACATTCAGGATTCCAATTCACTAAAATACATCTCTATCACGGCCAGGATTGTAACCTGAAGCCTGTGGTACCAAAATCTAAAATGCTAGCTAATTAACATCATACCGCTATAAAGCAGTGAAAATAAGAATGATAATCTTTTTAATTCAGAGACATGAAGCATACTTTTCATTCTTTGGTATTGGTTTGGTTTACCGCTCTACCGTCATTTTGTGCACACATTAAGTTAATTATACAGGGACATAGAGCTTAACGTTCTGGATTCCGATCCATTGCCAAACATACATGCCACAGCCAGGATTGGAACCCTGAAGCCTGTGGTGTCAAAGGCCACAGCGCTAGCAAATTGGCAATCACATTGCTAAGAGGTAGTGAAAAAAAGAATGATATCCTTTTTTTTAATTCAGAGACATGAAACAAACTTTTCATCATTTTATATTGAAGAGAAAGGTAACCACTTTTCATTAAGCAAAAATTAAATATTATTCTATATTTTGCAAATAATTTTATAAAACTTTTCAAAAATAAATAAATAAATAAAAATATATATATATATAATATTTAATATGAAAATTTGAATTAGGAGAAATAAATGAAGTATTCTTTTATTATTTTACATAAATTCAATGGGAAGAAAAATATTTATTTTTTAAAAAGCTGAGTTATGATATAATGAAAGTAATTTCGAAAAAAACTTTTGGGAACTCTTCCAATAACTATAAAATTTTTATCTACATCTGGTAGAAATCTAAAATATTAGCTATAGTCTGCTTTAAAATGTGCAAATCTGTAAATATAAATTATAAAAAAGATAAAAACGTAAAATGAAATATAATAAATTGAATAAACAACAGTTGTAAGACATTAGACGCGCTTTCTACGAAAGATTTATAATAAAGAAAAATGCATTTATCTGTTTTGGTTTAAAAACCATGTGGCAATTCTACTTAAATAAAATTTAAAAGTTTTATGCAGAAATTGCTTGAGCAGGTTATTTACAGCCTAACGAAATAAATAGGCTTATATAGAATGCAAAAATAATCTACTGTGTCGCAGATTAGTTTCAGTCAAGTCAGGTAGAATTTCAGCGGTTGATGAAAGTAATTTCTCGTCCAAAGAAGGAGTTGTCAAAGATTATGTCACAGGTTTCATCGGTTTACTAGTAACCTTAACCTACTTAACATAGATTTTTGAAGAATTAATTTGCTAAGAATCTGAGATGATACATATTATCAGTTAAAACTGTTTGCTTACTATCTTCAACAAATAGATATAAAATAAAGTAAGAGATCAAACAATATTTAGTATAATAGATCAATTTAATAATTTTAAATTTTATGCATATTTTAGAGAAGTGATTCTATAATTTACTCTGTATTGTTTAGTTTTAAAGTGTAATTCGCGTGGGAATGTATTTGTGTAGTGGTGGTGGCGTTTGCCATTGTTGATATTTTGGATATCAACTTATTTCAAGTTAAACTAAGCTCCAGAAGTCAAAAAGTTGGTTTGAGTAAATTGGTTTGTTAAATTGATTTAATTCGTTAATAAAAACTTAATTTGGCTTATTAGATTGTTATAATTTGGCTATTTAGATAAATTTAAATTGGTTTATTAAGAGATTTGGGCATGGCATTCTTATTTAAAACTATTAGAGAGTGTAGCCTCCAAGAGTTGACAAAGGAGCTAAGAAAAAAAAAACTTAAAAGTGTAGAAAATAATAAAATTCAGGATTAAAGTCGAAAGCATACGATGGGGAGACCATGAAAGAACTGTTGGATGAGATTGTAACTAACAGAGCAGAAAATAAAGCACGTACAAAAAGAACGGAAAGAAAGAGTAAAAGAAACAGACTTTGAACTTGAGAAAATGAGAATTCAGTGCTCATGTCCAGATCCAATCCAGTTACCAAAAAAAAAAAAAAATTCCTTCACTCTAAAACAGAGATCCTGCAAAGATTTGATACTAGAGATGATGGTATCAATCTTTACTTGATGACTTTTGAATGTTTAGCTAGAAGGTTGGAGTTCAGTTGTATCTTTTCCCTTGGCACATTGTTCAGCTTATAGCTAGAAAATCAGAAGGAAGAGCCAAAGAACACGTTTACATGGAGGAGTTACTGCTGAAACGTTTTAGGCTCAGTGCCGAGAATTTTAGAAAACGGTTCATTTAACATCATATACAAAGCAGAAACATCCTGGAAAGAGATCGAGCTTGAACTAAAGAGATATTTCGAGGAATGGCGTAGGACTGAATGATTTCATTTCATTGAAGGACATGGTGATTTTCGGCCAACTGGAAAAGAGAGTGTTAACTATATAAAGAATGAATTAAATGAGAGAAGAGATAATACTCTCGATAAAGAACGATAATAAGAGGTCAACAAATTCAAGATGGTACAAGAGACGGTTCTGACTATAAGTTTCTGATGGCAGTAGAAAAGAACACAAACCAGCCCCTTTTAGGAAGTGTTAGTTAAATTGGATTCCTAAAGATTTTTTGGATAGGAGATGGAATCACTGTTATTCGGCAAGATTTAATATATTCTTGATCGACAGGAGGCGAAGGAAGGTTCAAGGTTATTTCGGAGTTTGTCATGGCGGAGTTGGCTCCTTTTGTGACTATATAATTATAAATAATAAACAACATGACAGTGTTCCTATTGTTTGTATAATATTTATAAGATTAGTTAATAAGATGCTCCTCGTTTTCAGCTGGCAACAAGCAATGAAAAAGAAAATATATAACCCCCTAAACACGAATTGAAGAGCAGAGAACACGAGCGATTCCGCAAGCATTTTATTGGTGGCTTTAATCATAAATCCCCTGAAGATTCTCTGAAAACTCATTTTGGAAAATGGGGGAAATAAATGATTTTTTTTTGTAATATGAGATATTCAGATTAGAAAACACCAAGGATTTTGCTACAGTACTTAGAAGGAGGCTTACATGGCTGACAATGCACAGGCACCACGATCACATGAAATCGAAGGTTGCGAGGATAACTCAAAACATTCTGTACCTCATAGAGATTTAGGTAAACCCGAAACTTGAGTATCGCCCAATTAACTTTGTGTGAATGGATTGTGAGTTGGCTGGGTTGAAAAATGATCTTCATTATTTCTGAATTTATGTTACTATCTTAAGCATAAATGTCGTCTTAGACAAAGCGAGAAACAGGGATTTTTTTTTGTGGAATTAGATGATTACACTCTTTTAAAAAATATTCGCCAAGGTAACAACTATGACCAGAAATCAAGAATCCTTTCAAGAGCAGAAATGGGTCGACTTGAAAAGAAAAAATGTACGAGGCTGTCAACACAATGAATACAAATATGATAAGGTAGCTAACATAATAACGTTATTACATTCTCGAGATGCTGGTAGTAGAATGATATATTCGTTCAGCAATCTATGTAGTATATTGAATCCTTATATGAAAAGTCTAGTAATTATATATGAATGTCTCATGAACTGTCTTTTCTTTAGAAGAAATAATAAACACTATCATTATTATTTCTTTTAGTAGCATTAGTTTTGTTTTGTTAAGTGTTATGTTGTTTATTTATTGTTGTATTGTGTAATTAATTAGTTGGTACTTGTACATTGCACATAGTAGTATATTACATACATAGTAACATTAGTACATTGTAGCATTATATTTCCATTGTTAGAACTCGGCCTGACCTGTATCGTGTTGTTTGTCATGTGCACTTTTAAGTAAACTTCTTCATAAATATGTTTTTCCAGTTGATCAGTGACTATATAAGCATCATCGTCTTTAAGGTGACATATTTTCTTATCCTTTAGAAGGGCGTATACGATTTCGGTGTTGAGGAAATGCGTATTAAGTTGTGATTCACTTAGACTGGTTTTAGCCGCTATATGTAACCAAAAAAATTATATATACATTAGACACTTTTTAAAATGTATTAACAAATTGATTGAGATTAAATTTAATAGGCTTCAAAACCCGCACTGTTTATTGAAACCCATAATCCTTTAATGAAACAATAAGAACAGAAAATTTCAAAGTAGCCAACTGGCTATGAGAAGCAATTTTCTCACTCGTGTGTTTCTTCCCAATCAGTTATTTAAATATTTTTTATAATATTTTTAAAATATGCAGACTAAGTAATTCTTACTACATGCTTTCCTGAACATATGGATCATTTGTCATTTCCACATTTACGTAATCAATAAAATTGTATTTATATAAGACACTCTTTAAAATTTATAACAAATTTATTTGAGATTATATTTAATAAGAGTCAAAACCGGCACAATTTATTGAAGCCAATCATCCTTTAATGCTCATTAAGAACAGCAAATTTCGAAGTAGAAAATTCTCCGTAATTTATACGAGGGATTTCCATAATTTAAGCACGTTGGAATAACTTGTGTAAAAAAGAATGAGGGCTGCATAAAGTAAATATAAATTTACTAAAGTATTAAAAAATGATTGCAAAATAAGCATTTGGTGTTTGAAGATAACTTGATTATTTTCGTAGTAACATCATATAATATGGATTTTTTAAATTTCTAATCATTTTTTAATTATTTACTGTTTATCACTTAAAGTAAATATTTACACAGTGTTCTGTAAAAATACACAAATTAATAAGCAATGTATTTAAGATAAGAATAAATTACTTAGAATTAACACAGAATAACAAACCAAACTAGACTGATTAAGTTTTGTGTGCAAAAATACTCATTATTAATTCATATGAAGCATGTGGTAAAACTGACTATTACAAATAACTGACAATAAAATCCAATTGAAATTATATTGTAGAAAATACAATGTACAATGCTGCTTTAGTTTAAATAAAATCGCCAATATCATGTTGTTGTTCAAATGCAGCTGGCAATACATAGACATTTATGCTATAAGCAAGGGCTGCACCGACGTTAATCATTTAGCAATACCAACGGCGCACTTGTAACTTGAATATATGCTACAGACACGAGTAAAACTATCTCCACAACGCTTTACGATCTATTAGACCGGGACCTACTGTTTAAAGTGGATTCCAAAAATACAAACATTCATGATATCGCAGGACTCGATTCCGAAACCTGTGGCAACGAGCTCCAGAGCGCTAGACACTCCATCATTCTCATATTTATAAAATATATTAAAACTGGAAAAAATCATTAATATTTTGTGTCAGTTATTCTGTTATTATTGTGTATGTTCGGCCATCAGGTATAATTAAAAGCAAATTAAACAAAGCACAGAAAAGTAAATTAAGCAATAAAGAAAATTAAGCATTTATAAAACAAATATCATTTAGCTACACATATTCGTAAATATTTTAAATATGTATAATTAAATAAATTACGGAAAGCAAAAAAAGTAAACTAAGCAATAAAGCAAACTAATCACTTATAAAGCAAATTACATTTAATTACACATATTCGTGAGTGAGTATTATAAATATATATAATTAAATGTAATTTGCTTTCAACTTCAATTCTTTCCTATTGTTTTAACCACGGCAGAAAAATGTAATTTCGACCATTCGCTATTATAATTTAAACGAAAACATTTTAATACTTAATAACATATATTTTTTTTTTTGATTAAAAATTGCAAGCATAAAACCCTATATACAAAAATTTTGCCTTCCTATTCGCGATACAAAAATATACTTTCCATCGTAAATCGATACCCCAATCCATCACACATCACATTTCTTTCCTATTTTTTGGCCCCAACTTTTCCCTTTCCCCATCCCCCACAGTATATATCGATATTATTTCCCGAATGCGACTCAATCTCTGGTAGCCCGGAGGTTTTGCAGTTAAGAATCCCCCAGAATTAAACTTCCATCCGAGTAAACAGCCATCGCAGCACCACTCTCTCTCTCTCCTACGACACCACGCCTGAACAACTGTTTCTAATTGATGTTTAATGGAGTGGGGGCATCCAGCTCATTTTGTCGCCGGCGGGAGACCCTCACAGAAAACTTAGTTTGAATTTCGAGAAGAGTGAGCCGAATTCGATGTTTTAATTAATGTGAGCGACGATACGAAATAATGATGGCGAGATTGCCAAGGAATCGATTGGAAGGGAAGGAAACGGTAAAAGTACCTTCCATTCGCCCCGGAGGAATTCGGTAACAAATGAGCAGCGTGGACTGACTCCAATTGAATAAATGTTTCTTTTTTACGTGACAATGCATTAATCCCACTTAGATATTTAGCATGCTTCATCAAGGGGATGTAGTACTTAGAAATTAAGGAGAGCTGCGGGGAGAGTTTTGGTTGATGAGTTTGGGTCGTTGTGAAAAGTCCTCCCCATCATCTTATAAAGTACTTGGATTAATGCATTAAGGAACTCCTTAACTTTTTTCATGTGAGAGAAATAACTGATTAACTGAGCTAGGCATAAAAATGTAATGAGTAGTTGGGATTAAAACTGTGCTTTCGTTTGCCAAAAATTAATGAGACTATTTTTTACAAAACGTTTTTGTAGATGGGTTGGTTATTTGTCATTAAGAAGTTAAGTGGCAGTAATGCTGATTTTCTAATGTATTCTAGCAAAGCGTTTCAGCTATAACATATGATTGAATTTTTAATCGTTCATTGATTGAATGTTGGAATCATCATGATTATGGATAAAGTTGAATGATGGTATCATCATGATATTGAATGATGAGATCGTCATAACTATGGATAGGTTTGAATGATGATATCATCATGATTGTGGAGGAGATTGAATGATGGAATCATCATGATCAAATGGTTGTGGATGAGAAGGAATGATGATATCATCATGATTGTGGAGGAGATTGAATGATGGAATCATCATGATCATCATGGTTGTGGATGAGAAGGAATGATTGAATCATAAACATTCACCATGCGTCATGTTCATCATTCATCATGAATTATAATGATGACAAGATTGCCAAAGAATCGATTGTAAGGGAAGGAAACGGTAAAAGTGCCTCCATTCTCCCCGGAGGAATTCGGTAACAAATGAGCAGCGTGGACTGACTCCAATTGAATAAATGTTTCTTTTTTACGTGATAATGCATTAATCCCACTTAGATATTTAGCATGCTTCATCAAGGGGATGTAGTACTTAGAAATTAAGGAGAGCTGCGGGGAGAGTTTTGGTTGATGAGTTTGGGTCGTTGTGAAAAGTCCTCCCCATCATCTTATAAAGTACTTGGATTAATGCATTAAGGAACTCCTTAACTTATTTTCATGTGCGAGAAAAATAGCTGATTAACTGAGCTAGGCATAAAAATGTAATGAGTAGTTCGGATTAAATCTGTGCCAAAAATTAATGAGACTTTTTTTCCTAAAGGTTTTTGTAGATGGGTTGGTAAGTTTTGGGTATTTGTTATTTAGAAGTTAAGCGACAGTAATGTTGATTTTCTAGTATATTTACGAAAAGACTGATAGGAAATATTATTGAATTTTCCACCATTCATTGAATGAATGAGGGAATAATCAAAATTATGGATGAGGTCGAATGATGGTACAATCATGATTATGGATGAGGTTTAATGATAGCATTATCATGATTATGGTTGAGGTCGAATGATGGTATCATCAGGATTGTAGATGAGAAGGAATTATGGAATCGTCAACATTCATCATGAATTATAATGATGGCAAACTTGCCAAGGAATCTATTGGAAGGGAAATTAACAAATGAGTAACGTGAACTGACTCCAATTGAATAAATGTTTCTTTTTTACGTGATAATTTCATTAATCCCACTTAGATATTTAGCATGCTCCATCAAGGGGATGTAGTACTCGTAAATTAAGGAGAGCTGCGGGGAGACTTTTCGTTGATGAGTTGGGTCCTTGTGAAAAGTCCTCTCCGTCATCTTATAAAGTACTTGGATTAATGCATTAAGGAACTCTTTAATTTTTTTTATGGGCGGAAAATAACTAATTAATTGGGATAGGCATAAAAATGTAATGAATAGTTCGGATTTAAACTTTGCCAAAAATTAATGAGATTTTTTTTAAAGGTTTTTGTAGATGGATGGGCTATTTGTCATTTAAAAGTTAAGTGATAGTAATGTTGATTTTCTGATATATATAAGCAAAGAGTTGCAGGTAGAAAATATGATTTAATTTTCCATCATTCATTGAATAGATGCTGGAATCATCATGATTATGGATAAGATTGAATGATGGAATCATCTGGTTTATGGATGAGATTGAATGATGGGATCATTATGATTATGGAGGAGATTGAATGATGTAATCATCATGGTTGCAGATGATGGATGAATGGAGGAATCATCTTGATTATGGATGAAATTGAAAGATGGATTCATCATGATCATCATTCATTATGATTGAATTTTCCATTATTCCTGATGTCTCACGTGATATTGTCATCAGATATTGTCATGACAGGCATCATAAATCCTCTAGTTTTAATTATGTATTCTGAGGCAGAAATTTGATTGAACTCTGTTTGTAATAGCACATTATTCTCATCCCCATTTATATTTTCTTATATATAATCATAAGCATATTGTTTCAAAATTATTTTCTTTAAAAACATTTATATATTAAGAAGTGTAACAATTCTTCCAAATACACACTGGCAGGAGCGCTTCCAGGGGCGTTCAGAAGATATGGCTAATTGGTTTATAGACTTTTACCATAGAGAAAGTATATTGCGCGCACCCTACGCATATCCGAGTTTCGGGTTTTCGGTGAAGAAGTGTAGTCTTCAACGTATCTATGATTATATTCTTTTAATGTGTTAAATATTGTATGTCTCTAAATGTATGTGGCGGCTGTTTGTGCGTCTGCAAACAAAGCTGTGTGTTCTCAAACCTTTGCCTCAAGTATCTCAACACAATCACACCCAATCACAATCTAATTGTCCAACATGCACACTACAGAAGAAAAAATTATTAACTTTATGTTCCAATGCTAAAGAATTTACATTCAGTGTTACAATTTTTCACAAATATGCTTTTATACTTGTGTTTGTTTTCATTATTTTGTTCAATATGATTATTTTTCTTGAAAACAATGAATTTATCACCATTATTTTTTTTGAAAATAATAAATTTATTACTATTATATTCTTTGAAACTAATAAATTTCCAATCTACTATTATATCAAATATATTGAGTATAATAAAAGTAAAAAATATCTTCTCTCTTTATTGTATTGTTAAACAAATGATAAAATAATTAATTTGTTTTGTATTTATGCAAATATTTCTTGAACTAAAAATAAATAGCTAAACAAACTTTAAGTGATAATTGAATCGAAAATCATATTTATTATTTTTTAAATAATTATTTTCAGAGTAAAATATAGATTTTAATTTTAAATAAAATTTTATGTGCACTGTGAAATGTGTGAATTTATACATTTTTTTCCTAATTAAATTAGAATTATAACTATATAATTCCATATCTAGAATATAAATGACCTTTTAGAATATAAACGTATTAAAATGCGCTAGAATAAATAGATGCTATAGTTTCATTATATTTTAATAATAAATATATTTTAAATATTTAAGGCATTTATATTTATTTTTTATCAAAGCTTGAATTTACTTTTATTCACGGGAAATAATTTACGTATGAAATTCATTCCCATAACGTATAATATTTCAAAAATTTATTAAGTTTAAATTGCCTGTAGAGAGGAATGTGATCCATTATATAGTTCATTATATTATTTATTTATTTATTTCCAAAGGAAATATTTTTAAAAAAAACTGAGGAAAAAGGATTGTCTGATTCAAAGGAATTATTCATATCTTTTTTTAAAAAAAAAAACGCTTTTTTGGAATATTCAAGTATTCTTTTATATTTTCTTGATGTATATATGAATGGAAAATAAGATTACAATCGAAGTAGCTGATTGTTTTAAAATAGAAAATTTCAGAATTCAAGTCAAAAGAATTGAAATTTTGCAATAAAAATTTAATGATGATTAATCGCAACTATAAATGGATAAATAAATTTGGTTATATTTAAAGGTGATATTTAGTGTTACATATTTCTTAATCGATTAATTTGAAACAAACGCAATATACATTTTTAACAATATTCATATTATGCTATCTATAATATGTGCCAATATAAATAGTATTGTAATAAATAAAAGACAATAATTCCTTTATTTTACAAGAATAAAATATTTCTTGTACATTTTAATGCATTAATTATTTTAAAATAAATTTAAAGATGCGTTACAATTGGGAAAATTTAGTACAGCTAAATATTGAAGATGAATCTACCCAATATTTCTAATCGCATTAATTAATCAGTAGAGTAATAATATAGATGGAAATTTAAATGAATTATTTTAGACAAAGAAGATTAAATGATTAATATTTTAATATTTCATGCAAGAATAGTAATCATTTCAATAAATTAATGTAGAATTATAATATTAAACATTTAGGTATTAAGTAACATAAGCCATTAATATTTATATTTAAAATAGAAAAAATTCGAAGTTGTTTGGTTTAATTATTCAGTTGGTTTTAATTATTATTGGTATACATAAAGAAAATAAAGAATGTTATAATAACTGATGCATAATTATTGTAAACAATACTTTCAATATAAATAATAAAAGATAAAGTCTGAATTTTTCAAATTGAGTAAAATAAACTCAACAGAATTAATAAACTTCACAGGAAAATAAATAATTATAGTAATAAAACACTTGTACTTTATTAATTTTCATGTTTAAATTCAGCGGTTATTTGTAAAGGAGGTATTATATTAAAATTAACAATTTCATTTTCGCCATGAAAGCAAAGTATTTTAATATATATATATATAATTATATATATATATATAATTATATATATATATATAATTATTTATATATATATTACAATGTATATAAATGTATTAAAATACATCCTTTCATAAGAAAAAATGCCATAATTCAGAATAAATTCAAAGTTTATTAAGAAAATATTTTGCAAAGTATTATTTTTAAGATTAGAAGAAAAAATCCAAATTATCCTTTAATTTATTCTGAATATTAAGACTAAAAAGATTTAAGGATTTCCTTACGGTTTTAAAGAAAACATCTTTTTTAACTTAAATGCATAAATTATAACAGCATTAAGATATTAATGTATTAACTAGAAAAAGATTTTAAAGACTTTTCAGTACCTATCAATTTTTTTATATTTGTTGTTTGTTAATTTATAAGTAAATACGTCTGACTAAAAAAGTGAAACTCTTCATTAATATTTAAATATTTCATTTATTTATTGTTATTTTATTCTAGCAATATCACTTAATTACAGCTAAAATTAAAGTGGATAGCCTCTCAATGATTGTATTTTTCAACATCATTTAGATTAAATATATATAAGTAAAATATTTTCTGTAGTCAGAAATTAGTCAGAATTATTTTTGGCATTAAATAGTATCTATTAATAATGCAAAAATATAAAATAAAAAGACAGGAATTTAGGCAATTATCATTAGTAATCTGAAAGATATACATGTATAATTCATTATGAATTTTAAAAAAATCTTTTTAAATGCATAGTAGATATATCTATAGCTAACTTTAATTTAAATTTGGTAGTGTAAATCTATTTATATTTTAATTTAATTTTATGAATATTATATAAAAGTTTAAAAAAGCAATATGCATATAAAGAATGTATTGATAAACAATATTTCTTGATATATTATCCATTTATGCTATTTTTAATACTAATGCGTTATATTTCCCTGGCATACATCAACAAAAAACAGTTATTTCAATGTTATATTAAATAAATTTGTTAATATTTTTATCTATATTTAATTAATGTTATTTAAGTTTTTGTCTAATATATATCAATAATAAACAAGTATTCCAATAAAATATTAAATAATTTATTTCTATTGTTTCATTAATACATATCTAATATTTGAATTCACTTTCAAAATCTTTTAGAATTTGTCAAATGCAGTTCAAATAACTAGTTCAACGCAATTTATAACAACAATTTTATCAGCAGTTATTGGAAATATTATTTCAACTGCGTGCAATAATTTTCAATGAAATTTATCACAAAGCTCTTTGAATTCTGCATAGTTATTATGCAAATATTCATATAATTGTAAGCTTAAATAAATTGCTCCATAAAGCTATATTTTAGGAGAATTTACATATTCTATACTTAGTATAATTATAGAAAATAAAATTAATTATGTTCCTTATAATTAATTTAAAACAGTTATTTGCTTTATAAAGTGTCGAAATCAACTGTAAGAATAGTTGTATATATATATACCAAATTCAACTCATATTATTATAGCATATAATATATAATGTAATTAATACAAATGCTTCATTTAATGTACTTGCAATATATTTCAATTCTTATTAAAAGATTGACGAATGGACAATTGTAAATTCAAATGATATCGTCATAGTTAGAATGTATATTAAATAACTTAAGACAAGTAAATTTTTATTATGAAAATGTTATTCTTTTTATAATACACCTAATTAAATTTTGTAAACTGAATAGTTTATTATCGAAACCTAAAGAAAGTTTTCATATATCATGTCAGTAATTTAGTCATTTCTTTCTATTTTAAAAGTATTTTATTCAAATTAAATTTTTTATATAATTACATAATATAATTGTTAAATAAAAAAATAATTTATATTTATTAATACTTGAGTAAATACTTGACAATGTCATGCTCATAATTGTTACAAACGAACCTGTAGCTTATAAATTTACAATACTTTTAATTATGTATAATTTACAAAAGGTTTTGAGAAAAAGTCGCTCAAATTTTATCCAATCAAATTTTTTTTTACAAAACAGTTGTTAAATATATGTAAATTCTTAAACAATAGTTAATAATTTAAATTATCTGAAATATTTTTTTTTATATAATAGTTAATTTAACATTAATTTTTAATTTTTCGATGAAGCATGCGTGAATATTGCATGTGAAAACAGCAAACATTTGCTTGTGCAAATGTGAACATTGGAGCAGATATACATCGGTGTAGCAAAACCTATTGATGACATTTACTTCCCTTTCGTACTATACGACATGTAGACGAACTATCACAGGCGAATCTTTTTTTAGTACCTTTCTAAGAAGACTTTTAACCTCCTGAAAGGAGGTTCCTTTTATGTATGGCTATCGTTACAGCACCATTTTCACTCCTTTAGTTGGTGATCAAACACTTACCCTAGGTTGTTCATTATAAAGGAAAGGAAGCCAAATGGTGGTCGAACAGGTGGTGAGACAAATGCTAATAGGAGTCTCCAATTCTCTGCATTTATTTACCATGTAATTTTCAATTTAACTAAGATAAACCAAGTTCTGGATTTTCGTGTGGTCAAAGAGAAGTATTTCAAAATGCTTGTGTATCTGATTATATTTTAAGATCATAAGTTGTCTTTAATAGCAATTTCTTAACTTCTCAGTCTCAGATATTTTTTTGAATTAATATTTGATTATATTTTTGTAAATTTAACCAGAAATGTAAACTTCCAGGAAAAAGAATATTTAAGCATATTATATATATTTAAGTATAATTATAATTAAATGGTATTTATGAATTTCAAACATTGTGAGGTATGAGTGCACCACTTTGTCATATAGCTAAATGATAATTAAAAGAAGGATGATCATAATCGGTTATTATGATATATTAATCATATATGTCCATAACCAATCTGATATGAACGTAGCACATCGGTGTAGTAAAACCTATTGATGACATTTAGTTCCATTTGGTATTATAAGACAAGTAGACAAACTATCACAGACAAATCTTATTTTAGTACCTTTCTAGGAAGACTTTTAACCTCCAGAAAGGAGGTTCCTTTTATGTATGGCTATCATTACAACACCATTTTCACTCTTTTAGTTGGTGATCGAAAGTTTACCCTAGGCTGTTCGTTGTAAAGGAAACGAAGACAAATGGTGGACGAACAGGTGGCGAGACAAATGCTAATAGGAATCTCCAATTCCCTGCATCTATTTCAAATGTATTATTAATTTAAATAAGATTAACCAATTTCTGGATTTTCCTGCGGTCAAAGAGAAGTAATTCAAAATGCTTGTGTATCTGTATATTTTAAGATCATAAACTGTCTTTAATAGTAATTTCTTGACTTCTCAGTTTCAAATGCTTTTTCTGATTATATTTTTGTGAATTTAACCAGAAATGCTGCACTCCTGAAAAAAAAAGAGCTTTGTGCATATATTATATGCTTATTATATAAGTTCAAATATATTTTTCATTAAATGGGATTTATGAATTTCAAACACTGTAAGGTATGAATACACCAATTTGAAATAGAACTAAATAATAATTAACAGGACTTAAAACAAGTAAATTTTTATGAACACTAAATTTTTTTTTATAATACACTTAATTAAATTTTATAAACTGAATAATATATTATTGAAACCTAGACAAAGTTTCCATACATCATGCCAGTACACTAGACATTTCTTTCTATTTAATCGGAGGATGTCTATAACCTTATATTAGGACACGATATTATTCAGATATCATGGCATAAGTAACTAAATGGTAATTAAAAGTAGGATGTCCATAACCATATATTATGATATGATATTAATCAAATAGGAACCTAATGGCCGAATGAAGCGCTCTGGCACTCGGTACCACAGGGTTCGGTTCCCGGAGGTACAATGGATGTCCATTTATCCACTTCAAACAGAAAGTCCCGCTGTAACATGACGGTAGAGCGTTGGGCATAGGGCTCACAACCCAACCCCGTAAAAAAGAAAATAAATATATTCGGAATCTGCCAAAAGTCTCCGATCTGCTTCGGAATCTGCCAGTAGGGAGAAGGCCTTGGCAAACCATCGGTTGTAGCGCCATTAATTAAGAAGATCAATCAGATATGTCCATAATCGGTCAGGGTATCTGATGTGAATAACTATCATTAAATCGGTAGTCTCAGGTAAAGATTGTGGGTAGGTTTTATTTCCCCCTTCACATCAATAAAATGATTTATGTTTTATTGCGTATTTTTCTACTTACTGCAATTAAACTGAAAATTTATTTTAATATCGAAATTATCTGTAGGATTATCGTTTCATGGTATTATATAATAATAGTTTACTGAAATTATTTTGAATAAAAGTAGAAATCTTTTTCATACGATTAGCTTAATTTTTTAAACTTCTTTTTTTTTTAAATTTAATAACTCCCCTTGTACTGTCAGTTTCAATGATATAATTGATTGAATTCTGCAAAAATTTCAGGATTATTAAAAATTTTTCATTACAAAACTTAAAATTTTGATACGAAGAAATTGAGACATTTATTCGTAGATTAAAAATTAGCAATAAATCGCAAACCTTTAAAAGAAACTTCTGGTTTTGATTTTTTGAACTTGACAATTGGGAACGTTGTTCGCAAAAAAGGTTCTTGAAATATTTAAGATTTTAATCAGATAAAAGTCCAAAAGATGAAGCTACACAATATTTTCTTTTCTTGTCAGATAATAAATGAAAGATATATTCAAAAGAAAAATTATATGAAGGCTTAGTACATGAATCCTTCATTTTATTTAATTTGAATTCTGCATTTTAAAGAATTTATCTAAAACTCATAAATATTCATAAAATGTCAAATTTCAAAAGAGTTCCCTTATAGGATATAATTTGAATTCTATTACTTTGGATTTATTCTCAATTATTATATAAAGAGTGATGTGTTTACAAAATATCATTAACACAAATTTCAAAATTTTGCGTTTACAGTGAAAGATGATTTAAAATATTTTTCAGGTTTTAAGTTTGTTTATATTTAAATGAGATTATGTTTTTCTTAAAATGATGATATAATATATCTATGAAGGGTATTTCTGTTGTTTATGAAGAGTATTTTGTATTTTCAGAAACGTGCTAGATTTGATTAATTATTTCAAAAATATGGTGAAAATACTTATAATGAATGTGATTTTAATTCTTTAATGTGCATTTATATGCATTCTTATGCAACTTATAGTTTTCAATACACAATTTATCATATTTGAAATATTTGTTTTGGACCTGAATTTACAACTGTCAGCACATTAAAATTTATTCATCAGCATCTTCTGTTTTAAAATGGATCAAAAAATAATGCTAAATCCTACTCATCAATTTGCTAAAGTGCCTTTATTTTGTTTTTATTTTTTATTTAAACATATATATTTTTAAAATAATTATTTCGAAAAATATAATCGTTAGGGAAATAAATATATTTCAAATTTCAATCTTTTGTATAAACTTCTTATAAATCACTTTATTTCACCAAAATGAAAAAGTTTTTTTTAACTTACTTATTCAGTCTTTTAGTGTTAATGTTACTTTTAACCTAAAAGTTGGCAAAAATCTTATCTAAATATATTAAATGTTATAAATTTTGTGATAGTATCATTATTCTTTGAGTGATTGAACCATATTTTAGAATTAACAAGCAATTCATAAAAAAGTACCAAATAAGTTAGTATTCTGCATATCACACTTTTTATCTATGTTTTTTTGTAATCAACAGGTATTTGATAAGCTTCATACAATGCTGATATATTACCAACATATTCAACAATATGAGATTTAGTTAAAATTTATTAATATAGCTAATATTTTAAGAATATTATCATTAATAAAAATACAAGATTAAGTAGATTATAAAGTTTATTTTAAAATTTAATTTTTGCGTTTCTCTTTAAGATATCAAAAATAAAATAAAAACCTATATCATATAAAAAATGTCCTCCGATATTGCAAAATTTTCCCTGCAGAATCATGGGATAATAGGATTTTTTGGAAATAACATGTTTTTTATACAAGTAGCTCATTATATTAATTAAACAAGTAAAAGGTGTAAATTCTTTAAAACAAGTAAAATTAATTCATCACGAATAACAAAAACATATTTTTGTAATCACAGCCTATGTAAACCTATCGGAGCGATAAATTACTTTTACCTTTACATTGAAGTACACAATTTTAATATCGCTAGAGTTGGCTTGAAAATATTACTAAAAGTTAAGAACTTATAGCGTTTAAGTTTTTAGTTTACAACTTAATCGATTTACTTGATTGGAAAATTTAAAATATCTTCTTAAATACAAAGAAAAAAAAGATTTCTTTGAAAAAAATAGATAAATTATGCGTTGCTCAATATCATAGCTTTTTAGAAAAGAATTTCTTATAATATAAGCATACATATTTTGTAAGGAATATATGTTTAAAAGAACACTTGGTACAATTTACTTCTTATTAAACTTCGATAATTGTAAAATATGATTAAAATTTTAAAAATCATCATATGCTTTAAACTCAAAGTAGTACTTTTTCCTTTTTTCGTTTACCAATGTTCATTTGTGCAATATTTAAACAAGTTAAAGTTAGACATTTTAGATTTGAATTTCATATAACGTTAAAAGTTCAGTATTAGAGTCTGCATAACTTAAAGTTTTCGGTATGCATTCCTGCGAAAAAGTATTAGCATTTTATTGATTTATTTTGCAAAAACATGGATTAAAGTTTCAGAACATTAGTTTTCCTTGATTTGATTTATTGAAATAAACTAATTAATTATAGTTTATACACCTTATAATAAAAGATTTTGTGGTTTAGATTGAAATTTGAAGTTTGTATTTTTTTATTGTTATTAATTTATAATATTCACTCAAATATATTAAAATAATAATATTTTATATTGAATATTAATCTCCTCAATGCCTACTTATATGTTTCAATAGTTTTTATTTTTTATAATATTTAATTTCATGGAAACTTTATAAAGTGTTTAGTGAATATTTGCGTTTTCATATGTCTCAATTAATGAACCAATTTGTATTTATTTACACTAAACGCCGGCACAAGATACATGTTTCAAAAATGTATAATATTTAACATAGGAGTTTATAGTTTTAAAGATAGTTAATTAAATGAAAATTATTGAAAAATAAAAAATAAAAATGCAATAAAATTAAAAGAAAAAATATTTATAGGAATTCAAACAAATATCTCAGATATATACTTCTTACTCAGATGTATACTTAAAAAGAAATGTAGAAATAAAAAATAAATTTGCAAAGACGCACAAAAATTTATATATCAACCATATCAAGAACATTTGCAGCAATTTAAAAATTTAAGCAATTTCATGCATATTTGTTTAAATTCCTGCAAATGTTTTTTTTCTTTTAATTTTTCTTCAAATTTTTATTTCAGTTTTATATTATTTTTTTAATTATTTTTATTTAATTTATTCATTTAACAATAAATTTGATTTCATGATTTATTAATTAAATTATAGATTTTACGCTTCTAAAATAATATAATAATTGAATATATGAATATAAATTGATTAAAGTGATATTTATAAGTGAGTTGTGAATATAAATGACATATATATGTATATAATATATGCTCACTTTTATTATATATACATATGAGATTTTATATATAGACCAAATTCCCATTGCATTTTTATCAATGCATAATATATATTTTCTTCATTTCCTTAATTTGATAAGGGACTAATAATTCGTTTATTGTTAAAATCTTTATATTTTTTATCGTGATTATTATTTATTTGTTCAGAAAAGAAATATATGAACTAAAGTGAACTACAAACATTTGCTGTTCGGAAGGTACTATTATTTGATCTGCCTTAAAAATTTCAGTTTATTTGCTGTATTAGATTGCAAGAAACATTTTTTTTTTCAAATATTTTGGAATAAGTTTGGAAATCTGTTGAAATAAAAGTGCATCAAATTAATAATCATATCCACTAGTGGTGAGTTAGTTAGATAAATAATTTTTAATTAATTTACTCGTAAGTAAGTAAAGTTAGATATTTTCTTTTTTATACGACAAAGAATTTATTTTTATTTCATTGACATCTTTAAATATTTGTTCAACCTTAAATATCATTCTTTATATTATATAATCATTAAAAATTTTTAAGCAAAAAACTATAAAATAATGATTTAGTGAAATTAGATCAAGTGAAATTAGATTAATTGATAGATTATTAGATATTAGATAGATTTAGAGATATAGATTATTAGATAGATTTAGTGAAATTAGATCAAGAGATCAAGTGTAAAATAGAAAAAAATAATTATAGTATATATAAAATTAGGATTTATAGGTAATATACTATGTTAGTTTTATGAACACAGAAGGGCTTCATGTTCGAATTATGCACGCCACAAGCAGTTCACACTGTTTCCCGGGTAGATACGTAGAATATTTGGCCCACATTTGTGTATCATATGGAAGAAATCTTGGAAATTTCCACCAGACAGAGTGAGTATTTTTCGAGACGACTAAGCATACTTTTTTACTGCCCATCAGTGGACATTGTGTCTCTTTTAGGAGGACCTAATCTTTCGAGCACCTCACTTTACCTATCCTTAAATAGCATATTTAAGAGGTAATACATTTAACACATTGCTGCAATCTCCATCGAGTCCCCTTATTACTGAAAGCAATTACTTCATTGGATTACACAAAAGGTTAAAAACCTGAGTTTTCCTGTGTGCTATTGTACAGAATTTTTTTAACCTTTGTATAATGTTTTTCAAATGATATCAATCAGATGGCTATTGCTTAGCGATCATTGTTGAAAGTTGTGAATATTAATCAGTATTTAAAAACAACATTTTGTATGGGCATATAAACATAATATAAAAATATTCGTTTAATATAGGATTACAGTTCCATTTACAGATGCATTTCTTCCGATATCACGATGAACTTTAATATATTTTCAAGCTGTAGGCTCTAAAAAAAATTATAGATTTATTTTATGTAAACATTAAAAAAATATCAAAATTAGAAATGCTTGCTTATATATGTACAAAGGCGAACGCATTTGACTTAAATATTATAGATGTAGAAGATGCATGAATTAATTACACTTCTCTAGTTTGGATTATATACAATTAGAATACAACTCGCACGCTTATTAACTTGAAATACTTATTATCCTAATCCAGATTTCATATAACGAACGTCATCATTATTAAATTGTTGATTAGAAATCTTAGATTTCTCTTATAATGCAACAAAGCATAATACTAAATTTTAATATTCATTTATACAATGCGACAGTGTTGGTTACTTGGTCTAGTTATTGAAGGATTAACAGAAATGATTATTCATTAAACATCTTTCCTGATTGTCAGGTAAATTGTCGAGCTTCCTTGAACATGATGTTTGAATAGCAATTTTCGTTATCTTTAATTTTGTGATTTTGTTTTACGGAGTTAAGCAATGCTGATTTTACAGGTCAAACGGTACTGAATAGACTTCATGAGAAAAGAATAGACGTCAAAGAAAGACAATAGACTTCAAGAGAAGAGAACAGGTTTTAATGAAAGAGAATAGACTCCATGAATAGACTGGAGAGAAATTAGTATATTTCACGAAAATTTAATGAACAATATATACATTGTTAAATTAACGATATATAATGATACACATATGAATTACTTTGTATTCCTTTTAAAAGTATTCTTGTTTGCCTATTTAAGGTTATGAATGATTTAAAATTCAATTTTAATTACTGATTTTCGGAGATTAAAAATAATTAGCTATTTATTTATATAATTTATAATGAAACGCTTTTTTACAATAAATTAGTTATGGTAGTTTTATACTACAGGGCCTGATAGCCAAGTATCTAGCACTCTGACCTCGGTGCACGGGGTTCGAATCCCCGCTGTGCCAGGGATGCTTGTAATGGTTCTGAATCAACTTTATACCGTAGGTCACTGTCTAATATGACTGTTGTTCATAGGGTTTTACCCTGTAAGGAAACAAAACACCTCCTGCCTCGAAATCTTCCAGTAAACAGATGGACTTGGCCCATAATTGTAGTGCCAGGGAGTTAGAAGAGTTGGGAGTTGTTTCTAAAACACATACGCCTTATATCATTTCCATTATTTCGTAAAACATTGTTTATTACTGTAACTAGAAGCATTATTACTTAAAAACCTTGTTTATTGTTGTAACTGGGATCTTCATTATTTAAAAACATTGTTTATTGCTATAACTAGGAACTTCATTATTTATATTCATTGAAGCATGACAATTGTTTTATCTGAGATATTTTCTCATGTGCAGTTAGAGTTTTCATCGTCATATGTTTGTTTATAGTTTCTCACTAACGTATATACAACTGTAAAAGTATATTCCATACAATTCCAATTTTTTTATCAATAATTGTTTCTAAAGCACATATAACATGGCCTTATTTCATTTCCTACCACTTGAAGCAAATCGGACTTGCCAATCATTCAGTAAGTATTGGATTCTTCATTATTTAAAAACACTGTTTATTATTGCAACTAGAAGCTTCATTATTTAAAAACATTGTTTATTGCTGTAACTAGGAACTTCATTATTTATATTCATTGAAGCATGACAATTGTTTCATCTGAGATATTTTCTCATGTGCAGTTAGAGAGTTTTCATCGTCATATGTTTGTTTATAGTTTCTCACTAACGTATATACAACTGTAAAAGTATATTCCATACAATTCCAATTTTTTATCAATAATTGTTTCTAAAGCACATATAACATGGCCTTATTTCATTTTCTACCACTTGAAGCAAATCGGACTTGCCAATCATTCAGTAAGTATTGGATTCTTCATTATTTAAAAACACTGTTTATTGTTGCAACTAGAAGCTTCATTATTTAAAAACGTTGTTTATTTCTGTAACTAGGATCTTCACTATTTAAAAATATTGTTTATTTCTTAATCAGGAGTATCATTATTTATATTCATTGAAACGTGATAATTCTTTTAAACTGAGATATTTTCTCCTGTGCAATAACAAAATGATTATCGTTATATGTTTGGAGTCTTTTCACTGACGACTATACAATTCGAAAAATCAATTCCATACAATACCAATTTTTTTTATGAATAATTGTTTCTAAAGCACATATCACACGGCCTTATTTCATTTCCTTCAACTTGAAGCAAATCGGCCTTGCCAATAATAGAGTAAGTTTACAACTATTTCGTAAAACATTTTTTTTTACTGTAACTAGGAGCTTCATTATTTATATTCAGTGAAACGTGAAAATTCTTTTATACTGAGATATTTCCTCTTGTGCAATTAGAAAGTTTTAATCGTTATATGTTTGGCTATAATCTTTTCACTAACTTATATACAACGTATTACAATATTAATAAACGATAATATTTATAATAACAATTATACAGAATATATTTTTACGTGCTGTCAAAATATATTCCATATAAAGCCAATTTTCTTTTGAACAATAACTGTTTCAGAAAAATTCCATGTTTAAAAATTTTAATATTTTAAAATATAAATTAATTATAGATAAAAGCGAAATGCGTCTTTAAAATATTTAAACATCTGACATTTTCAAAAAGTTTTAAATTTTTTTAAAAATAACATCGAATTGTTCTGCAGAAATTAAAAAGTGAATAATCAGTGAAGATTTACTCTATGGTAATGTTCGTTCTAAATTTAAATATAATAAAAGGAAAAAAAATTCAATGTTGGAGAATTCTTAGTGCATTACATAATCAAAAATTAAAGACAATTTAAAAAGTAATTAATACCATATTCAAACCTTAAAATAACTACATAAGGGTTGCGAAAATCAATTAGAGACAGTATAGAATTAAAATATTCCATCATTCTTCATTTCCATTCAATGTTTTTTAAGTGATAGAATATTTTCAAATTTATAAATTAAATTATTTAATAACTTTTCATAAATGTACAATAGGAAAAGTTAAGAATGAATTATCTGAAGATGTCTACTCTATTCTTATATAGACAGGATAAAGTCTGAAGCATTATTACGTTACATTGCAATGAAAAATTAATTTTTTCAAAAAAATGATTTTATCGGTATATATATTCTTATAAATTAATAAAAAATTATTTAAAAGTTAGAATTAATTTAATATATGTAGTTTCTACTAATAATTTACTATATTTAATTTTATTACTAAAATTAAGTCGTCTATTTTTTAGATAAAATATTTTCGTTAAAGGAATTTTTAAATTTGTTTTCTTTCTATTATACATTGTTCTAATTCTAATATAAATTATATTTAATCTATAATATAAATATATAAATCGAAATATAATAAATATTCTAAATATTATTTTGTTTTTGTTAATGTTCTTTCCATTTGTTTCTTTCGTAGCTGTTTTGTTTCTTTCTTTTTCATATATTTTAAAATGTTCGTTTGTAAAATTAATTTAATTTTAGACAGTTTGATTAGTTATGGATATAAATTTTTATAATAATTTTGAATTTTCATATATATTCTTTTATATATTTTCTAATATATTTTTAAAAATTTTATGTTATGGTAAGGAAAATTTCTAAGGATTTATTTATGTATTGCTATTTTTCTAAAACATTAATAATAAGTAAAATATTTCCTTCAAAATATTTGTTTGTGCTCAATTTTTTTAAAAAAAGATTATTAATAACAAAGTTTTTCGTTCAAGGTATTTTCGTTTCTGTTATACATTGTTATAATTCTAATTTAAATTCTAATTCTTCTCTAATCTAAAAATATAAATCTAAATATAATAAATTCTTCTCTTATCTAAATATATTGTTTTCTTTCTATTATATTCTTTGTGTTGATTTCTTTTGATTTATTTCTTTTGTATTTGTTTTGTTTCTTTCTTTTACATACATCTGAAAATATTCATTTTTAAAATTAATAACTTATGTGAAGTGATAAATTAATTTAATTTTAGGCAACTTGACTCATTATTGATATAAATATTTTTTTTCCAATTTTGAATTTTCAAAAATGTATTTTTAAAATTTTATTTTAAGTTTAAAAAAACTTAAGATTCTTTTAAATATTTATTCATATTTTGGTATTTTTTAAAACATTAATCATAACTAAAACATTTCCTACCAAATACTTGTTTGTGCTCAATTTTTTTTTATAAATATAAACAATAACAAAGTATTCAATCAAAATATTTAATATGCAATTAAAAAGCATTCCATATCAACTCAATTTAAAAACGCTACATCGTATAAAAAAAAAAAAAAAAAAAAAAAAAAAAACATTTCATTTTATCTTAAAAGCTTTCGGATCAATTAGGAGAGAAGCCTAATGAAATAATAAATAGAAGCAAAAATAGCGATATATAATTTTCTTTTACTTTGCAGCTTTTATGCTAATTCCTCCATTAAATTTATCGTGCAATTTAATGAGCAATTCATTTAAAAAACAAATGGATAATTCTAAATGGACATTTGTAATTATATCTTCAAAGTAAGAGATTAATATTAATTTAAAACTAAAAGAATGCCTCATTTTAAGAAAGAATTTTAGAGATGTTTTATGTATTTTTTATTGTTAATGCTGTCTTAGCAATTAATGAATGATTTTAAAAGCATATTTAGACGATTTTGAAGATATTTTTTTTAAAGAAAATGTGATCCAGCATTTTGAAATGCAGGCCTTTCGGGAAATGTAGTTAAAATATATCTGACTGTTTAATATATTTCTGTGGAATTAAAATAACTGAATCCTACATAAAAATGCTTTAGCAATATTTTTTTCAAATTATAAATGTAAAAGTATTGTATTTGTTAATAATATAAATATCTGATGAAAGATATTTCTGGAAATTGATCAGTAACGTGGGACATTACAGTTATATTTTATAAAAATAAAATTATAATTTTGATACTCTTGATAATATTTATAATGTTGATTCCAAAACAAACACTTACATAAATGATATAATTGATGCAAAGCGGAAAGAAATTATAAAATAAAATCTTTTTTTTTCTCTTTATGATTTTAAATTTAGACCAAAATACAACAATTATGTTTATATGAATCGTCATTATATAAAACCTTTCTGTCTAAAAGTTATCATATAATATGTGTTAGCAATTACTAATATTAAGTTTAAACTAAAGGAATGTCTAAGTTTTAGAAAGAATTTTAGAGATGTTTTTTTGTATTTTTTATTGTTAATGATGTCTTAGCAATTAATGAATGATTTTAAAAGCATCTGTAGATGATTCTGAAGATTTTTTTAAAAGAAAATTTAGAAATATTTGGAAATTTGATTCAGCATTTTGAAATTCAGGACTTTAGGGAAATGTGGCTGAAATATATTGCGCTGTTTTATATATTTTTGTAGAAATAAAAGGATTGCATTCTACATTAAAATGCTTTAATAAAATTTTTTCAAATTAGAAATGTAAAAGTATCTTATTTGTAAATAGTATAAAAGTTTGATGAAAGATATTTTTGGAAATTGATCAGTAAGTAACATGGGACATTATAGTTATATTGGATAAAATACTTTTTGTGTTTCTGATACTCTTGATAACATTTATAACCTTGTTACCAAAACTAATATTTACATAGGTATATAACTGATGTAAAGTGGGATATTTTAAAGAAATTATAAAATTAAATATTTTTCCTCTTCATATTGTTGAATTTATGCCCAAATACAATAATTATGTTTATACGAAGCGTCATTATATAAAAGCTTTCTAAGATTTATCATATAACGTACGTCAGCATTTACTGATATTAGTTTAAAACCAAAAGAATGCTACATTTTAAGAAAACATCTTTACACGATTCTGAAAAATTTTTTAAGAAAATTTAGAAAAATTTGGACATTTAATCCAAATATTTCTTTATTTCATTCTTAGTTTACTTTTAAGTTTAATAAGTAAGAAACATCGCTGATATTCATCATATTTTATAAATATTATTCCAATTCAGCGGAAACCTAACAGAGAATTTTTTTTATTTGAATTTTATGATGTGATAAACATAAAGTTGTCCCTTTTTAAATGCATTTTGCACTTATATTTTTTTTAATAATAAATTAAAGTAAATTTAAATGAAATAGATATTTTCAAATGTGTTACTTTTTATTTATTCTTAAGATTACATTAGTTAAGATTCGCTTTTAAACATGATTTTCAAATTTTTTGTCCCTATTAAATATAATGTATGGATAAATGCATTATTTCAATACTGAATATCTCAGATTATCTTTGTATTAACTAAATTAATTACAAAAATGCAATATTTTAATTATTTATTTTACTATTTAATTCAAATTATAATAATGATTACTTAATGTTCACTGAAGCATTCCTTATAATGAAACCTACCAAAAGTTGAAAATGTATTAGTTATTATTGGAGAAATTTACAATAATGTACAAATTCACCAAATACTTTTCAAATCTATAGGTATAAAGTTCCAATTTCATCTGAAAATGGGAAAGATAATACTTAATAATATCTAATAACTTTACATTATATCTAACGTTATAATATTTAGAAAATAATAATGAATAACATTTTGATTAAAGGTAAATATTTAAAATTCAAATCTAAGAAACAAAGAAACTTCTTTTAGTTCAAGAGCATTTTACAAAAAGATTATCACAAAATATATAATATTGCTATAATTTTTTCATTCTTAATTATGTCTTATTACATTGCTTATTTAAATGATTAATTTAATTAAAACTCAAATATATATTCATTTCAACTGCATTATTTTCTAAAACACTAATTTACATTTATATTGTAATTTAATCCGAATGAATATTATGGCTTATATGGAATTAATTATTTTGAATAAAAGCATATTTTTATATGTCGTTTTTAGTTAATGTATTTTTAATGCCAAAATGAGTCCTCTTTAAATAGAATTATATTGATCTGAAACATAAATATGTATTAAATTAATGAAAAAGATTACATGCAAGATTAATAAAAATTCATAAGAATAAATTAGAATTATTGTCTTAAATAAATATTTATTAAGCAATTATATGACGCTTGAAATGAAATTTATTTCTGACAACTGGCATTTATTTTATGATAATAGAGATAAGATTCAAAAGGTTAAAATGAACTCGTTATTTATAAATTTATAATACATAACATACTAATAATACATTTAATTTATGTATTATACTTTCCAACTTTTCTTTGTTGCGTAATATATATTGTGTATTAAACCACATTATTTTATTGCATTGTATTATTGCATTAATCTAATATATATTGCATTTATATTATATTATTATTTTATTGCAATTATATTTTCATTGAACTGTTGAATTTAAGTTAAATATTTTTCCATTGCATTGAGGAATTTAAGTTAGATATTTTTTTACATTGCATTGAATAATCTAAGACATTTTCTCCTCTCACTGATGAATTAAGTTAGATATAATGCAGCTAAAAATATTACTTTTCCTAATATTGCGGCAATTACAGCCATCATATTTGTATTCCTTTATCAAATCATAATATATCACTGAAGCAGTGACAACAAAGAAGGGAGGTCCTAAGAGTCATCCACCGCAATCTTATGTCCCATCAACATATTTGGAAAGATCAACGAGAATTTATTTTATGTATTATAATTTAAAACCTACTTATTGTGTATTATATACTATTTAAAACCAACTTAGTATGTATTATATACTGTATCAAACCTCAATATTAAATTAGACAATTTTTCCATTGCATTGTAGAATTTAAGTTAAATATTTTTCCATTACATTGAAGATGTTAATTTAGATATTTTTCCATTGCGTTGAAGATGTTAATTTAGATATTTTTTCCATTACATTGAAGAATTTGTTAGATATTTTTTTCCATTACATTAAAGAATTTAAGTTAGATAATTTTCCATTGCATTGTAGAATTTAAGTTAAATATTTTCCACTCTCACTGATACATTAAGTTAGATATAATAGAGCTAGAAATGTTACGTTTCTTGGTATTGCGGCAATTACAGCCATCACATTTGTATTCCTTTATCAAATCATAATATATCACTGAAGCAGTGACAGCATATAAGAGAGGTCCTAAGAGCCATCCACCGCAATCTTGTGTCCCAGCAACATATTTGGGAAGATCAACGAGGACATTTCTTCCATTCCATCCATTTCTCTTGATTTGAGATTCGCTGTCTTCCCAGGAGGCTTATACCATCTCATCCCTGGCTTTGGGGATCACAAGACACAAAATGCGCAGGGTCTAGGACGACGCAAGGCATTGGTCCACAATAGGACATCCCCTGGAGAGGTCATTTAGACCCTTGAATAATGAAGCCTCCAAGAAGCTCTCGAGATTGGCCCTGGTGGGATCTGGTTCTACCAGGGAAGAACGACGTTAATGTCAGGCAAATATGGAGTCTTATTTTCTAACGGAAACGGAACAATTTTCGGAGTGGCTTGGTAAACAATATTACGTCTTAAGTAATAGTGTTACGTCCAAGAATGTAATTGTTTTAAGTTGAAAACCAACAGATAGAATGGAACTAGAAGATTAAATTGTAGTGTCAAAATAAAATGTCCTCGTTTTCTTAATTGCTTGTAGTTGCCTTCATTTTAGATAAATTTCAAGAATAATGCGTTTAAAACTCTAGTTTAATAAACTGTTAAGTTAAGTAATTCAGTTCTATTTCGGAAAAATATAAAAATATTTATGAACTATAATTAAATGAATAATATTTAAATTTTTTTTTAATTATTTAATTAGTGTCTACATATATATTGCAATGTGTTTAAGTTGTGTGTTATGGATTTTTATCAGTGCACACTCTTCAAATTAATGTTTATTCTAGTATAACTCAATATCTTTATTTCAATAGATTTAAATCGACTATTATTTCTATAAGTAATAAGCATAGATCTTTTATGGTCGGTCTATTCAGAAGTATATTTAAATTACTACATATGTTTTTAAATTTATGTAATATTCTTTATGTATGCAGAATATATACATATAGAATTATAATTTATATATATAATACATATTATCACTAATTATATATTATAGATTTATAGTGTACATGTATAATTATGTAATTTATTTCAATGAAAAGAACGAATTTACAAAACCAGAAACATTAATAATTATAATGCTGTAAAAAGTTTAAAAAATGATTGAATTATTTAATCGAATTATTTTGAAGAGATAAAATTTAGTTTTTATAATAACACAACATTCGCAGTTGAATATAATCATTAAAATTTTTCTAGATAGTGTGGTTTTTATTAATGTTTAGCAAATTATTAACATTTGCACTTTTCTGAATGCATATTATGACTGTTATAGGAATATTTGCGCTGTTCTGTTTTAAAGTAAAAATTACCAATTAAATCTAACAATGTTAAATGTTACTAATTTTTATTAACTTTCGATTAAAACATTTGAAATGAATTTATAATATTCCATATTGCATAAATAGCAAATGATATGCGTTTTAATAATTTATGTTTCTTCACAAAAAATGAACAAAATCATAGTGTTTTTTTTCAATATAGTTCTTTAATGATGTTTAATTTATTGACTCTTTTTTATTTGACTCCTATGTAAAATATATATTAGTAATTGTGATTCAATGTTTGTTAACTTAATATTTAATAACCGTTTAACATAATTACTTTATATGACTTGTAATCAAGTGATTATTCCATGCAAATCAAGTGCATTTATTGCATCACATATAATATAAGAAAAAAGGAAATATTTACCATGAATGAACTAATATATATTTTTTATTTTGCCATTACATAAATAATGATATAAAATGAATAAATAAATAAATAATTATTTAAATAAAAAATTAAAAATATGCATGCTTTGAATAAAATTATGTTACATGTAATAACGTAAATTAAATTATATTAATGAAGTTGATATGCCAATTATGTAAAATTAATTATGATATATATTATATATTTACATTCATTGCTATATGAGAACAATTATTTTAACAAATTTTGATGTGAAAGATAAATTTCCATTTTATTTTCAATGATATTATTTGATATATTTTATATATGTATTTGTATTGCATTTATTTGATATATGCAGACATTTGAACAAAGAATCATCTACTGATAATTTGTCAAGCCAGATAAAATTATGTCACTTTTAATTGAATAGCGTAAATACAAAATTTAAGTATTTAACACTAAATATGTGGGGTTTTTTTATTGAGATCAATTGTATTTACTAATAAAGCTTTTTGATCTTTTATATTAAATAACAAAATTCCCCATAATTTTAAAAGGCAAATCTAATTTTTCAAACCACTTTTAATAACTTGAATTAGGGATTAGGGGATTAGGAATTTTACACTAGAATTTTTATTGTTTTTAAAGCTATTATATGTATTTAATTTTTTTAATATTGTTGAGAAACATAAAATAAAGCAATACATTAGTATTATTTTTTTTTATAATTACAATAAAAAACATTTAAAACTAATATTACGCGATAAAAATATAAATTCAAATATAAATTCAGTTTATTTAAATATAAATTCAAATGAAATTAATTTTAACCAGAAAAAAAGTTCGTGTTTACTTCATCAACCTCAATAGAATTTCAATTTATTAAATAAATGTGCACTAACATATGAAAATTTCAACAAAGGATCATCTAAAGATTTTAGATACACGTTTAATTTGTATTTCTTGATGTTTCACAATAAGATTAAATTTTCTCCCATCATACTTCTTTAAACAAATATGCAACCATACGCTATTTTTGTACGCGAATGGTGTGATTATTTAAAAGTAAAAAATAATGTAGATAAATTTTTTTTTTTTTTTACAATATTATAATAAAAAATTAACAAAACAATATATTAAGTATTAAAATTAAAAATAATAATAATAATGACTTTTTTAACGTTTTAAAGCCAAATCAATTTTAAAATAATATAATATATATTTTTTAACACATTTTTTTTTCTATAAATATACACAAGTAGCTTTTTGTAAAAAAAATAATAAAATAAGTAGTTAAGGTGTATCAGTTTTTAATGTGAATGACTAATTTTTGAATAAGAATGGCGAGATTATTTAAAAATAAAAGAAATAATGAATAACTGATTTTTTTTTTTACAATGATGAAATAAAAAAATAATAAAACAATCTAGTAAGTATTACATTTGAAAAAAAATAATTTAAAACAAATTTTCTACTATTTTAAAACCAATATAATTTTAAATTAATATAAAGTATATTTTTTAACTCATAGTTTATTATCTATAGGAATACACATGGACTTTTCTGAAAAAAATTAGATTTTTTAAATTATTAGTTTATTATAAGTTTCATTTAAATCAACCCATTACCTAAAAAAAATTTTTATTGAATATCAAAACAATTTCTATTTTTTTATCTAGAAATACATCTGAATTAAATATATTTTGGATTAATTTTACTCTAACTATTAAAAAAAGTATCATTAAATGTTCACTACGCAAAAGCCAATTTTTCGTAAAACTAAAACAGTACATTACGTAAAGTTGTCTAAGTTAATTGAAGCATAATCATCTAACAACTAATATATATAAATATAAAAAAATATACCTGCATTTGCAGTCATAATCCAAAAGGACAGTGCAAGAAGGAAATGACAAAGTTGAAGTTGCTTCTGTGTAGACAGCTTCATGTTGCTTGATAAATATCTTTAGCTGATATGCATTTATTTCCAAACGTTTTCCAATAAAAATGTTTAATATCTTGCTGAAATCAGTTCTATTATGATCAAATACCAAATTGTTCCATGTATATAAAAATTTATTTATGCATCATAATATTTCCGTTAAATATATAAAGATAACTAATAATTAAATATTAAAGTTAATGCACAATTAATTCCGGAAAAATTATTTCTTAGTTTGTAATGATAGATATTTGCAGCTGTAGTTAAGTTTGCGAATACAGTGCAAAAAGCAATGTTAGCAGTGTACACTATTTATACACACTTCAGTGCGAAGCGCTTCTTCACCACGTTGTTTGGTTTTCAAGTCTCTCACAAACGTTCTTGCGAAAGCAAGGTAAAGTCCGGCACTGCCGGATTCTGTCCAAATACGTTGGATTTCATTTCTTGGGCCGATCGAAGCTCCGCCTCTTGCGCTTCTGGGTATGCGCGGAATTTCATGAAGTATTGGCACACGTGGTCTTGACTTTCACAACAGAATCTGAGATTTAGAAACTACTTTATTTTTCGAAATTGCCGAGTGTATCTGAAGTGTTCTCTGTTCTGTTTTTTTTTTTTTTTTATTTAGTTTGTGTTTTGTATTTTGCACATATGTTAACAATAGATGTATTATTATTTTTATATTGTTGAATAGCTTTTCAATTTACAGAATTAATTGAATCAATTCAATTTTAATCGAATGAACTTCGTTATTTGGGATTAGTCAATAGAATGTCAATTATTTGTTATTGCTTTTAATTTTTAAGAATTTATGTATAAATCTAGATATTTTCTGAAAGTGATAATTTGCAAAAATCAAGTTCATTAATTTTTTCCTAAAATTATAATTAATTATTTTTTAATGGGTACTAATTAATAAATTCCTGTTGTTTTATTTTAAGCTTAAAATTTCAATATAATAAAATTATAGAATTATTACGATTTATGTATTTTAAATATTATCGGGTTTATTCCTGAGAAAAAACAAACATGATTTTTTCACAAATCAATGGCATTTTATACATGTTGTCTGCAGTATTTTAAATATTCATCGTTCAAACAGCATCAATCGAAGCATTTATATCTGTAAATCGTTAACTTCAATCGAGACATAAAATTAAATTAATAATAAATCTTTAAAATATCCTTGCCTTAAGTGTCATTATAAATTACATTTTTTGTATATAATTTCATGCAACGATATCATTCATCAAATTATACAAAAATGATATCCATGTATTACAAAATAATAAAATAGATAATTTCCTAAATCTATTTTTTATATTTCTTAAAATTTATTAAGTGCTAATAAGATTAGTGTGAAATAATACACTAATATCACTAGAACTCAGCCATGAGCCCGACTAGTGGCTCTTGACTGTGGGTGCTTCTTTACAACAGAAGCTGTCCCTTTTCGTCCATCCATGAGTAGATTATTCATGGGATGTCCGTCCTGCATTGCAGAACACTGAGGATTAGACACACGCTCAGTCATGAAATTATGCATTTATCTCATTGCACTCAATATACATCTAATATTAAATAAATTAATGATTTAAATAATTTATTATTTATACAATTTTTTTTCCTTTAAAGAAGATTTTTTTCTTTCAGCTCTTCTGAATTTTTTCTTTAATTTCTTTAATATGTATTTAAAGTTTCGTATTTAACACTTACAATATTTTAAGATTTGCAATTCATTTTAAATTCTTGATATTATTATGATTAAATTTTATTTAAAGTTAGAAAAAAAAATATTTACAATTAAGGATACATAGAAATGGATTAAAATTATTTCAGATAAATTATTGACCTATATAATTTATTAGAACACTTTATACAGAGAGGAAACTGTATTTGGTTTGGGTTGAATTAATTACTGAATTTGGTTTGGGTTGAATTAATTACTGAATTTGGTTTAATTGGATTGAATTTGATTGAATTTAGTTTTTTCTTTTCAAAATTAGTTCTTTTAATATGAAAACAGTTCATACAGATATTAAAGTAATTTTCGTTATTATAACAATAAATTGAATTGTATCTTATAATAATGTTACTATTCGTTTTTATCAGATCAGCAATATTAATTTTTCATATATTATAAACCATTTATTTCACTTTTAGCAAGTATTACGGAATACTCTTCGGCGAGCTGCCACCATGTACAGAAGCGAATTAGAATGTGACACGAAGTAGAGTTTTGCATTGCTTTGATAAACTTGGTTTCTTCCCTATCTATGCTAATCATACTGTTATGATATGCAACAACATCACACAGTTGGAATTCCAGTTAGGAATATAGCAACTCCGAGTACAATATGTGAAAGCGATTTTTCAACATGATCACAATTTTTTTTCTGGACAAGATGATAACCTGGATCAGCTAAAATATAAGGAAAAGCTTATTAAATTTTAAAGACAAAACTGATAAAATAAAGTGTAAGATAGATTCGTTTGGTAAATGCATTAATACTAACTGTCTACACATTTTAGTAATACTAACATTACTAACAATATGCCTATTCAGTACCCACCTATTTCAAAACCTAGTAAACGGTATGCAGATCCAATATATAAACCAGTGAAATTTGCCTTAACCAATATAACTTTTTTCAAAAGCCATATAAAAGACATACCATAAGATCTCCTACTTCATCTGGAAAGTTCTTTCGAATTCCTATTCAAAACAAATTTGATAATAACCCTGGAGATACTTCTAAAAACGGTGAACATATCCCAGTTAAAAATAAAATTCAGCCATTCATGCTAACTATGTCTGGTAGCTACATTATAGCTCTTCAAACTATTCATACAAAGTCTCCGTGAATCAATAATGTCTAGCAAATGATTATATTAAAATATTTCCTGAATCAGAAGAAGCGCATCGAAAGCTAACTAACTTTCTGAGAATAAACTAGAATATTACGTAATAACGCCAACAAATGAAAAAAAAAAAAAAAAAAAACAAGAATAAAAAAAATGTTGAAGAAATTTATAAATTTAACAAAATATTCTACCTAAGTATTTTTATCGAAAATTTCATTAGGGAAAAATATAACTGTACAATGTTAGAAATGTAATTTTTTCCATCATTCCAGTAACAACTGTAAAAGACCTAGCTAGATACCTGAAATGCGGCAAAACTCATATGCTATTCGCATTAACGCCAATTTCTTATTTTACTATTCTGCCAAACTCCATTGCTTTAACGCCACATTTATTGCTAAATTGCTAATATGTCACATGTTATCGTTTTATCGACAAATATTTCGTACGTTGTTTACAATGCCGAAATACAAATAAAACAATACTACTAAAAAAAAGAAGAAAATGTGTAAAATCACTTACATCTCATACAATAATATGCTTATTTGGAGGCATTAATGGTCTCTTAATCGCCTACAGGAGGTCATTAATATTCTTTGTAATGTAGAATCTGTACTGTCGCCGCCAAATGTAGTCGGTGATATAATTATCGAACATTTAACAATAAATTTATAATAATAGCAATAACATTTGGCGTAATAGCATATAGTAATATGACAGCGAAAACCTTTTAGGAACTATAAGAATAACAAAAAACATTCACATTCGTAAACATTCATTTCAAAATATTCCTATTCTCTCACAGAATTTGAATATTTTGAAATCATCATTTGTGAAAAATTGGGTTGAAAAATGTAGTTGGCACAGAAATGTAAGGCTATTTAACACATTTAACTAAAATAATTTTCCTTGATCTATCATATTGGAGGCCCCATAATTTCAAAATAAGTACCAGGTTACCACATTTAGTGATTGCGGCACCAGAAAAAGTCGCCAAATACCAACGGCGGCCTTTATTTAGTAATTCGGCCCAAAAGACATTCGATAGACTGTGAATTGAAGGATTCATTTTTAAACTTATTAACCTGAATTTTATGCTGTCGATTATAAATCTACAACATTTAAATTCGAATTTTCATTTAAAATACGTCAAACAAAAATAAAGGGAAAAAAACATTGGGAGACTTTATCACCTTATTGAAAGAAACTCAAGTATGAATAGAAATAATAAGTTTCTAATTTTCACCTCTATCTGTCATCCACTTCTCACCTATGCTTGTCCTGTTTGAGCCTATGCTGCTAATCATAATACTAAAATCCTGGAAGCTCAACAAAATATGATCATCACACAAATAACTAATGCTAATTTGTTTATGATAAACGCTGATATTCATAGATTTATTTCCCTGCTTCTTCTCTAAAAATACTTGAAAACCCTTCTCAATAATATTGATAACCACCAATATATGGTCATTTAAGAAATTAAACAATATGAACCTATTATTTAAAACCCCAAGAGTATTCAATAAACTCCTACCTAAATTCATTATTTTTGTTAATTTTTATGCTTTTAACAATCTTAATGCTCACTAATTCGCTCATAACTTCTGGGCATTGCCAATGTGTAAAAACTTTTATGTTTGCCACCACTGGGATAATGCATTCCAATAAATTTCACCATCATCATCATTTAGCAAGTAACTTCTCATTGAGGTGAATGTTTATATATCGAAGCCAATAAAAGAATATTCATTTTTTCCCTCCCAAAACAAGTAGTAGAAAGTTTGGTCGCTTTGAGCATAAAACGATTGCTGCGAACCACTAACGTTCGGAAAAATTACTCGAAAGTAGAATTCTTACATTGTTTTTTCTTGATTATAAATGATTCGACAATGTATAATGCCATCTTGCAGAGGAAATGACAATCAGGTTGATAATTTGCTTCTGTGTTAATTTTTTCCCTATATATCAGACAAATTGATGTTTTAGATACCTTCATAACACATAACTTCAAATTATTGGGATTTTTACATCCTTTTTCAACTTTAAAACGTTTAAAATTCACGCACACTTTTGACACTTTAGGGATAGAAGGTGAAAGACTTTCGACCACACTACTTTGCAGTAGAGGGTATTACTATTTGAGTTGGATTAGGAAAAGAAAATTTAGACCCTGAATGGTTTATTGTTGAATTATTTTATCCAGGATCTAGTGTTACTTTAATTCTGACACAAGAGGGAAGAGTTGGAAAATTTCTTTCCCTAAATACCCTTATCCTAATTTGCATAACGTCTCGAAAAAAAAACGAAAAGACCAAGAGATATTCCTCTTCTTGAAGTAGCTTGTGCCTTCTTTAAACTTTAATTACAGAAAACAATTGCTAATTAAGTTTGATAATTATTTTTTCGAAGGATGCATTGCAAGACATGCTGTCAGAGAGAATACTTGACTCCCATGCTAATGCAACTTGTCATAGTATGAAAAATTAAAGATTAATATCACATTGAAAATAATATCTATACTAATCCCATGGTAATAAAACTTGTCACAGTATGAAAAATTAAACACTAATATCTCATTTAAAATAATGTCTAAATGGAAACAAATTTTACATTGGTGCTTATGGAAAATTGATATAAATTTACAATTGCTTGAAATTTTTATTTCTAGAAAATTTAAATAAAGGATAAATTTTCACTAAAAATTAACAATTGCTTGAAATTTCTATTTCTAGATAATTTAAATAAAGGATAAATTTTACACATAAAATTAACAATTGCTTGAAATTTCTATTTCTAGACAATTTAAATAAAGGATAAATTTTACACATAAAATTAACAATTGCTTGAAATTTCTATTTCTAGACAATTTAAATAAAGGATAAATTTTACACATAAAATTAACAATTGCTTGAAATTTCTATTTCTAGACAATTTAAATAAAGGATAAATTTTACACATAAAATTAACAATTGCTTGAAATTTCTATTTCTAGACAATTTAAATAAAGGATAAATTTTACACATAAAATTAACAATTGCTTGAAATTTCTATTTCTAGACAATTTAAAGAAAGGATAAATTTTACACTTAAAATAAATAATTGATTGAAATTTCTCTAAAGAATTTAAATAAAGGATAAATTTTACACTTATAAGATTTTTAAAATTATATTTCAATTCCATTTACAAAACGTTTAGTGAGAAATATCAATTTGAATTCGGAAATTTGAGAACCAATAAAATTTTAAATAAATTTCAGTTTTTAGGATAAGAATATGATAGATTTTCATGTTTTTTTAAAATATCTGAAATTGCGATACATAGATCTCTGTATAAATGTATGAAAATACGTACACAATTATATTTATTGGTTGCGTTTCCTTTTTTTTTTTTTTTTTTTTTACTTGCTTTATTTTATACTTTATTTTTCAGTTATTTTTTTAATCATTGAAGTAATAGTCTAAAACAAATAAATTATTCTTCAAATTTCAACATTAATTTTTTAAATATATATTCGTATAATTCAATATCAGTTAAAAAATTAGATTCTTCTGTAAAACAAATTTTAATTCAAGTATGAGAATAGATATCTCAGGGGAAAATAGACTCGAATTCGGAAATTTTAAAACCATTATAAAATTAAATCCTTTTTCCCAATTTAGAGAATAGGAATTTTTTTTTTAATATCTGAAATTACCATACATAACTCTCTGCATAAATATATAAAAATGCATATAAGATTATATTTATTCTTATATCTTTCTTTTTTCATTTTGTTCATTTTGTTTCACTAATTTTTTAACCATTACAGCAATAGTATAAGTTCTAAAGCAAATAAATTTTGCTCCAAATTTCAACATTTTTTTAAAATATATTTTCATTATTCCCTATCAATTAGAAAAATTATATTTTTCTGTAAAAATTCTAGTACTAGAATTGAATTCTAGTACTAGAATAGATTTCACGATATCGCTTGTTCAATGTATAAAATTAAAAAATTTTGGTTTTGTATGCAAAGTGCTTAAAATAATACTTTCAGATAAATGTTGTGTTTTATTTGCCAAAATGAATTAATGTGAAAACAAAATTTATTTATGAATTTCTTTCTACAATAAATTGTGAAAATGTTAAAAGCAAATTGTGTTTCATTTTACATTAGTTGAGAAAAACAGTTTCTAGAACCAAACATACTATCGTTTTTTTTTAACTTCATATGATGATATTTCCTAAAAATTAAGCAATAAATTCTTTCAAATACATTTTACATTGTTTCATAATGTTTAATTATTTGATACCGAAAATAACTTAGTGTTTGGCTCAATAAAGGATATTTTTTATATTTTATTTTTCATTTATTCATTTTATATATTTCATATTTATTGATTTAAGAGTAAAAATTGTTCCCTTTATTGAACAAAGCAATAAGCAAAGTCTGATCCAGATGAATAAATAATATTAATGTTAAAAGTGAATAAATAATATCACTGTAAAAATGAATCAATAATATTAATGTTAAAAATGAATAAATAATATTAATGTTAAAAATGAATAAATAATATTACTGTAAAAATGAATAAATAATATTAATGTTAAAAATGAATAAATAATATACAGTTTCATCGGTTTCATTCAAGCATTGTGATCATTTTTTTTTCTTTTTAAATGTGTATTTTAAAGTTTCATATTTCCAAGAAAAGAATGCTTTAAAATTTAATTCGTTCTTAATAATATTTTTTTAACATTAATTTAAGTAAAATTTTAATTTATTTTTTTCATTTGCATGAACACGGCAATCGGTATTTGTTTTTCGCTTACTGTGAAATAAATAAAGTATTACAGTACGAAATACAGTAAAGGATTTCGTGAATTGATGGTAGACCAAAATTCTCTCTCCCCTTTTTGTCAGTTCTTTGTCTCGCTTCAAAGGATTTTCGACTTAACAAATAACAACGGATTGCGTGCTCACTTCGCAGGATAATTGGGCTTGTTTTTGGAACGGGAATAAACTGTCACTGGCCCTTTCCCAAATCTGGAAGCAGCTTAAGGAGGCGGAAGTAAGGCCTTAGGGGAAGATTTTCAGTTGAAACTGTCTCACATTTGAGTGTTTCCGGGGAAAAAAAAGCCCAACAGCCAATGCGAGATATGCTTTCCCAATTTCGGCCCAGTGTGTTTGTTTTACAAATATTGACACAAGCCAAAATCAGCTTATTAAACCATAGTTTTCTTTATGAAAAAAAAATAAGAATAAGTTTATGTATCGTTATTTTTTACTACACTGTGACTTCTTTAATGTGCGACTGCTGAAAAAGTTGCTAATTTGGTGGGAAAAAAAACTTTCTCCTGTCACAAACTAACTGTTCTAATTTGTCAATAATTACCAAAAGAGTTTTTAAGCTCTATGCAGGCTAGGATATTCATTATGGAAAACAAAATCGAAGTTTCGAGATTTTTACTACTTTAGAAATATCTAAAAATAAATCTAAGATAATTGTGTTAAATCTTTCGACTTCATTAGCTTGCAATGGAAGATAAAAATGACTGATTTGGCAAAAAAAAAAAGTTTTACCCGGCTAGAAATTCTAATTTATCAATATTTGTAAGAAATGTTAGTAAATAATGTGCAATGTAAAATTTTTGCCATGAAAATTAAAAAAAAAATTAATATAATAATTTTATTTCCTTTGACTCAGAGATTTTTAAAATATTATTGTACCATGAAGATTAATCATTAAAAATACTAACAGAGAAGAAAAATTTGGAAACTTATACTTCCATTTAAATAAAATAAAAACTTTATTAACTTCAAATTGTTTTTACTAATATGATTAAATTTTATTTAAAATTTTAGTATATTAGTAACATATTATTAAACATATTAGTAAATATTTTTTAAAAATTAGCATTTTTTTTCCTTCTGAATTATTTTTTAATAAAATTTTGTGGAGCTTAAATTTAACACCTCAAATTCATTGTATTATTCCACTAATATTTGTACTCTTTTCCATTTTGCCTGAATACACTGACAGTGGGAGATGTTAATTGGACAATGGCTTGTGTGCAATTACTAAGACAAATCTATGGAAATTTTTCTAGGATGTACTGACGTCAATTTCGACGAAGCCTTAATCAATTTACAGGCTACAGTGATTTAATCTCATCATCTTTTCATGTACGAAATTATAAATAATTAATAAGATTTGTAACTTAATAAATATTTATTAGTGTCGAACAACAAAAAGTATCTACAAGGTAACCTAAAATATTCTAATAACAGCAATTTTAAATAATTTGAGAATTTTTTTTAATTCTGAAATATTCATACTCATTAGTTTTAAGTCTTGATTTAAGGTTATGAATCATAACTCAACATTCATAACTTAAATATTCAGTGCTTGTCTGGTGTAAGAAATTAGCAGACCAGTAGAGCTCGAAGAGGTGGAAGGAAGTGTCAAACTATCCGCTATATACAGATCTAAAGGGCCACATCAGCACATATATACTGTATACTATATACATATTTTGTATCTGTACTGCATCGTAATTTGCGTAGCACGATGTAAGTACTATATAATAGGCCTCCAGTTGTACTCCTTTACTAAATCCCCCAAATGAATCTGAAAATCTAATGTATATCTGCTTTTTCAGTGACTAATAGCCACGGGTCAATATCACCAGTATTTGAAAATAAGAACATCACCAATAAAATGAAATATAAATATTAAAAAGGCAGTGCATAAATTAGTTCAGATTTTTAAGAGTTTTTACACACATAAAATTAATTTACTTTATTTTGTGTTCTGTTAATAGAACACATTTTTGAAATATCTTTAAATCACAATCTCCAATGATCACTATGAAAAACCATTCTTTTTAAAAATATATATTACCAATAGAAAAGTTAATTAAATACCCTCATTAAATAATGTGGGCAAAACAATATGGTTACAATATTTTTTTACAAGTTCCTCAGTGAAATGAGTTTGTAATTAGACTTTAAAAATATTTTTTTTAAAATGTACATCACCAAAGCTACACTTTCCAAATTTACAAGACTTACATCACCAAACCTACATTTACCAAACTTACATCACCAAACCTACATTTACCAAACTTACATCACCAAACCTACATTTACCAAACTTACATCACCAAACCTACACTTACCATACTTACAAAACTTACGTCACCAAAGCTACACTTACCAAACTTACATCAACAAACCTACACTTACAAAACTTACATCACCACACCTACAATTACCGAATTTACATAACAAAATTTACGCTTTCCAAACTTGCATCACTAAACCTACACTTATTTCACCAAACTTACAAAATTTACATCACCAAACATAAACTGCATCACCTTTTCAAATATTAATATTCAAAAAATCTTTTATCCAGCGGATGCAAAAATACACCTTGATAAATGACTTCCCGAAATATCGCGGATGGTTATATTCCCTTGTGCAGTCCCTTATTCCGGACGTATCGATTTAACAGTTTCACCTGCCGAACTTCTATAAAACTTTTTGACACGTCAGCTGGCAACACACACAAAAAGCACAGAAAAATAACTTCTTACCATGGCGGTAACAACGTGTTACACCAAGCATTCCATTAGAAAACAGTTTTCAGTCCAAAGCGCTTATCAGGCCCACGCCTAAGGACACTGTTAGTTGAAAGACTTGCTAAAAAGGACCGTAAAATGCACGGCGTTAGAGTTACCCTGCTGAAATTTTCGCAGAACAGTTTTGGGGAAGCACTCGGCCTGTAGAATAGCAGCAGTGGGTTCTTTTATGGCTCACGGTTGCTGGATGATTAGGGGGAAGAAAGTTGTTAGTGCTGAAGTAAAAATATTCGTGAGGCCATTTTCTGCCTTGCATGTTATTTGGGAGGAAAAACAACCGCGTTTAAAATGATTTTATAGTTTGGTAAGAGTTTTTGATCTGATTTCGAAATGTGACTGAATGGTTTTTCTGTAAATGAAGAAATTATATTTGCAGAATGCAATTGTCAAAATTTTAACAATTTAAAACTATATTTGGAAACTACAAAATAAAAATATTTTTTAAATCGAATTGTTAAGTTGCTTTTTTTGTTTATTGATTTTGATAAATGTTGAACAAGAAACGTTTATTTGAAGAAGAAATTCATTAGAAAAAATTAAAGGCTTTTAAAAACGTGGTTTGGAATTTGTATTTATAATACAATAATTATTAGAAACTACAAAATGAAATTAGATCAAAATCAAAACATTTTTTTAAATCGAATATTTAAGTTGCAATTTATATTTATAAATTTCGGTAAATGTTGAAAAAGAAAGCATAGCTTTATTAGGAAAATTAAATTCATTTGAAAAAATATATATTAAAAATTATTATAAATTAAGTTATAAATTATATTTATTTATTAAGTTAAAAATTATATGTATTTATTAAGTTATAAATTATTATTAAAGCATTAAAAACTTTAACTTCACACACACAGAAAAATATTCTCAAACTGAAAATTATGTGCAGGATCAGTAACAAACTGAATTTATAAGATTTTATATAAAATTTTATGTTACTACAATAATGAATTTTAAAAAAAGTTTTCCAGTTTTCCTATTTATTTTGTAAATATACTTTAAAAAATATATATAAAGTTTGGAAATTTTATGTGTGCATTTACTTCCACAATGCTATTTTTGAAATAAAATATAAGCTGGAGTAATTTCGGTGAGATTTAAAATTAATATACTATAAGCAAAAAGAATTATTGCATATGGATGAAACATTATTAAATATAGTAAAGTGTGTATTAAAGAAAATATAATTAATATATATTATTACATAGAAATGTGCAAAAATTATGGAAAATGAACATATTGTTATTTCTTAATTTGTATAGTTATACAAGCAGTGAAATTCTATAAAATACTTCGTATTTTTATGCTTCAAATAAAAAAGTTTATGATTTTTAAAAAATTTCATACTGATTTATAGCAGATGATTTAAATGCCATAGTAGTTGCAATTCATGGAACATAACATACTATATATTTCAACACGTGATCTTCAATCCGATATGTATTTAAATGGTTTAAAGAATAAATTGATTTATTCATTGAGACAATGCAACATGCTATTTGGTGCTAGAATGTTATTAAATGTAGTAAAGTGAAATTCAACATCTTCTCTAATTGCGTTAAATAACTTTTGTGGAAGCATAAATAAATACATTTTTACTAATAACCGTCAGTATTTTTCACATAAATATAAAGTTATTACAGAAAAGGCGTTTATAGGAAAATTTTAATAATTTGACAAAATGATGATAATTTGCTACTTATAATTTTTTGTTAAACACTTGACATTTTCTGACATTCTGTTTAATTTCTGGATTTGTAATCAAATAAAATGCATTTTTAAAAAGGCAATTTAAAAATTCCGGTTGCTAAATCTCTAGTTACTTTTTTAAATGTGACATTAATCAATATTTATTTAAAAGAATATCCGATGAAAAATATATTTAGGTACATTTTACTATTAGTAAAAGTTCACAGAAATTAATAAGCATTCTCTTTTATTTAGATTAAAACAAAATAAGGTAAGGTACTTAACAAAATAAAGTAAATGTTAGAATTTTATTTTTATAAAATTGACAAAAAGCATGTTTTAAATTGCTAAAAATTGACGAATGAGCATTTAGACTCTTGTGTTGTGCTGTTACAGATTTGAATCACGGGTTCGAGTGAAAAAAGTTTTACTCATCGATAGTTATTTGGCTTGTTATGAATTTCGGGGTTGCTTGGTTTTATATCTTTCCATATCACGCACATGTATTATTCAAGTGTTACAGCATGGCCTTCAATCGATTTAAATAATGATGTATCTACTACAAAATTGTGTATCATAAATACAAATGATCTTGTGTCGGATATTGGAAAATTTAATTTGATTAGCTCACATTGAATTACCAGGTTTTATATTTCTTCGTGACATGCAGGCTGTTTACTCCAGGAAATGCCTCAAGAAAATTTCGTATTCGCAGTCTGGTTGGTTTAACCATATTTAGATTTTTGGGTTGCTTGGTTGTAGATTTTTTCATAATAATCATTACAGTAAATATGCTCCAAAAAATCATTATTTTTCGATTCACTTTTGTGTGTTAAGTATTGCAGACCTTCTAACGTGCAAAGTGCAATAATACGAATCCGCTGAAGGTGTATATTCATATCACTAGTATTATCTAATCATCAATTGCCAGACTTTGGGGAAGGTCATTTCGACTGCCTCGCACCGACGGTCGAATTGCCTGTTGTTAGATTTCTGGGTTGCTTAGCATTAGAGTTCAACATAACAGACATAATAGTTACTGCATGAAAATCTTTTATATAGACACTCAAATTGCATGGTTTTAAATTTCGACGTGAAACATAAGACTGTAAATTCTAGAAGTACTTTAAGAAAGCATTACTTTTTGATTCTCTCCTGTGTGTTTAATGTTGCAATCCTTCAGTCGTACGTAATGAATAACGATCCATGGATTTTAATAGTATACAAATCAATAAAATGACCTAATGATCACATGTCAAACTTTAAAAAATCATTTTATTTTGCTATTATGATATATCTTAAACAAAAGGATTTAATTTACCCATATTTAGATTAATTTCCATGCCTAATAATATATTTTTAGAAATAATTATACAGATATAAAAAAATGTTGATAAATTTAATGTAGTTATATAATAATAATATTTAAAGAACTTTAAATGGGGGAACTTACAGTTTAAAAAAATGATAATAGTTAAAATATTAGAAGGTATTAAATGGCTAATTAGTGTTCCATTTTATTAAATATTATGGATTTGAGAAGAAAGTGTTTTTATATCTAAATGGATATTTTTCGCTTTATTTTGTTAAAGTACATTAGTATTTAAAATATAGATCGACTTTTAAAAATACACATGAAAACTTACAATACAAATAATTATTTTATAAATTCATTTTACATTACTTCAAATAGCAAAATTAGTTATTACAGTAATTTTTAATGATGCACAAGAGGATTTCTTATAAATATTTGTTTTTAAGTATAATAAATATTAACTAAATATGGAATGTGAATAGAATTTAAGCATTTTTTATTCATTAGGTATTTATTATTAGTACAAATCCGTATGTTTTTTTAAATATTGTTAAAAATCTATTCTTTGAAATCATAAATAGTGACAAATATATTTCAAATAAATAATCCCAACATATTAAAACGAATTCTATAAATATACAAAAAAGAAGTATAAATCATGTCAGTCTGAGATTATGAATGCAAAATGTTAAAAATTTCTGACATTTTTATAGTAATTTTTTTAAATTACTACGCCAATTTAATTAAAAACATAATCATTAATAAGTTTTTAAATATTAAATAAATTTTGAAGAAATATGTATTTTTACTATCGTACTACTACAAATAGTGATATAGACCATTTATTAAATTATAGAAATCTAACTAATTACACACTTGTATTATTTATAGTGGTAATATAAATATGTTTTAAGAAAAATTTCAATTAAAATTATTCAAATTATTATATGATATCTTCAAATTATTCATCGTAAATATATAACGTGATGCTTGGAAAATTATATATGCCAAATACTAATAAAATCATTTGACACTTTCATTGGAGAAATTCGTGAAAAAAAGCATTGTAAGAGATTATTTTTGAACTGTAAGAGATTTATTCTACAGTTTTAAGATATTATTACAAACTAATTATACACTTGGATTTTTTATAGTGGTAATATAAATATGTTTTAAGAAACAATTCAAATAAAGGTATATATATTATTCTATAATTTTAAAGCATTATTAAAAACTAATTACAAAATTGGTTTATTTATAGTGGTAAATAAACCAATAATTTAATTGAAATTCATTCATAATTCAATTGAAAAAATTCATAAATATGTTTTATGAAATATTTCAATTGAAATTATTCAAATTATTACATGATTATTATATGATCAATTATTATATGATATAGATCAGATTATTCATCGCAAATATATAAGGTAAGGCTTGAAAAATTACATATGTGAAATTCTAATAAAAACCTTTGGTACTTTTATTGGAGAATTTCTTGAAAAAAAAAACATATTTTTGAACTATAAGAGATTTATTCTACAGTTTTAAAGCATCGAAAAATAAAATCATAAATAAGAAAGTTGAATGGATTAGGTGGTTCAGTATTTTAATCCTGCATATATAGATTTATCGGTTAAAGAACTTGAGCTTACTTGATCCTAAAATGCATATAAACAAGAAAAAAATATTCAAAATACCAATAAAAGGAGGAAAAAACCCCGTTATAACCGCTAATGTTATTTTTAGAAGAAATGCGCTTAGAAAAAACATGCATTTAGATGTGATTAATGCTACACGAAAAAAGTTTTTTGATAACTTATTGAATAAGTTTATTTCTTAAATGATCTTTAAAAAAAGTTTTAATTAATATGCCTTATAAATATTAAAAAAATGGCTGGATATAAATTATTCTAATGTTTTTTATGAGATTTTTTTTTCTGTGATTTTTTTAAAATTAAAAGTCCCTGTGAAGATAAATCAAAACATTTCGTTTAATTCAAAAAGTGAAAGTTTAAATCAGCAAGAATATTTCACACTTGTCATATGTATAAATGGAATTTTAATTTAAGTAAGAGGAAGTTAAGTTATTCATATTTCTTTAGTTTTGTTTAGAAAATGCAATGTATTTTTTAGTAAGTATTTTAATAATTATTTTGGAAAAAATGTGAAATGTATTTTTAAAAAATGTAAACTATATTAATATTTTTTACTTATAATACTTAAACAGCATAATTTTTTTTTTTTTAAATTTCTCCGAGCTACAGGTAAGTTACGAAATAATTAAGCATTATGTTTAAATAAAACAGTATTACAATAAGTATAATTTATTTTATCCAACACTTTTTGTAAATATATATATATATATATTAGATTACGTTAGATTTATATCAAAAGTTTGATATATTTAACATTTTATATAACTGAATATAACATTTTATATTTTTGAAAACGGACCTATCATTTGAAAAATTTTGACGTTGATCTGACAATTTTTTGAAAATTAACAATACTAGTCATATAATAAAAATATTACTATAACTATAATTTAATTCATCAAACGTTTTTAGTAAAAATTTACCAGAAGTCTGATATATAAAATGTTATAAATATATTTCGAAAAATATCCTACCATTAGAAAAATTTTGTTGTCGTGGCAATTCCTTGAAAATTTAACAGTCCTATAATAATAATATTACTATAACTATAATTTATTTCATTAAATATGTTTAATAAAAAATGTACCAAATGTCTGATGAATAAAACATTATAAATATAATTTGAAAACAAATTTACCATTTGAAAAAGTTTGACCTTTACATTCTGACAATTAATTGAAAATTTAACTACTCCTGTAAAGCAACTCTAATTTCTAAAAACAAGTAATTTTTTAATAGCATGCATTTTTAAATATCACGAACATACTGTATACCAATAAAATTTATGTTACAAACATTATATTTCTGTTACAATTTTATTTTATACGAAATGTATAAAAATGCTTTTTCATATGCAATTGTTTCATATTTGCAGCATGAAAACTGTGCCCAGCTATTTTTGATAAACTGACTATTATTTTTGTTTATACATGTATATGTGATAAATATAAACATGAAAATAGCAAATATGATTACAAATTTCGGTAAAATCAATAACAAAATACTTCAAATTAAAATGTTTTAAAGGACATATAACCAGGCATTTATTAAATTTAATATTTCATTGATTAGTTTTATTTTTCTAGTACAAAGATTTTTAAAAATAAATATCGCTATCATTAAAACAACAAAAAAGTAAAGACATAAATTAATTATAAACATATATATATATATATATATATATCAGTTGAGGTTATTTTAATGTAATTAGTTTAATATTTATTTGACGTTTAAAATCATTTTTACCTTTTGTTTTTACTCCTAAAGTGATTCAACTGATAAAACTATTTTATCTAAAATGTATACTAGGAATTTTTTTTTTCATATTAATTTCAATAAAAATAATATTTACTCCAATATAATAAATATATAAAAATAATAAACAACTTCAAACAAATTTAGAATACCGATTTTCTTTTTATAAAATATAATTATTCATAAACAATTTTTTCCTGTTTAATTTTTTTTATCTTCGCCAAATTATTCACCAAATTACAATAAAAAAATTTCATATGCTGCAAAATAAAAATAAAAATGCATATATACCCTAATAAATGTATTACAATAAATTATAATAATATGAATATTAATCTAAAATAGTAAAAAAATTGTAAAGATTATTTTATACTAAATAATTTTTAAATTCATGCTAAGTACCGAAGAAAAAAATTTTTTTAATAGACTGAGTTTGAGTTGTAGTTATATTTTTTTCTCGTCCTAATTAATTTGAATTATTTTTTAACTCTTAAGAAATAATAATAAAAAGCTTACATGATAGGTATTGAAAGTTTAAAGTTATATCGGCATTAAAATTAATGTAGCCATACTAATGAATAAACATCATATCAAAATATGATAGACATTTGCGGAAAAAAAATTTTTAAATTATTTTTTCACAATTTTACAAAATAATATTTATATGATATATTACATTAATATGCAAGTGCAAAATATTTTTATGATATTTATAAATAATTAAAAATGATTACTTTTTATAGTATTTATAGTCAATATGATTAAAAGGCTTCAGATAAAAGTAATTAATTCGTATAAAAATCTATACTTAATTCGAGATACTTATTACTTTAAAAAATATGTAAAAATGTCTTGAAGTAAGAAATATACGAAGTAAGTATATAAAATTAAATACAATTAAAATAATTTATTCACTCTTATATTTAGAAAATATGTTGAATTTGGAAAAAATAATTAATATTTTGTGTATGTTACTAAATGAGTATGTAAAAGGAAGTACAAGTAAAAGATTTAACATACAGTTAAAATAATTTATTCACTCTTATATTTAGAAAATACATTGAAACTGGCAAAAAATAATTAATATTTTGTATATACCATTAAGTAATTTGGACCTAATGGTCGAGTGACTAGCTCTCTGGAGCTTGGTGGCATGGATGTTTGTAGTAGTTCGGAATCCACTTTAAAATTTAGGTTCCGGTTTGTTTAGCCCTTGTGTGTACAAGATAACAGTAGAGCGGCAAACCAAATCAAACCTGCCCAAAAATCTGCCAGTAGGCAGACGGTCTTAGTACACCATGGGGTTGTTGAGCCACTGATGATGATGATGTTGATGATTAAGTAAGTATGTAAAATTAAGTACAAATGAAAGATTTAACAGACAGTTAAAATAATTTATTCACACTTATATTTGTTGTTATTAATCCCCTTTGTGCAGGAAAGACTACACCAGGTGCATAAGACTCCGTCACAGGCAACTGGTCCATGACAAAGGGTAATATGCAACTTAACTTTTGCGAGGATCCACGAGGCTGAAGACTGACTAAACATAAAGACTACGCTCTACGATCATATTAGACCGAGTCCTACTGTATAAAGTGGATTTCGAACCACTGCAAAGATCCAAGGCACCACCTAGACTTGAACCCGAAACCTGTGGCACCAAATGCTACACACTCGGACATTCAGGTCCTATTCTTACATTTAGAAAATATATTCAAACTAGAAAAAAGGATTAATATTTTGCTATTAAAACAATTATATAGAGCAAAGCTACATTTTGTAAATTTGTACCTATGAGAGTACTCATATGAGAGTTTGGTTTGTCGCTCTACGGTCATTTTGTGCACTCTTTGGGCCAATTAATCTGAGACTTACAGTTTAACATGGATTACTACTACTACACCACACCAAATCATTGTGCAACAATATAAGTGACCAGGATTCCATCCTGGGTTTAACGTGGATTTCAAACCACCAACAAATATCCATGATATAGCCATGATTCGAACCCGAAACCTGTAATACTGAGCACCAGAGAGCTAGACACTGTGCTATTCTAGCATCACTCTTAGATATAGAAAATCAAACTTGAACAAAACTTGAAGAAATCATTAATATTTTGTGTATATTATTGAAACAATTAAATAGAGTAAAGCTACATTTTGTAAATTAACATTGCTAAAAAATAATATGTTTTACATATAATTCAACAAGAACTTTTTAACTAAACATTTTAAAACAAAATTTTTAAATGATATGACTTCTTTCCGTCTGACTTCATCAGATGTTACTTCCCCAAATACCGAGTAAAACATGAGATATGCAAATCGAGCGAAATAAGTTCGTAATGAAAAGTTATTACTCATATGAGAGAGAAAGTTCTATCTTTTCGATAAATTCAAACAGAAGGATGAAATATGTCTGACGTGATAAAAAAAAAAAAGTGTAATGAGTTCCTGATCTTAATAGATTCTCTCTCTTTCGGATTATCATAGGACTTTTCCGCGAACTTCTGCAGTCCCCTTTTAAAATAGTAAAAATAAGTTTTCTTCTGACAGAAAATCATTTTATTCCAAAGAACTTGCAACTCCGTGACTTATAGAAACTCTCCATAATATAATGGGACGGAAAACCGATAACGCCTGAAATCTCGCAAACGGGAGAGAGAACCGGGAGAAATCGTCGGAAAGATAAGGTCTGGAGATAAAATTGGATAGAAATTCTATTCCATTTCATGCTCTCTATTTTCCTTTTTGCATGCGGATGTGGGAAATATGTGACAGTTGTTTTTCGACGTCTGATCAAACACGCGAATTTGAGGGAATTAAATGCAAAGGTTTTTTGAGATTTATTGAAATTATTTTGTCAAATTTTTTCGTCGAGTGGGGATTTTTTAATTAGATAATTGATTATTGAAAACATACATAGAATATTGAAGACATACTAATTCTCCTTGATTATTGAAGACATACAAATTTTCCTTGATTACTGAAAGCATACTTATTTACCGTGATTATTGAAAACATGCATAAAATATTGAAAATATACTAATTCTCCTTGATTATTGAAGACATACTGATTTCCCTTGATTATTGAAAATATACGTAGAATATTGAGGACAAATTAATTCACCTTGATTATTAAAAATACACTTAGAATCATGTGTTATTGAAAAAATCTGCATCTATGATAACTGGAAGCTTACTAATCCACATTCATTGCTGAAAACTTTCTTAACAACATTGATTATTAAAAACATACATATAATATAGAAGACATATTAATTCTCCTTTATTTATTGAAATACTAATTCTTCTTGATTATTGAAATACTAATTCTCATTGATTACTGAAGACATATTAATTATCCTTGATTATTAAAAACATACATTGATATGAAGATATTGAAGACATACTAATTCTCTTTGATTATTGAAAATTTGCATAGAATATTGATGACATACTAATTTCCTCGATTATTGAAAACATATTAATTCTCCTTGATTATTGAAAACATACGTAGAATATTGAAGACATACTAATTCTCCTTTATTAAATACATATAATTCTCCTTAACAAACTATTGAAGCAAAACTAGGCAATTAGAATTAGAATTAGTTTGTCTTAAGACATACTAATTCTCATTGATTATTGAAGACATACTTAGAATCACGTATTATTGAAAAAAACTGCATTATTTATAATTGAATGCTTACTAATCCTGATTGATTGTTGGAAACTTTCTTATGATCCTCGATTATTGAAAACACTCATTATAAATGAATATATTTTATTATCCATGAAATTATGGGTTTTGAGGAGAGAGAGTTTGTGTCTTTATGGATGACTTTCAATGTTTCTTATTGGTTTATTTATTTTATTTTTTAATTTCTTTAACTAGCTAATAATTATGTAATTAAATAGCGTAAAGTTTATAAAATTTCTTTTTTATCTTTTTTTTTTTTTTTTTTTTTTGAACAATTGTTACATAATTTTATGGGAAACTTATCTATCGACTCAGTGAATAATATATATATATATATAATTTTATGTTAATTTATTCACACAATAACTATATTTTATAATTATTGTTTTAACATATATTTATTGTATACATAATAATTGTATAATTATTTTATACATAATAATTATATGTTATAATTACTACTTAACATATAATTATTGTGTATAAAAAAATTATACAAAATATTGATTATTGATTGTCCATTGATTAATTAATAAATAAATATTCAACTAAATTTCGTCTATTACAATTAAATACACATAAAAACAACAACTAACAACTAAACAACTACAAACTACTAACAACTTAACTTACAACTAACTAAACAACTAACAACTTACAACTAACTAAACTACATATACTATCAAACGAAAGTGCAAAATATATGATAAATATGAAAGGTTCTTTATAGCTACTCTATAACTAAAAATTAAAAAAAATAATGCCAGATATTATTATAACTTTTAAAATTAAATTCAATTTCTCTTTTTCTGTTTAAGATTTATTTTTATATAAATTTGAAATTACATCTACATTTAAATTTTAAAATTTAAGTACTTTAGTAATTGCAAACTTTATTGTTTTTTAAAAAAATTTATTAAATTTATTTACATTTTTAAATTAAATTTTTAAAATAAATTAGAAATTTTTTTTTTTATCCTTTGTTTGATACTTTAAAATTTACGTAAATTGAAGCCAATTATTTAATGATTAGCAACTAATTATTTTAAAGATTTCACCACAGAAAAATAAATATATACGGAAATGAATTTATTAAAAATGCTTAAGTAATCAGTCAAAATAATATCATAAATATAAAATGGAAAATACGTAAACATAAATGTACTAAAATATGAATTTGATGTCACAGTCATTTAACCATTAATAAATTAAATTATTTAATAAATTTTAACTTTGATACACAAAAATGAAATACTAATTACTTAAATATAATATTAGCTTATATATGTATATATATATATATAATATGTATATATATATATATATATATATATGCATACACAAATGTAAAGATAGACAGACACTAATAAGGATGGGATGAATGCAATGAGTGTATGGGGTTGTTATTTTACGATGCTTGATCCAGCATACAAATTAGAGGAAAACTAATCTAGATATTTAAATTTATTAAAATGAATGTCATTGGTGTTTATCGTGAATGAAGCTTTTGTGTTACAAATTTGGAGAGCAATAATCATATACACCTCAAAGCATTTGAATGTTAATTTGGAATTATTTTGATGTTCTCTGCATTTCTTTTTTAACACATGTTTTTTTCACATTTTTATCCCACACACTCAAATAAAAACACTTAAAAAATAAAAAAATGATATGAAAACAAAAAGCCAATTAGAAATACTTTTTTTTAAATATTTATTAGGAACCTCATTATTGTATACCTTCTTTGGCAAATAAACACATTTTAAATTTTCAATAATAATTGGTCTCATTACTGTTTTTAAATCGTTTGCAGTAAAGTTGTTTTTAAAGTGTAACATTACTTTTAATTGTTTTCATTTTTGTAAGTTTTCCTTTTTATTTTAGTTTTGCTCTTATTGTCTGTTATTATTTTTATTTTGTATGTTTCCAATGATGTTTAAGGTTTATCTAACTTCAATAACGAAAATTTCTTGTGGTTTAGTAAATAATTGGTTCCGTGTTTGTTTTTACCATTATTTTAAGTATGTGTTACTTTTTTTGCATTAGTTTCATGTTTATTCTTTTGATATTATTTAGAGGTGAAATAAGACTAATTTTTGTTAAGGACTGAATAACATATTGTACATAAATATTTGTAAGATATTCAGATTTTATTTTTAATAAGTAAATGCCAAGAATATATTATTAATAAATATATCATTAAATATATTGTTGGACAATAAAATATTATTATTTTATTAAAAGAATATAATATAGTTTTTTTTAATGTTATTACTTAAAAAAATTATGATTTTTAAAAAAGCTTATAGCAAAATTTTATACCCGTCAAATATTTAATATAAATAATACTAAATCTTTTGAAAAAAATATTTATTAATTTTTGCTGTATAATTTAAGGAAGACCAATGACCAAATTATATTAATAAATGAATATCGAAAATATTGTGTATAAATATTTGTAAATTACAATTACTAAGTATACAATTATTAAGTATACTTACATAATTTATAATTACTAAGTAAATGAAAAAAAAAATTATTGGAAAGAACAAAAAAATATTTATTAATTTTTGTTGTGTAACTTAGGAAACAATATTTACCAAACTTAATATACTAGGTTAAATTATTTTTAATGAATGCATCTTCGTAAAAATACTATAAAAAACTAAAGTCTTTAAGAAAAATATTTTTTTAATTTCATTTCTTCATATATATTTTTTTCCAATTTATAGCAAAATATTATATTGTGTAATGTGGGAAAAAATATGTATACTTTACATATATAATTTAAATATAAATTTTATATTATAATAATTATCTATTATTTATATAGTATATATATTTGAACTATTATATTTGCTTTTTCTATAGTTTTGTAAGCATCTTGATGTAAATTTTGAATAAAGTTATCATTTTTCAAAACGTTATACATAAATTTTTTTGTCTTTCAAAATTTTATCAGTAATTATCCAAGAAGCCTGCTTCATGACCCAATGATAAGATACACAATTAGCTTGTAGAAGGTCGCTGGTTACAATCCACTATTAACGTACGTTTCAATACCATTGTTTTTAAATTGTGATATAATGACAAATGTAATAATAAGCATTTCATATCCATTCGACAACTGAAATTCCTCCTGAAATGCATTATTTTTCTTCATCTCTCATTTTTTTCGTCACTGAAATACAACTACAGCAAGCATCTGTTTGAAAAACAACAGTTCATGTAAATAGATTTGAAATATTCATATATTTGAAGAACATTATAAATTATGCATGATAATTTAAATTATTATGAACAAAATTGTCTATACACTTTTTTTACTTAGAAATATGTCAATAAAATAATGGATTATAATAAAAATTTATATCTCTTTCAATTAATTTTTTTGAAATCTTCACCGTAATTAGTGGATTAAAATATATAATATATAATTTAATAATATACATTTATGATATATTATATGATATAATATATATATATGATATATATTATATGATATTTATGATATATTATATAATATATAATATACATTTATATATATTATATTATATTTATGATACATTTATGATATACAATATGATACTTATATAATATATATTTATGATATAAAATACATATAATATGTATTTACATTGTATTCATAATAATGAATATATTATATATAAATAAATTTAAAATATTGTTCTTATATATAAAAAAGGTTAAATTCACTATATATTGTATATCATAATTTAAATAAATATGGAATTTAAAGTTTCTCTTGAAAAGCCTTTTTTCCCTTCATCGCTCATTTTTTCCATCACTGAAATACAGGAGCAGCAAACATCTGTTTAAAAAAATCACAATACATATAAATAGATTTGAAATATTTATATATTTGAAAAATATTCTAAATTGTGCATCATAATTTAAATTATGATGAACAAAACTGTCTGTACTCTTTTGTTTTGACTTAGAAATATGTCAGTAAAGTAAAGGATTATATTAAAAATTTATAGCACCTTCAATTAATCATTTGCTGTGAAACCTTCACCGTAATTAGGGGATTACGTTATTACATAGATAGATAAATGATATACGATGACACGCATGTGTGAGTTTCGGATAACTTATCTAAGTCATCGGAAGTAAAAGGAGTTAGTTGACAAGTACGAGATAAATTTTCAGATTATCAAAAAGTTCAAAAGCTTCCTTCTTTAACTAGTTGTGAAGTATGCAGACTTAGAATACCTTATTGACAAGAGTGGTGGTAGTTTTCACAGAAAAAAAAACACTTTATGTTATAATTCAGGTTTGAAAGAAAAAGTCAGTTCTTAAAGTAATTATTGGTAAAGATTTAAAAATTCTTCTTTTCTTATTTTAATGAAGCCTGTAAAACAATGTCCATAGCCAGTAAATGATTTAGTGCGTTTCATTAAAAGAATGTCAACATTGCAAGTTTATTGGCATTTATGTATTGTAATTATTTGTTAATTATTAAAATTAAAAACTTTACAGATGTTTATAACTCACGATAGTTGCAATTTTTTCTTTGATCTTTTCAGCTGCCTAATAATGTAAATTTTTTTAAGTAAATCTTATGATTTACTTTAGTAATCTTTGTTTTATAAATCTTATGATTACTATCTTTCAGGGAAATATAATAAGCAATATGTTTCAGAATATTTTTATTTTATATTTATTTTTGACAACTCCAAGTGTGTGCTGTATTCAGGTAATTTAGGTTTATTCAGGTTTTATTTTATTATTAGGTTAGGCTTAGGGTTACTAAACCTAATTATTTTAATAGGTACAAGCAGATTAGGTTTCTTTATTAGGTTTCATCAGAAAGCAATATTAGGTTTCTTCAGAATTTAGGTTATTAGGTTTCATCAGAATTTACGTTATTAGGTTTATTATTAGGTTTCTTCAGAATTTAGGTTATTAGGTTTCTACAGAATTTTGGTTATTAGATTTGTTAGGTGTCTTCAGAATTTATGTTATTAGGTGTATTAGGTATCTGCATAAGTTAGGTTATTAGGTGTATTAGGTTTCATCAGAAAGTTTTCTATATTATAAGTTTCTTCAGAAAGCAATTTTTACATCATATTTTGAAGACATTACATTTAGATAGCAATCAGAATAATAAAATTATTGAAAATAAATCATGAGCATGGATCATTTTAGATGAATGGCACTTAGGAATGAAGCAATACATAATATATATGAAATAAGCATCTAGAACAGTGTTGGTGCAACCCATTTTCCTGCACCCTGGGAAACAAGGTGCAAAACTGAAGAATTTTTCATTATGCTGATGCTGTAGCCTCGCAGTTTGGTACGAACTATTCAAGAATGCCATTTGAGAAGTTTACACCTTTTATCACCTACTGAGGATCAAAGGAAGTATTTTCTGGTGTAGGAATTTATTGTAACAATTCCCGTGAACAAGAGAATTTCGGTTATGCTTGGCCTTTTTGAGTTTTTAATTGAGATTCTTCACGTCAGAAGAATCTTATCCCTCTATTTTCTAAAATAGAAGGATGAGATTCTGTCAGGAAGAAAAACATTAATATCAAAATATTATGGACAAAACGGCAATATCATAAAATTAGCAAAACATTTATTTAAAAGAAATTAAATATTTACCTCAGTAAAGAGATTTTTATTCGTAAGATACACTTTACAAACCGAGGATCATAACTCAAGATAAATTATATATATATATATGTATATATGTATTCTTACTCTCCAGCAGCGGTATATGATCACGTGCCGTCCACGTCATCCAGGCGAGTTCATTGCTAAATGTAGGGGTGGTCATAATATTTTATGATATATATATATATATATATATGTATATAACATTCTGTGAAATAAGTAATTGCTATAGGGAAATGTAACAATATAGACAAATTTTACATAAATTCAACAGCTTATAGCTTTGACATCTATGGTGCCCTTACATATATGGATTAGATTCACCATATGGTGAGATATTTGTTGACAACAAACATTTTTTTTAAAAATTTTAAATGAATCTTTAAGCAATACCACTTCTATAGATATCTTTGATTTTAACGATCTCTTTATCACAATTTCTTTTGAAAGCCAACTTATTTTAAACTCACATTACCATAAATATCATAATATTCTAAAAGTAAACTTCAATTACTAAAATAATTTAAATAACAGCTGGATAAATTATTTTGTAATCACTGCACTTTTAAAAGTTGCATCAATAATAATGATAATCTTTACATTCAAATTCAAGGTATTCCACAAGGAACTAAATATCCATCAAAACAGGCTACTCTGACAAATCGTATATCTTGCTGACTCCAATGTTATTTTGTCTGCAGAATAAGGGTTTTTTTGAAGTTTATTTTGTCTGCGCCATGTTATCGGAATACATAGCTAGATATGTCTTTGACTTGGATCCAGCTATCTAACGAGCAGAAAAAACATTGATTATAACATTGTGTACGTACACTTTTCCAAATAAATTATATTAAGTAAAATAAATTATATCCTAAGATTGTTATAAATAATTCCTTTCGGGGTTTTATAAGTTATCTTTTTGGTTTAAATAATTTATTTTCGTTTTACGGTTTTTCTAGATAGCTTTTTTTCGTACACTAGTTTTGTTTATTTTGTATACATTTTTATGTTCTTTTTGATCTGTCGTTTAACGCTTTGATATCTGTATTGGCTTAATAATTTTTAGATTCATTATACATCGGATTTATAAGGTCTGACAAGTGAGGCATTTGAGGGTTTTCGCATTGATGAGTGATGAATATGTTATACAATTGGCGTTTAGAGAATACTAGTAGTGATTCTCGCTATGCAGAATGTTTGCCTTTATAGCTCACTACCGTTAGTTCTCCTTTGGACTTTGATTAATGTTGTATACATGTATTGTATTGTAATATAATAACATTATATTACAACACAATATCAATAATTTAAGTGTATGTTCGCCAATTTCAAAGTTGAAAATTTCACCAATCTTGAACGAATATAAAACTTTTATCAACCAATCATTTGATAATTTCATTTAAAGCATTTGAATATAATGCTTGATAAGATTTAATGTGCTTGATATTTATAATTTGTTTATATTCAAGAATTTATAACACACAATTGTATTTAAATACATTTTTTTTCCTTTTCCTTTCTGTTGATGAACATCAATGATAATTAAAAAGTCCTTTTTCAGAAAATACCCATGAGTAAATTGAAAAAATGATATGAATATTAAACTTAATTTTTATCAAAGGAAAATGATTAGTTATAATATTTTGAGAGAAAAATAATAATATATTAAACGTTTTAAATCATGCGAATGAATACACCAAGAAAAATTTCAATCGTCAACAAATCTGAAACTTAAAAAATTATATTTTGTAAAAAAATAATGCTAACCATTCTTAAGAAAACTAAAAACACCTTTTCAGTCTTCAACGGTGCAAGCTAATTAATGCATTATTGTTGTGTTTCCAATTACTGAATAAGTAAATGCTTTTGAATATGAAGTTTGTATGTGACTTTTTTAATGTTTTATATTATTTTTGAAATTTAAATGACAATGGAATTTCCCTAGAATTATTATTTTAATAGAGTTAATTAATTTACGTAAGCAAGTTCTTAAATTTATGTTACCTTTTTTTTTTTAACATTCTTTTTCAAAATATATTTGATTACTTGTATTACAAGAAATGTTAATTTAATTATAGCATTATGTATTTTTCTTTCAGAAGTCACAATATATTTTTATTTGATGTTAGCTGAAGTATTACTAAAACTGGATTTTTCTATGATTAAATGAATATACAGTGTATGGAATTTTGCATAGAAGATTTTTTTTTATCTTGCAGTAATAAGTAATATTTTATAAAAATTAATGTTTTATTTTGTTTTAGTATTCATATTATAATTAATTAATATTGATCAGTTTAAATGCATTTAAAACAAAGATTTTTTTAACAAAAGAATGGTACATCCAAAATAACTAGAACCGAAAATATTTGAAATGTTTCACATAATAATATTTTCCAGATACAATCGAGAATTAATTATCAAAATCTTGATAGTATAATAACCTAAAATAAAACACTTACTGAAATGGCACCAATTTACAATTAACTATGGTTTCACGAAAAAAAAATAAGATAAAAATGAAAACTGCAGCTTTTTTTGCCATATTTGTTCGAAATAATAAAATAAGTGTTGTTTTCATATCACCCACAATAATTTAATAACTCAAATTTAAAAATTAAAAAAAAAATTATACCATAAGAATAAGTAAATTTCTAATGTATTACATATAAGGAATACATGAATGTAAATTGGTTGATAATTTATGTAATCATTTATATTTTATTCACATATTTAACTATTATGATCATGAAACACTCTTCTAATTTCCAGCAATTCCTAACTCCTCTATCAGAGTTATGGAGAATGATGAACATTAGAAAAACATTAGTCTGATCCTCGTGTTCGACCAGTGGGCGCACATGAATGATGATTTGGCCCTTTCCTCCAACAGAAGACTATAATTTCCTTTCATTTGTTTGATGGGCATTGTTTCTTGATTTTTATGTAATGATTTGTTCCATTGAATATCAAAATAACTCAATTTGAGTAACGTCACACTACACTAAAATATTTGATGAGAAAATTAATTATATTTTATCAACATATTTAAAACAATTTTTCTGTGTTCAAACTTATCGATGCCTGAAAATAACTGTATTCAAAACTATACATCAAGAAAATATTTGTATTGAAAATGATACAACAATTCAAATCTGTGTAGAAAACAATGCATATACAACAGTACAAAACTGCATTGAAAACAATACATTAACAGTACAAATCTGTATTGGAAACTATACATCAAGAAAGATTGCATTGAAAAAAATACGACAATTCGAATCTGTATTGAAAACAATTCAATAATACCAATCCGTATTGAAAACAATACATATACAACAATACAAATCTGTATAGAAAACAATACTTTTACAACAGTACAAATATGTATTGAAGACAATACATCTTACAACAATTCAAATCTGTATTTGAAACAATACATCAAAAAAAATTTGTATTGAACATAAAACAATTCAAATCTGTTTGAAAACATTACATTTACAACAATACAAATCTTTATTGAAAACCATACACCGGGAAAAAAATTATTAAAAAATGCATATTAATTACTTCTCTTATTTTCAAAACCTAAAAACGCCACTAAATAATTCAACCTTTTTTTCTTTTGTATCATTTTAAAACAAACTAATTACAAATAGATGCAAAGCAACCTTACTACAATGAGTCTAAAGTCTGAATTGAAGTTTAAGCGAAATGGCATTTTAAATTCTAATTTATTTCATCCGTCAAGCCGGACTTGTTTAGAAAAGTTTCGCGTTCATAATTTCTTTTTGTTCAGTGTGATTCAAAACAATTTACTGAGGATGAAATTAGAGAAATGGAGGAATATCGACGAGATGCATTCTAAATCGATAAGGAGATGGAAAATTCCATGAAAATTAAAGGTTGCGAGGGAGAGTAATGAGAGGGTGCGATCAATGGAGTGCATTATTGTGAACACTTCAATGACTTTCTTTTTCGTATCTTTAAGTTTAGAATTCTCAGATAATTTTTTTTTTTCTTCAGAAAGAGTGAAATGTCAATAGAAAAAGGATGCTACTTTACAGAATTTTATTATTTCTTTGTTTTTAGGAATAAAAAGAAAATAATACAATTGGTTTAAGTCTGATTTCGAATTTTTAGTTCTTGATTTAGAACAAAATAATTCCATCTGGTCATTATGTTTTGTTTCCATAACAACGAATCATATAAGTTGAATTTTTGAAAAATATTTTTAAATATTTAAGAGTCGATTTATTAAATGGAAAATATTAATGGAAATTGCATAACAATTATTACAACAATACATTTAATATTCAGAGATTTATGTAAATATTGTTGCTCTATATCGTTGATATTGTAAATTTTTGATATATTGTTGATATTGTAAATTGTTGATATATTTTTGCTATTGTAAAATAGCCATTTATTATTGAAATGAGTAATTATTTTTGCAGCACTTATTAAGAGACATAAATTTAATGTTAGTATGTTAAAATTTTAAAATCCTTTACATTTACTCTATATATAAAGATAAATATGATTTAGGAATAAAAATCCTTATATAAAAAGGCATACATTTATTTTAAAAAAAAATTCTTAAAAAGTAATGTTTCTACGTATAATTAAAAACATATATTCATTTTGTAAAAGCTATTTTTTATAGTTAAATAAACATTCGTAATATTATGATAAGTTATTTTATATAAATCCTATGAACTCTTCATATATTTACCATGAGAAAGGAAAAATATTTAAACTGCAAAATTTTAAAACTGTATTTAATTTTCCAAAATTTTCTTTTTAATTTCTAAAACAAATACAGCAACAATATAAAAAGGAGTTTAAAATAATTTCCAAATATTTGCAGTTGATACGTAATTATAACAATTATATATATAAAAAAAAAAAAGAATGATTAAAGCAAAAGAGTAATTTTTAATTGCATTATTTAATTATAGGAAAGCTTCAGTAAAACTAAAATACTGTTATCTTCAAAGTAATCCTATAGTTTATTAAATAAATCATAGATAAACGTATTTCAGTTTTATGGAAATATAGTAAGTATTATTTTTTTTTTTTGTCAATAGTATCAAATATCAATTTAAAATATCAATTTCATGCAAATCTATTAAATTTTTATGTGCAGTATGCAATTTCAACAAAGTAATATAGTATTACAAATAACGAAAACTTTTATATTAAATATCGGTAAAATCAATGAAATTTTTTGAAATGGAATGAAATGAAATAGAGTTTATTACTAAAATTACATTTATTATAGTAATTATTATAGTTTTTACGAAATTTTTAATATTTTTAAATAACTTATCTAATAAAATGTAATAATTGTGGTTTAGGTAATCTGCTTTACTCTCTCTTTCAAATTTATATGACATTGCATGAACGTTGAATGAATAAATGTAATACATATAAAAATATTTTTTATAAACTTTCAATATTGTTTGAGAATTTAATAAGGCTTTTTTATACTTTCGTAATATTCTAAAACACTGTATATCTTTATATACAAGTTTATTCAATTTATATCAATTTCAAATAGTACGACTATTGATTTGTCACAGTTTTTATGACATTTATATGATATTTTTTTCTATATTATTATTATTTGATATGTACATATGATATTTTTGATTTTCTGTGTTTGTACGGAATATAAATGTATTATATCTGAATGCAATGGACTTTTCCTTGTGCTTGAGGAATAAGGAAAGAAAGTGATAATCCACTGAATACCAATTCAGAAATTTTGGTATATACCACTTACGGAATGTCGGTATATACCAAGAGATTGATATACCAAGAGTAATAATGAATTTGCTACGTTACAGTTCTATTGATGAATCTTCTCTCGTCAAAATGCTCGGTATTTAAAAGAACAACTATTTTAGTGGTTCTTACCTTATTAACACTGACTTTAAAAAAAAAAATTTAGTGATTATGCATACCCCTCAAACAAAATGCAGAGATACCAAGAAGTCGAGCTTCAAATTGAATCATCTTAAACCATTATTCTTCTGAGAACAGACGGATTGACAGAAATGTCTGGGAATACGAAGTGGGAACTGAACGTGACAGTTTGGGAAAAATATGTTATTAGAAATTCCGGATACTTTGTAAACAATTTATGATTTATTGATTTAAGCATTTTTTTTTCTCTATGAATTTCAGAAAGAATCATATCAAATGCATTCTTCAGATTGCAAAAATTGTTTTTCCTTTATGAAAAAAAAAAAGGAAAAAGAATTTTCATTGCAAACTGCTTTTGCATATAAGTAAATGCAAAGTAAAATTGAATCTGTGGTGTCCGTCCGAGGCTTTCCGAGTTTTTTTCATTCTTTTAAGTTAGCAAAACAGATCATAAAAAAAATATTTTTCAATCTCAAAAGAGAAATAGAGTTTCAGTGTTATATTCAGTTCAAAATTTCCATAAAAATGTAATAAAGAAATAGTATTTCTGTAGAAAAGTTTAAAAAAGAAATCTGTTTGTTTTCTAGAAATGTTTGACCTAAATATAATTTAAATATACGACAAGAAATTATTTTCTTCTTTCTAAAAGGAAATTCCTTTATTTTAACTTTTGACCAAAAATGACTTAACTTAAACAAGATTGTACGGATCACTTAATATGAATGTTGGTTAGAAAAGCAAATTCAAGACAAACATTAAAGTATTAATAATAGTAATATTTACATATATTCATATTTCACTATTACGTTCATATTTTCAAATTAGTTTTTAAAGCCGTGTTTTATAACACATGAATAATAATTATATATCATTTATAAATAATATACATAATATTTTATATATTATATACTTTCTAACAATTGAACAAATCATAAAAAAAATGTCTTTTAATGTGCATTACAAATTTTGAGCGATACTATAAATGCATTTATATTGCATTGAAAATAGACAAATATATTTTCGAAATATAATATTATTAATTTGCTTACAATGATTAATATAATAAATCAGTAATTAATGTTTGTAGTATAATAAAACTCTAAAGTAAGTCTATGGGTTTTTTTACTCCTAAAATTTCTAAATGTTTAGAAAGAAAAATTTAGTTATAGTCCACGTAATATTATTTGTGGGTAATTTGTAGAATATTATATTTACTATAATATTATATCTATTTATTAACCATTATATTATTATTACTTACTATTACTTAAATTATACTTACTATGAAGTTAATATTACTCCTTAAAGTTTTCAACAACTCAAATATTGACAAATATTTTATAATTGCAAACACATTTATACTATATGAGCAATGTTAGATAAATTCAAAATTTTAAACAATATTTTTTAAAAAATAAACAAAATCTTTAATTTAATAGAAGTTTTTTTTATATGTTGGTCATAAAAATTACATCAATTTAAAAATCTTTTTTTTCTGTGAAATTTGGTTAAAAATTGAGTTTATTGCATGACCGAATATGTAAACTACTTTATATTGAAGTTTATTCATATTATTCAATAAAAAAAAAATATTTTTTTCTGAATGTTAAGTTGTTAAGATGTTAAGTTGAATTGATTTTTAATGTAATTTTCAAACATTTTACGCTTCTATTACCCATATTTTTAAGAACAAATACAAGAACTTTTCCTGCTTTAATGGTAGTAAAAGTATTATGAAAATACATTTTAATATATTACATTATAGTATCAATTTTTCTTTATTCAGTCTTTCAATATAGTCAGTAAAGCTTTCAATATAGGATTAAAATTTAATTAACTAAAATTGAAAAAAATATCTAAATAATAAATAGTGTCTGCTTTTATTTCAAAATATTACATTTAGTTCTTTAAACGTAATTTATTTGCTTTTCTTCAAAACATTATGAATAAAATAACTATGATTTTATAAGAACAATATAAAATTGTTGTATTTTTAAACTTCTTAATTTGAAGTACTTCGTGTAATAAATTAAATTAAGTTTCATCATCTTTTAAAGGGGGTTAAAATTAAAATTATATATGACAAACAGTATGGTTTTTGTAGTTAATAAAACACTAAAATCTTTATGCTTTTTTTTTTTTTTTATTCCTAAGATTGCTAAGTGTAAAGAAAGAAAGTTTTAGTATTATTAAATGTAATATTCTTTGTGGGTAAATTGAAGAATATTATTTTTACCCAAATAATGTATATATTTATTAACCTTTGTAAGCAATATTATACCTTAAAAGATTCAACAATTCAAATATTGACAAAATATTTATAAAAATGCCAAAAATTATACAATTTAATATTTTTACTATTTTATTAATACTTTTACTATTTTATTAATATTTTTACCATTTTTTAAAAAATTTTTACTATTTATTAACATTTACACTATTTGTGGATTAAGATGCATATGCTTGGTAAACCACAAATATTTGGACGAAAACATTAGAATAGTTAAGAAACTTCTTTAAAGAGCTACTTGATTTGGTTCCTCATTTAGTGAAGCGAATACAATGATTTGAAATGCAGAAAGAAGAAAAAACGGTTTTTTAAAGGAAAACCTCATTCTAAAATGCTTCGAACATTCCTTCATGAATGAATCCAAGACAGATATAAGCACAGCATAAATTTAAAATAAACACGATTCCGGGAAGAGTTAGTAAGATTCCAATTTCAAAAAGCTGCTTCTGGCATTCGAGATGACAAATCTCAACCACGGCGTATGCATATTCTTTTGGTTCTGTGGGCATACATTTTCTTTCAAAACCGCGAAAGAATAAAATAAAAAAATGCATATAAGAAATGAATACAAAAGAACATTATGAAGGGGGACCCCAAATCGTAATTTATGTTTTGTTTTTTCTACTCTGCGGTTCTTGTAGGAATTGGTTAATTTTTTTAAAACTTGTTTTGTTTATTACAAGTAAAGAATGTAACCCTTTATGGTCGATTTCCCTCATGCGATGATGGTTTTCTTGCCTCCAAGATATGAAAGGGGCCATATATCATATATGTTTCAATTCACAATTCTTTTGATATGCGCATATTTTTTGCTACCATTCCCCTGGCAACCGTCCAGGTTTTCTTTTATAAGAGAATCCATGCAGGGTATGTTTCCAAAAGAACTTATTGAAAGCCCCTGAATTGTTGCTTACAAAGAAGTTGTTGGGAACAATCCTGGCGATGCATTTTGTATAGGTACTATTGATACTGTAGGGAAGCAGAGAGCACTTATACAGGCGGGCCGCTGTTTGTTTTTTAAAGGATTGTTGAAGAATTCTTTTGAATTGACAAAAGCCTTTTGACCTACCATGGGATTCCGTCTATTCATTCGCGGTGGCAGATGCAGATATATTTCACGCCTAGCTTATGAATAGTCCATATTTTCTATTTCTATTCGGTCCAGAGAGGTTAGATAACATTAAGTCAAAATGAAGTTTATTGCAAGCAGTATCAAACGTATGTTATAACTAATGTAATGATTACAATGCATATATTTAAATAAATTCTTGAAACATGATAAAGTATTGATATTATATAATAAAATATTGATAAAGATGCATTAAGATTCATTTATACAGTCAAATGCCATGAAAAAAGTGAAAACTGTATATCTGAGATAAAATTAATTCAACACGAATTTTATTTCAAGAAATATCGTACGCTTATAACCAATGTAATCATTGAAATATATTGATTAAAATACATTTTTGAGGCAAGTATTATATAAAATTGATAACGAAGTATTAATATTTATATACTAACGTGCTCAAAAAGTAAGACCAATTGTTTTTTTGTTTTTTTCCAAAAACTCTTTATTATTCTTAAAAATTAAAATAAAAAAATTTAAAGAAACTTTTAATCTAGTAAAAGTTATATTATACTTTTTGTTTAAAAATACATAAATTTAAAACTAATTTTTTTCTGTCTGGGAAGTTGACTAAAAATTAATTTCATTGCAAGATTGTAAAAGAAGATTTCTTTATATTCAAGTTTATTCATATTATTTAACAAATAAAGAAAATGTTTATATAAATGTTAAGTTGCTATAATGTTATGTTAATTTGAGTTTTAATGTAATTTTCAAACAGTTACAGCTTTTATAATTTTTTTCAATCACAAATATCAACATTTTTTTTTTTTTGCTTTAAATAAAATAATCCTGAAATGTACTTTAATGCACTACATTATTGTATTATTTTTTTTATTCAGACTACTATATCATATCAGTTCCATTAAAGCTCTCAATATAGGATTACAATTTAATTAACTAAAATTGAAAATTTTCTAAAAAAATATATAGTGTCTGCATTAATTTAAAAATAATAAATCTAGTGGTTTTTTTTACATATATTTAAAGATAATACTTAATGATCATTTTATATTTTTTATGTCAGACATTTAGTCCTTAAATGCAATTTCTTATTTGCTTTTCTTAAAAGCATTATAAGAAAAATGACGGTTTTTATATGATAAAATGTTTTAATAAATATTTCATGAAAGAAATTAATATTTGTAAAACTTCATATTTGCAGTACTTCCTGTAGTAAATTAAATTATGCTTCATCACCTTATTGTGCTAAAATTAACACTAGATGTCAAATAGCTATAATTTTTGTAGATAATAAATCCCTAAAGCTCTATTTTTAATCATAAATATGAAGAAAGAAAATTTTAGTATTATTTAACATAATATTATTTGCGGGTAATATGTAAATATTGTTTCAATATAATTTTACATCTGTTTAATAACTATTGTAAACAATATTACATCTTAAAATTATCAACAATTGAAATATTGACGAAATATTGATAAATATTCAGAAGAAAATTATACTATGTAATATTTTTGCTACTTATTAATATTTTTAATACTTTTTTAAAATTTATACTATTTATTACATAAACTTAAAGAGCTTTCTCCCATCCAAGTGCACATCATACTTCACGTGGGGCCCAGTTCAATTAGACTGAGAGTAAGTAAGTGTTGGGGAGAGAGATATGCACGAATGTTGGAATAATGCATGTAGTTTTCTTAAATTAGTTTCGCTTCGATCAACATCTTGTTATGAATATATTGCTTTATATAGATGGTAGTCAGTCAGTAAAATATTTCCAAGTCACTTCCCAAGGTATTAACAGTATGACATCCTCTTAGGGTGAAAAGTTAGTTATATTCTACCCAGTAGACTAAGAATATATGATGTCTTGCAATGATCAAAGATTATTGCAATTACAAAGCGATTTATCCAGATTTATATCCGTCGTACAGTAACAGATACATGATACACGATATCATATTAAATGTTGTACAATAGTAAATAAAATGTTTGTACAACTTCAGAAATTAAATTTAAATAAAGTAAATTAGTGCATTGTTAAAGAATGAATATTAATAAGTCTTGAAAGAACAAATTTATATTCATAAAAAAAGAAATAAGTAACTAATAACCTACAAGAACGAAAAAATAAAATATAAAGTTTCACTACTTTTAAAGTAATGATATGCTGTATAAATCAATTAATATTTGGTAAATATCATCACTGATTTTTAGTAGTAAAGTAATTTGCAGTTTTCAATTAATTTTTTTCTCATGGTAACGATAAAAATCAACGATAAAATTTTATTTTAATTCCAGGGAATTATATCAGTGAAATTTATTTTAATGTAAGGGAAAAAAATTACGTCTAAATGGTTGAACATTCATGCAACTAAAAAAAACACTTATGGTGTTAAAAAATATTTATTTAGAAAAGTAATTTAAATAGCAATTTTATTAATTTATTGAATTATTCATTAAACAAAATTTGTTTAAGTTTTAATTAATTAAGCAATTTTAGTTTTACTGGAAAATACATTTAGAGATATTAAAAAAAAATTAAAAAAATATTCTTAGCCCACAGTTATTGAATTTTTTACTGGGTTTAGTTAAACAGGATTTTAACAATAGTTAAAAATAAAAAAATCTTTAAATTTCTGTATTATTAAATGATTCTAAAACAACAGTTTTTACAATAGTGTATGAGACAGATAACATTTAAAACTATGCAATACATTAAAAACATAAACTTATTTTTAAAAATTTCAACGAAATTTATTACAAGCATGAAATGTGAACATGAATTCATGAGTTTGTAATCAATTTGCATTTTTTATTAAATAAGAATACAGAATTGAAAAGATTTCAAATTTATAATACAGAGATACAAAATATTAATATTAAATTATTAATGACAATGAAAAAGTTTTTTTCAAACAGAATTTATTACATTATATAATAATGGCATTATAATACAATTCACCGGGATGCAAATTAAGATCTGTAATAACATTATTAACGTAAATCAAATTATACTTTTCTATTACATTAGTATATTTGCTCCCAACTCATCAATACCAATGGAATCACGCAGTGCATAAATAAATTAATATCTGATGTTCACTTAAAGAGCTTTCGCCCATCCAAGTGCACATCATACTACAAGCGGGGCCAGTTCAATTAGACTGAGAGTAAGTAAGTGTTGGGGTGAGAGATGTGCTTGAATGTTGGAATAATGCATGTAGTTCTCTTAAATTAGTTTCGCTTGGATCAACATCTTGTTATGAATCTATTGATTTATATAACTGGTAGTTAGTCAGTAAAATATTTTAAAGTCACTTCCCGAGATATTAACAGTATGACATTCTCTTAGGGTGCAAAGTTAGTTATACATATTCTACCCAGTAGACTAATGATATATGATGTTTTGCTATGTTCAAAAATTATTACAATTACAAAGCGAATTAACAAGATTTCAATTCATCGTACAATAACAGAGACACGATATCATATAAATGTTGTAAAAGAGTAAACAAAATGTCTTGTAAAACTTCAAAAGGGAAATTTCAATCAAGTAAATTGGAGCATTGTCAAAGAATAATTAAGCATTGCCAGAGAATAATGTTAATAAGCCTTCAAGAAAAAATTTTTGATTATTATAAAAAAATTTGATTTATAAAATTTTTACTTACAAAAAAAAGAAATAATTAACTAGTTATATACATCAACAAAAACTACATGTACATGTTCTGTGTAATGTAAGTAAAATATACATGTTCCGTATGCTACATGGCACAGGCTACGCTTCCTTAAATTAATGATATGTATATATTCCTATCCTATTGATGATATATTTTTTATTAAGATTCATCACCTTTTATATTGTCTTGAAATTAACGTTATATGACAAAAAGCAATGATTTATGTCATTAATAAAACACTAAAACACTTTGTGTTTTTTTTTATTCCTAAATATAAAGAAAGAAAATTTTAGTATTATTCAAAAGTAATATTATTTGTGGTTCATTTGTAGAAAATTATTTCTACCATAATATTACAAATATCGCAAACAATATTACACCTTAAATGTTTCAACAATTCAAATATTTACAAAATATTTATAAAAATGCAAAAAAAATATATACTATTTATTATTTTTACTATTTATTATTTAAGATTTTTACTATTTTTTTAAACATTTTATACTATTATATTAATATTTATACTATTTGTGGTTTTCGATGCACACGCAAATTAAACCACAAATATTTGAACGAAAACGATATAATACTTAAGAAACTTTTTTAAAGGACGACTTGATTTGGTTCCTCATTTAGTGAAGCGAATACAATGATTTGAAGTGCAGAAAGAAGAAAAACCGGTTTTTTAACGGAAACTCCATTCTAAAAGGCTGGAGGCTTCGAACATTCTTTCCTCAATGCATCCGAGACAGATATAAGCCATCATAAATTTAAAAGAAACACGATTCTGGGAAGAGTAAGTAAGATTCCAATTTCAAAAAGCTGCTCCTGGCATTTGAGATGACAAATCTTAACCACGGCGTATGCATATTCTTTGGGTTCTATAGGCATACATTTTCTTTCAGAACCGCAAAAGAATAAATAAAGAAATGCATAAAAGAAATAAATACAAAAGAACATTATGAAGGGGGACCCCCAAATCGCTATTTATGTTTTGTTTTTTCTCCTGCGGTCTTTTGCAAGGAATTGTTTAATTTTTTTAAATCTTGTTTTGTTTATTACAAATAAAGAATGTAACCCTTTATGGTCGATTTCTCTTATGCGATGATGGTTTTTTTTCCCTCCAAGTTAGGAAAGGGACCATATATCATATATGTTTGAATTCACAAATCTTTTGATATGCGCATATTTTTTGCTCCCATTCGCCTGGCAATCGTCCAGGTTCTCTTTTATAAGGGAGTCCATGCAGGGTATGTTTCCAAAAAGAACTTATTGAAACCCCCTGAATTGTTGCTTACAAAGAAGGTGTTGGGAACAATCTTGGCGATGCATTTTGTATAGGTACTATTGACACTGTAGGGAAGCAGACAGCACTTATACAGGCGGGCCGCTGTTTGTTTTTTAAAGGATTGTTGAAGAATTCTTTTGAATCGGCAAAAGCCTTTTGACCTACCATGGGATTCCGTCTATTCATTCGCGTTGGCAGAGGCAGATATATTTCACGCCTAGCTTATGAATAGTCCATATTTTCATTTCTATTCTGTTTCAAATATATATATATATATATATATATATAATAAATTTTATTTCAGATAAAGTTAATAAATTTTATTTCATAAGCAGCCATGCCATTTGACTGTATAAATATACCTTAATGTTTATCAATGCTTTATCATGTTTCAAATATATATATATATATATATATTTGAAACAGGATAAAGCATTGATAAACATTAAGGTATATTTAAACAGTCAAATGGCATGAAAAAAGTTAAAACTGCTTATCTGAGATAAAATTTATACTGCACAAATTTTATTGCCAGAATTATCGTATTCTTATAACTAATGTAATGATTAAAATGTATTTATTAAAATTACATTTTTGAGGTATGTATTATTCAGTATTGATAAAGAAGTATTAAGATTTATATAGTTAGATGACATGAAGAAAAGTAAATGAAAGCTGTTTTTTGAGATTTTTTCTTTTTCTATTCGCTCTAGAGAGCTTAGATAAAATTAATTCAACACGAATTTTATTTCAAGAAATATCGTACGCTTATAACCAATGTAATGATTACAATGTATATATTTAAATACGTTTTTGATACATGTCTTGTTTAGCATTAATAAAGAAGGATCAAGATTTATATAATTTGAAGGCATGAAAAAAGGTAAATGAAAACTTTTTTTTGAGATTAATTTTTTTGAATAGATGGGTATGCATTTCATTTCATAAAAGTTTGCTGAAGTTATCTTTAAGGAGTTTTAGTACAATAATTATTTCTTGTATATTTTGTACAATGTTTGGAGGGTCATTCGAGATTTAATTTTTCTTATTTTGGCTTGCTAAATTTTGATATTTTTGTTTAACGAAATGTCTCATTAAATGTTTATAACATTAAAGCTTCGAAGAGTACTTCTAATTAATAGGTGCATATAAATAAAACTATTTTTCAAAGATAATTCAATATTAATAGGAAATTAGTCTTTTTTTGTAATTAGTTATTCTTCATTGGCTGCTCAGATTATTGAAACTAATATATATCCTTACAAAATTAGTTATTCTGATAAATATACAATAAAATTATCTTTGAAACATCTATTAATAACTCATAATAAAAATATACATTTCTTTAAAAACATAAACTTCTTTTTCAAAACTTGAAAGAACTTAATTAACAAGCATGTAATATGAAAAGGAATTCATGTTTTTATAAATAATTTACATATTTTATTATATGTGAGAGATCGATATTGATAACAAAGAGATTAGAAACATATTAATATTAAATTATGATTGTCTATGAAAACTTTCCGTAGCATAGCATTTATTATATTATGTAATAATGGCAATACATTACATTTCAGCATGATGCAGATTAAGATTTGTTATAAGATTATTAACGTAAATCAAATTATACTTTTCTATTAATCCAGTATATTTGCTCCTGACTTATCAATACCAATGGAATCATGCAGTACATAAGTGAATTAATATCTGATGTTCACTTAAAAAGCTTTCGCCCATCCAAGTGCACATCGTACTTGCACATCTTGTTCTCTTAAATTAGTTTCGCTTGGATCAACATCTTGTTATGAATCTATTGATTTATACAGATGGTAGTTAGTCCGTAAAATGTTTCCAAATCAGTTCCTAAGGCATTAACAGTATGACATACTCTTAGGGCGCAAAGTTAGTTATATTCTGCCCAGTAGACTAAGAATATACACTCAAGAGCCAAAACATTATTACCACCCCTACATTTTGCAATGAACTCGCCTGGATGACGTGGAAGGCACGCGATCAGGTGGAAGTGGTATTTAACTGCTGTTGGAGAGTCTGAAGAATCATTCTTTCACTTACTTCTGTGCGTGATGGGATAGGCTGCGGATCTAAGCGACTTTGATAGAGGGCAGATTGTAATGGCTCGAAGGGTCGGAACAAGTATTTCCGAAACTGCATGACTCGTGGGTTGTTCGCGATCTACAGTTGTTAGTACTTTTGCAAAGTGGATGAATGACGGTGAAACCAGCAGTAGACGACATGGTGTTGGACGTCCACACGCTATCAAAGAAAAAGGTAATCGGAGACTGTCTCGCATGGTGAAGCAAAACCGCAGACAGACAGTGGCTCAGTTGAGAGCCCAATACAATGCTGGTCAAAGTAGAATAGTATCGGAGCACACTGTTCAGAGGACACTGTTGGATATGGGGCTACGCAGCAAACGCCCCACTCGTTTGCTGACCAAGCGTCATCGCCAACTGCGCCTGAGCTGGGCCCGGGAACATCGTGACTGGTCCATGGATCAGTAGGAGAGAGTTGCCTGGTCAGATGAATCAGGGTTTGTCATTCATCACTCCGATGGCCGTGTCAGGATACGCCGTCTTCCAGGCGAACAGTTGCTCCCTCAATGTAAACTAGGTCATACACAGGCCGGTGGAGGCGGTATTATGCTTTGGGGGACGTTCTCTTGGGCGTCTCTGGGACCCGTGGTTGTGGTAGAGCAGACCATGAATGCTACAGGGTATCTGAACATCATTGCGAACCAGTTGCACCCTTACATGACCTCTGTTTTTCCAGCTGGAAATGGAATGTTCCAACAGGACAACGCCCCTTGTCACAAGGCTAAAATTGTGTTGTAGTGGTTCCAGGAACATGATGCTGAATTCCAGTTAATGTCCTGGCCGCCTAACTCACCTGATCTCAATCCGATAGAACACATTTGGGATGTCCTGGGACGGCAGCTCAGAGTTTAAAGACCACTAATTCGCAATATCTCGGATTTGCGTGACCATTGCGTAAACATCTGGTACAATCTGTCTCCGGACATCTACCAATTACTTGTGGCATCCATGCCCAGGCGGGTTGAAGCTGTATTGCGCGCCAAAACTGGGCCAACTCGTTATTGACAGGTGGTCATAATATTTTGGCTCTTGAGTGTATGATGTTCTGCTATGAGCAAATATTATTATTATTACAAAGCGTTTTAACCAGATTAAAATTCGTCGTACAATAACAGAGACACGATATCTTATTAAATATTGTATTCCAAGTAATATTATTTGTTTTTAATTTGTAGAATGTTATTTTTACCATTATATTACATCTATTGCAAACAATATTACATCTTAAATGTTTCAACAATTCAAATATTTACAAAATATTTATAAAAACGTAAAACAAATTATACTATTTAATATTTTTACTTTCCTATTAATATTTTTACAATTTTTTTAAATTTATACTATTTATTAAAATTTATACTATTTGTGGCTTACGATGCATACGCATGGTAAACCACACATATTTGAACGAAAACATTATAATAGTTAAGAACCTTCTTTAAATGATTACTTGATTTGGTTCCTCATTTAGTGAAGCAAATACAATGATTTGAAGTGCGGAAAGAAGAAAAACCGTTTTTTTTAAAGAAAACTCTATTCTAAATTGCTGGAGGCTTCGAAAATTCTTTCCTGAATGCATCCGAGACAGATATAAGCGCATCATAAATTTAAAAGATACACGATTCTGGGAAGAGTAAGTAATATTCCATTTTCAAAAAGCTGCTCCTGGCATTCGAGATGACAAATCATAACCATGGCGTATGCATATTCTGTTTGTTCCGTGGGCATACATTTTCTTTCAAAACCGCGAAAGAATAAATAAAAAAAATGCATACAAGAAATAAATAAAAAAGAACATTATGAAGGGGGACCCCAAATCGCTATTTATGTTTTGTTTTTTTACTCCTGCGGTTCTGCAAGGAATTGTTTAATTTTTTTAAATCTTGTTTTGTTTATTACAAATAAAGAATGTAACCCTTTATGGTCGATTTCCCTCATGCGATGATGGTTTTTTTCCCTCCATGTTATGAAAGGGCCATATATCATATATGTTTGAATTCACAAATCTTTTGATATGCGCATATTTTTTGCTCCCATTCGCTTTGGCAACCGTCCAGGTTCTCTTTTATAAGGGAATCCATGCAGGGTATGTTTCCAAAAGAACTTATTGAAACCCCCTGAATTGTTGCTTACAAAGAAGGTGTTGGGAACAATCCTGGCGATGCATTTTGTATAGGTACTATTGACACTGTAGGGAAGCAGAGAGCACTTATACAGGCGGGCCGCTGTTTGTTTTTTAAAGGATTGTTGAAGAATTCTTTTGAATCGGCAAAAGCCTTCTGACCTACATTGGGAATCCATCTATTCATTCGCGTTGGCAGAGGCAGATATATTTCACGCCTAGCTTAGGAATTGTCCATATTTTCTATTTCTATTCAGTCCAGTGAGGTTAGATAACATTAATTCAAAAGGAATTTTATTGCAAGAAGTATCAAACGTATATTATAACCAATGTAAAGATTACAATGTATTTATTTAAATAAATTTTTGAAACATAATATAGTATTGATATTATATAATAAAGTATTTATAAATAAACATTAAGATTTATTTATAAAGTCAAATGCCATGAAAAAAATGAGAACGAAGAAATTTTTTATTGAAAACAATACTACTCAAATCTGTATTGAAAGTAATACATTTACAACAATACAAATCTGTATTGAAATCAATACAGATTTGAAAGAAAAAATGATAAAAAATTATATATTAAATATTTCTCTTATTTTCAAAACCTGAAAACGCAACTAAGTAATTCAACATTTTTTTCCTTTGTATTATTTTAAAATAAACTAATTACAGAGAGATGCAAAGCAACCTTATTACAATGAGTCTGAAGTCTGAATTGAAGTTTAAGCGAAAAGGCATTTTAAATTCTAATTTATTTTATCTGTCAAGCTGGACTTGTTTAGAAAAGTTTCGTGTTCATAATTTCTTTTTGTTCAGTGTGATTCAAAACAATTTACTGAGGATGAAATTGGAGAAATGGAGGAATATCGACGAGATGCATTCTGAATCGATAAGGAGATGGAAAATTCCACGAAAATTAAAGGTTGCGAAGGAGAGTAATAAGAGGTTGCGATCAATGGAGTGCATTATTGTGAACACTTCAATGACTTCCTTTTTCGAATCTTTAAGTTTAGAATTCTCAGATATTTTTTTTCTCTTCAGAAAGAGTGATATGTCAATAGCAAAAGGATGCTACTTTAGTGAATTTCATTATTTCTTTGTTTTATGAATTTAAAGAAAAGAATACAATTGGTTTAAGTCTGCCTTCGAAATTCTAGTTCCTGATTTAGAACAAAATAATTCCAACTGCCCACTACGTTTTGCTTCCATAACTACGAATCATATTAGTTTGAAGTTTGAAAAATACTTTTAAATAGTTGAGAGACGATTTAAAATAAATAAATATTAATGACAATTTCTTAAAAATTATTTTCAACATTATTTAATATATTTGTGAAATTAAATTCTGTTTAAAACTACACATTTCTATAATAATTCTCATTAAGAGTCTTAAATTTGATGTTAATACGTTGAAATTTTAACATCTTCTAGGTTTACTCTATATATAAAAATATGCATGGCTAATGAATAAAAGACCCTCTCCTTTAGATTATATATCTATATATATATATATATATATAATCCGCTACGAAACTGTTAATATGTTTACTGTGTTTACGGAAAATTTTTTAGATTGAGAAGTTTTGAAACTGAATTTAATTTTATAAAAGTTTCTTTTTAATTTCCAAAACGAAAATGGCATCAATATTAAAATACAATTTAAAATAAGTTCCAATCATTTGCAGTTGATATAAAATTAGAACAATTTTATTATAAAAATAAGGATTAAAGCAAAAGAGTAATTTTTAATTGCATTATTTAAATATTGGAAAACTTCTGTAAAATTTAAATATTGTATTTTTTAAAGTAATCCTATACTTCATTAAATAAATTAGAGATAAACATATTTCAATTTTAAGGAATTATAATAAGTATTATTATTATTTTTGTTAATAATAATAATTGCTAATAATCTCAAATGTAAATTTAAAATATCAATATCATGCAAATCAATTAAATTTTTATGCTCAGTATCCAATTTCAACAAAGTAATATATTACAACTAACGAAAACTTTCATATTAAATATTAGTAAATATAATTAATTTTTTTTTAAAATTTACATTGAATTGAAATTTATTACTAAAATTATATTTTGTTAATTAGAATTCTAATTATTTCAAAATATTCCTTGTACTGTCATTTTGACGAAGTTTTTAATATCTTATTAACTTATCTCTTAAATAACTTATTTAACTAATTGTGATAATTGTGGTTTAAGTAATCTTCTTTACTCTTCCTTTCAAATTTATATGAAATTTATAATGACGGTGAATGAATAAATGTAGTACATATAATACATATTTTTTATGAACTTTTAATATTGTTAGAAATTCTCAAAAGATTTTTTTATAGTTGCGTAGTGTTCTAAAATATTTGCACTGTATATCGTTATATTCAAATCAGTAGGTAATTTATATCAATTTTTATACGTAGTACTGCTATCTGATTTGTCGTAATTTATATTATTCTGGAATTTTTGATTATCTGCGTTTCTGCTGAATATGAATATATTAAATCTGTATGCTAGAGAATTAATATATTCATATAAAATGAATATATGAAAAATGTAATCTTCTATCGTGTTTGAGGAGTAGAAAAAGAAAGTGATAATCCTCTTAGTACCAATTCAGGAATCTTGGTATATGGCACTTATGGAACGTTGCTTGGTAAGTGCAGTGCGTATCATAATATACCACGAGTTCGAATGAATCTGCTAATGTGATGTTCTACTGATGAATGTTAAAGTTATATTGATGAATGTCCTCTGGTTAAAATTCCAAGAAAAAAAGAAATGCATTTCAGGGTTACAGACCTTATTATCACTGAATTTTTAAGAAACATTATTTAAAACTGTTTTTTGTGTGTATGCGGTACCATTCAAATAAACTGCATAGAACCCAGAAGTCGAGCTTCAAATTGAATCATCTTAAACCAATATTCTCCTGAGAACAAACGGATTGACAGAAAAGTCTGGGAATATGAAGTGGGAACTGAACGTGACAGTTTGGGGAAAATATGTTATTGGAAATTCCGGATAGTTTGTAAACAATTTATGACTTATTGATTTAAGCATTTTTTTTCCCTATGAATTTGAGAAAGAATCATATCAAATGCATTCTTCAGATTGCAAAAAATTGTTTTTCCTTCATAGAAAAAAAAAAGAAAAAAAATGAAAAAGAATTTTCATTGCAAACTGCTTTTGCATATAAGTAAATGCAAAGTAAAATTGAATCTGCGGCGCCCGTCCAAGGCTTTCGAAGTTTTTTTCATTCTTTTAAGTTAGCAAAACAGATCATAAAAAAATTATTTTTCAATCTCAAAAGAGAAATAGAGTTTCAGTGTTATATTCAGTTCAAAATTTCCATAAAAATGTAATAAAGAAATACTATTTTTCTAGAAAAGTTTAAAAAAGAAATCTGTTTGTTTTCTAGAAAAGTTTAAAAAAGAAATCTGTTTGTTTTCTAGAAATGTTTGACCTAAATATAATTTAAATATACAACAAGAAATTATTTTCTTCTTTCTAAAAAGGAAATTCCTTTATTTTAACATTTGTCCTAAAATTACTTGACTGCAGCAAAATTGTACTGACCAGTTAATATGAAAATTGGTCACAAAAGCAAATTCAAAACAAACATTAATTTATATATATACATATATAATTATAAAAAAAAAGCATATAGTGTAAGGAAAGAAAGTTTTAATAACATTACTGTAATATTATTTGTACCATAATATTATGTCCATTTATTAACCATTGAAAAAAATTTTACACCCTAAATGTTTGAATAATTCACATATTGACAGAATTTTTATAAAAACGGAAAAAAAAAATTATACTATACGATCAATGTTGTATAAGTTCAAAATTTTTAAACATTTTTATAAAAAAATTAAACAAGACATTTAATCTAATAACATGTTCTTTTATACTTTTTTAAAAAAAATTTACATCAATTTAAAACTTTTTTTTTTCTGCAGAAGTTGGCTAAAAATTTATTTCAATGCAGGACCGAAGAAGAAAATTTCTTTATATTGAAGTTTCTTCGTACAATTTAAAAATAAAGAAAAAGTTCATGTAAATGTTAAGCTGTTAGATGATTTGATTTTTAATGTAATTCTCAGAACAGTTTCCAGCTTTATTATTCCTATTTTTAAGGACAAATACCAAGAATGTTTTCTGTTTTAGTGGTATTAATGTAACATGAAATGTATTCTAATGTACTGCAATATAGAAAATTATTTTATAAGGTCTATTCTAATGCATGTGTTCCTTTAAATTCTCAGCATACGATTAATATTTAATTAACTAAAATTGAAAAAATTCTAAAATATAAATTGTATCTGTTTTAATTTAAAAATAATACATTCCGTTCTTTAAATGCAATTTCTTATTTGCTTTTCTCAAAACCTTATAAATAAAACAACTATGATTTTATGTGTTATTTATTAAATGCTTAATAAATATTTCCGAAAGGTAACATAAATATTTTTAAAACTTCTTAATTTGCAGTACTTCATGTAGTAAATTAAATTAAGTTTATATTGTAATACATCACCGTTTATATTGTAATACAATTAACTTTTTATGATAAACACTAATGTCAACATAAGAATGAACATAATAATAATAAACATGACATAAAATTAAACTTCTTATGACTTTTGTAGTTAATAAAACATTAAAATACTTTGTAGGCTTTGTTATTCTTTAAGATTGCTAATTGTAATGAAAGAAAGTTTTAGTATTGTTCCACGTAATATTATTTGTGGATAATTTGTAGAATATTATGTTACCATAATATTATATTTATTTATTAACCATTTTAAACAATATTTCACCTTAAAAGTTTCAACAATTCAAATACTAACAACGTTTTTATAAAAATTCAAATAATTTATACTATAAGAGCAATGTTATATGCATTCAAAAATTTTAAACAATGGTTTTGAGAAATTATACAAAAATTTAAATATAGTAGTAGTACTTTCATACTTTTTGTTTTAAAAATTACATTAATTTAAAGCTCATTTTTTTGTCTGAGACATTGGCTAAAAATTTATTTCACTTCATGACAGTAAAAGAAAATTTCTTTGTATTGAAGTTTATTCATACTATTTAATAAATAAAGTAAACTGTTTATGTTAATGTTAAGTTGATAGAATATTTAATTGATTTGATTTTTAATGTAATTTTAAAACAGTGTTTACTTTTATTATCCATATTTTTAAGGACATATATCATAATTTTTTCTGCATTACTGGAATTAAAAAAATCAGGAAATATACTCTAATGTATTACATTATTGTATGAATTTTTTTATTCAGCCTACTATATTATATCTGCTCCTTTAAAGTTCTCAATATAAGATTAAAATTTATTTAACTAAAATTGAAAAATTCTAAAAATAAAAAGTATCTGCTTTAATTTAAAAATAATGCATTCACTTCTTTAAACACTATTATTTGCATTTCTGAAAAAAATTATAAGTAAAATTGCTATAATTTTTTATATGGTACTTATAAAAAGTTTAATTAATATTTCAGAAAAGAAACATAAATATTTTGTAAACTTCTTAATTTGCAGTACTTCGTGTAGTGATTTAATTAAAGTTTCCTGACCTTTTATATTGTGTTAAAATTAAAGTTAAATGACAAAAAGTTATGATTTTTTTTGTTAATAAAGCATTAAAACACTTCGGGTTTTTTTTATTCCTAAGATTGCTAAATGTAAGAATTAAAGTTTTAGTATGATTATTATTCTTTAGTAGTATTTAAAATTTTGGTGGATAATTTGAAGAATATTATTTTACTGTAATAATATATCTATTAAATAACCATTGTAAATAAAATTTACACTCGAAAAATTACAACGATTTAAATTTTGACAAAATATTTATAAAAACAGAAAAAAAATGTGCTATTTAATATTTTTCCTATTTCTTATAATATTATTATAAAATTTTATAATATAATAATTTTATAATATTTTCCTTTTTTAATAATATTTTTACTATTTTATTAGTAATTTTACTATTTTATTACTACCTTTATTATTTTTTTAAATTTATACTATTTTTGGTTTTCGAAACATACACATGGTAAACCACAAATATTTCAACGAAAACATTATAACAGTTAAGAACCTTCTTTAAAGGGCTACTTGATTTGGTTCCTCATTTAGTGAAGCGAATACAATGATTTGAAGTGCAGAAAGAAAAAACCCGTTTTTTAACGATAACTCCATTCTAAAATGCTGGAGGCTTCGAACATTCTTTCCTGAATGCATCCGAGACAGATATAAGCACATCATAAATTTTAAAGAAACAAGATTCTGGGAAGAGTAACTAAGATTCCAATTTCAAAAAGCTGCTCCTGGCATTCGAGATGACAAATCTTAACCATGGCCTACGCATATTCTTTGGGTTCTGTGGGCATACATTTTCTTTCAATACCGCGAAAGAATAAATAAATAAAAAAATGCATACCAGAAATAAATACAAAAGAACATTATGAAGGGGGACACCCAAATCGCTATTTATGTTTTGTTTTTTTGCTCCTGCGGTTCTGCAAGGAATTGTTTAATTTTTTTCTTAAATTTGTTTTGTTTATTACAAATAAAGAATGTAACCCTTTTTGGCCGATTTCCCTCATGCGATGATGGTTTTTTTCCCTCTAAGTTATGAAAGGGGCCATATATCATGTATGTTTGAATTTACAAATCTTTTGATATGCGCATATTTTTTGCTCCCATTCGCCTGGCAACCGTCCAGGTTCTCTTTTATAAGGGAATCCATGCAGGGTATGTTTCCAAAAAGAACTTATTGTAACCCCCTGAATTTTTGCTTACAAAGAAGGTGTTGGGAACAATCCTGGCGATGCATTTTGTATAGGTACTATTGACACTGTAGGGAAGCAGAGAGCACTTATACAGGCGGGCCGCTGTTTGTTTTTGAAAGGATTGTTGAAGAATTCTTTTGAATCGGCGAAAAGCCTTTTGACTTATCATGGGATGCCGTCCATTCATTCGCGTTGGCAGAAGCAGATATATTTCACGCCTAGCTTATGAATAGTTCATATTTTCTATTTCTATTCAGTCCAGAGGGGTTAGATAACATTAGTTCAAAATAAATTTTATTGCAAGAAGTATCAAACGCATATTATAACCAATGTAATGATTACAATGTATATATTTAAATACATGTTTGACACATGTTTTGCTTAGTATTAATAAATAAATATTAAGATTTATATAGTTAGATGGCATGACAAAATTAATTCAATAGGAATTTTATTGAAACATGTATCAACCTTATTCTTAATATAGCCAATGTAATGATTAAATGTATATATTTAAACAAACATTCGCGTTGGCAGAGGCAGGTATATTTCACGCCTAGCTTATGAATAGTCCATATTTTCTATTTCTATTCGGTCCAGAGAGGTTAGATAACATTAATTCAAAATGGACTTTATTGCATATTATAACCATTGTAATGATTACAATGTATATATTTAAATACATTATTTAAACATTTTAGTATTGATATTATATAATAAAGTTTTTATAAAGAAGCATTAAGATTTATTTATATAGTCAAATGCCATGAAAGAAATGAGAATGAAGAAAAAAATTTGTTAAAAAAAATACTACAATTTAAATCTCTATTGAAAGTAATACACTTGCAATTTTTCAAATCTGTATTGAAAGCAATGAAAACAATACGTTAAGACAAAATTACTAAAAAAAGCTTATATATGAAATATTTCTCTTATTTTCGAACCTAAAAAAGCACTAAGTAATTCAAAAATTTTTCCTTAACAACCTAAAGTATCGAAAGCGAAAAAAGCAACCTTACTACAACAAGTCTGAATTGAAGTTTAAGAGAAATGGCATTTTAAATTCTAATTTATTTTATCTGCCAAGATGGTGCTGTTTAGAAAATTTTCCCTTTCATAATTACTTTTGTTCAGTGTGATTCAAAAAAATTTACTGTGGATGAAATTTTAGAACAATACAACAATTCAAGTCTGTAAAGAAAACAATACATTTACTAAAATACAACTTTGTATCTAAACTAATACATTTACAACAATATAAATCTGTATTTAAAAAAATATATCAAGAAAAATTTTATTGACAGTAATACTTTTACAACAATACAAATCTTTATTGAAAACCATACACCGAGAAAAAAATTATTAAAAAATGCATATTAATTACTTCTCTTATTTTCAAAACCTAAAAACGCCACTAAATAATTCAACCTTTTTTTCTTTTGTATCATTTTAAAACAAACTAATTACAAATAGATGCAAAGCAACCTTACTACAATGAGTCTAAAGTCTGAATTGAAGTGTAATCGAAATGGCATTTTAAATTCTAATTTTTTTTATCTGTCAAGCTGAACCTGTTTAGAAAAGTTTCGCGTTCATAATTTCTTTTGTTCAGTGTGATTCAAAACAATTTACTGAGGATGAAATTGGAGAAATGGAGGAATATCGACGCGATACCTTCTGAGTCGATAAGGAGATGGAAAATTCCACGAAAATTAAAGGTTGCGAGGGAGAGTAATGAGAGGGCGCGATCAACGGAGGGCATTATTGTGAACACTTCAGTGACTTCCTTTTTCTAATCTTTAAGTTTAGAATTCTCAGATATTTTTTTTTGTTTGTTTTCAGAAAAGAGTGAAATGTCAATAGCAAAAGGATGCTACTTTAGAGAATTTTATTATTTCTTTTGTTTTATGAATTTAAAGAAAAGAATAGAATTGGTTTAAGTCTGACTTCGAATTTCTAGTTCCTGAGTTAGAACAAAATAATTCCATTTGGTCATTATGTTTTGCTTTCATAACTACGAATCTTATTAGTTCGATTTTTGAAAAATATTTTTAAATAGTTAAGAGACGATTTAAAATAAAAAAATATTAATGAAAATTGCATAACAATTATTTTCAACATTATATTTAAAATTTACAAAATTATATTTATTAAATTAAAGTGTTGCCATTGTAAATTAGCCATTTATTATGGAAATGAGCAATTTACAATACGCACTTATTAGTAGACATAAATTTGATGTGAGTACGATAAGATTTAGAATTCTCTACATTTACTCTCTATATAAAGGTACAATGATTTATGAACAAAAAATGCCCCTATATCTATAATATATATTATGCATAATTAAAAAACATCTGTTCATCTTGTACAACATAATTCTTACAGTGAAATAAACATTGGTAACAATGTGATTAGTTATTTTATATAAATACCTTTGAATCTGTTTATATTTTTCTGTGATAAAGGAAAACTACTATAAAATTTTGAAACTGAATTTAATTCTATAAAAATTACTTTTTAATTTTTAAAACAAATACATCATCAATATAAAAGGGATTTTAAACTTAATTTTCAAACATTTGCAGTTGATAACAAATTATAACAATTATTGTAAAAAAAATTTAAAGCAAAAGAGTAATTTACTGAGTTAGGAAAACTTCAGTAAAATTAAAACACTGTAGTTTCCAAAGTAATCCTATATTTCACTTAATAATTCTCAGATAGCTTATTTCAATTTTAAGTAATTGTAATAAGTATTATTATTTATTTATTTATTTATAATACAAAGTATAAATTTAAAATATTGATATCATGCATCTAAATTTAATATGCATATAAATTAAAATTTTTATGCACAGTATATAATTTTAACAATGTAATATATTAAAAATAATGAAAACTTTTATATTATATATTTGTAGAATTAATGAAATTTTTATTTGAAATTAAATTTAAATTGAATTTATTACTAAAATTATATTTCGTTAAGAGGAGAGTTCTAATTATTTCAAAATATTTCTTGAACTGTCATATTTACGAAATTTTTAACATCTATGAATAACTTATCTAATAAATTGTCTAATCTAACTTGTCTAACTAACTTAATCTAATAAAATGTAGTAATTGTCTTTTTAATTAAACAGTTTTATTCTCTTGCTGAAATTTATATGCCATTTGTAACAACGTTGATTGAATAAATGTAGTGTATGTAAAAACTGTTTGTTTCTTATCCCACTTGGCTGGCCAAGCCCACGAGCCCATACGTGCTCATGATTGAAGGGGAAGGAAGCAGCTTCTGTTGTGATGGAGCAATTTAGAAGCCTGACTTTTGCTCCGTGACAACAGTCATAGGAGACCGGGACCTACAGCTTAAAGTGGATTCCGAACCACTACAAACATCCATGGCACCGCAGGGATTCGAACCCGAAACCTGTGGCACCGAGCGCCAGAGCGCTAGACACTCGGCCATTCAGGTCCCAAATTTGCCAACGGCACGCGGTGTTCCCAGGTGGTCACCCACCCAAGTACTGACCGCGCCCAATGATGATGTAAAAACTATTTTTTATAAGCTGTTAATATTTTCTGATTCTCATAAGAATTTTTTTTATTATAGATACATAATATTCAAAAACATTTTCACAGTATATCTTTATATTATATATAGTATATTTTTGTATTCAAGTCTACGTAATTTATATCAATTTACATACTTAGTACGACTATCTGATTTTTCGCAATTTATATTACTCTTCCAGTTTTCTGTGTTTTTTTCTGTGTTTGTACTGAATATAAATGAAGTAAATTTGTATTAAATGAGCTCTTCCATCGGGCTTTGAGGAATAGGAAAAGAAAGTGATAATCATCTTCATATCAATTCGGGAATATTAGTATATGGATTGGATTGTTGGTTGTATTTATTGAATATTGATTAGTAAATACACTACATATTATGATACACCAAGAGTAGGAATGAATTTGCTAATGCCATGTTATATTCATGAATGTCCTCAGGCCAAAATACCAAGAAAAAAAGAAAATATATGCCATTAGTTCATACCTTATTATCACTGATTTTTTAAAAGAAAACAATATTTAAAAATTTTAGTCAGTGTGCAATATCCTTCAAACAAAATGCATACATCCAAAGAAGTCGAGCTTCAAATTGAATCAACTTAAACCAATATTCTCCTGAGAACAGGCGGATTGACAGAAAAGTCAGGGAATATGAAGTGGGAACTGAACGTGACAGTTTGGGAAAAATATGTTATTGGAAATTCCGGATAGTTTGTAAACAATTTATGATTTATTGATTCAAGCAATTTTTTTTTCCTTATGGATTTCAGAAAGAATCATATCAAATGCATTCTTCAGATTGCAAAAAATTGCTTTTCCTTTATGAAAAAAAGAAAAAGAAAATGAAAAAGAATTTTCATTGCAAACTGCTTTTGCATATAAGTAAATGCAAAGTAAAATTGAATCTGTGGTGTCCGTCCAAGGATTTCCGAGTTTTTTCATTCTTTTAAGTTAGCAAAACAGATCAAAAAAAAAAATATTTTTCAATCTCAAAAGAGAAATAGAGTTTCAGTGTTATATTCAGTTCAAAATTTCCATCAAAAATGTAATAAAAAAAAAATAGTATTTCTCTAGAAAACTTTAAAAAAAAAATTGTTTGTTTTCTAGAAATGTTTGACCTGAATATAATTTAAATATACGACAAGAAATTATTTTCTTCTTTCTGAAACAAAATTCCTTTATTTTAACATTTGTCTAAAAATTACTTTACTTAAACAAGATTGTACGGATCACTTAATGTGAAAGTTGGTTAGAAAATTAAATTCAAAACAAACATTAAAATATTAACCATAGTAACTTTGAAATTTAAATAATAGTCTTTTAAACTATGTTTTATATTTTTGTAATGATAAAGAAATATTATATATAAATAATATACATACTAATGTTTTATATGATATATATACTTTCTAAAAATTGTGTAAATCTTAAAATAATGTCTTTTAATTATGTATCAAAAATTTTGAGTTGTCAATGTATTTTATATTGCATCGAAAATACACAAATATATTTTAGAAATACAATAATAATAATTTGCCTACAATAATTAATAAAATAAATCTTTAATTAAGGTTTTTATTATAATAAAACACTAAAACCTTTGCTTTGTTTACACTTAATATTTATGAAAATTTACAGCATTGTATACTATGCAAGTAATGCTATTTAAATACAATAATTTTAAACAATAGTATAAAAAAATAAACAAAATTGTAACCTAATATTTTTTTTTTATTCTTTTATTTAAACATTACATCAAGTTAAAACTATTTGTATGTCTGAGAAGTTGGTTCGAAATTGATTTCATTGCTTGACCGAAAAAGTAAATTACTTTATAGTGGCGTTTATTGATATTATTCAAGAAATGAAGAAAAAGGTTTATGTAAATGGTAAGCTGTTATTTTGATTTGATTTTTAATGTAGTTTTTAAAACAGTTTCGATGTTTATTATCAATTTTTTTAAGGACAAATAATTTCTTCTGCTTTAGTGGAAGTAAAAGAATCATAAAATGTACTCTAATTTAATACATTATAGTCTGAATTTTTTTATTCAGTCTACTATATTGCATCTGTTTCTTTAAAGCATTCAATATAGGAATAAAATTTAATTAACTAAAATTAAAAAACCGGTTTGCAGTTCGCCGCGTGGAATAATAATCAAATCAAGCGGTAACTATAAAATAAATTATACGTTTGCTTGAATTTAAAAATCTTACATCCAGTTCTTTAAAGCCTTAAAGCATTCAATATAAGAATAAAATTTAATTAACTAAAATTAAAAAACTCAATAATAATAATAATAAATAAGTAAATAAAATAAATAATACTTGCTTTAATTTAAAAATAATACATCCAGTTCTTTAAACGTGATTTCTTATTTGCTTTTCTTAAAAACATTATAAGTAAAAATAACTATGACTTTATATGGTACTTACAAAACTTTTAATGAATATTTCCGAAAGGAAACATAAGTATTTTATAAGTATTATTAAAGCTTCTTAACTTGCAGTACTATATGCAGTAAATTAAATTTTCATCACATTTTATATGCTGTTAAAATTAACGTTATAAGACAAACAGCTAAGATTTTTTCATAGTTAATAAAACATTAAAACACTTTGAGGGCTTTTTTTAATTCCCAAGATTGTTAAGTGTAAAGAAACAAAATTTTAGTAAAATTCCATGTAATATTATTTGTAGGTTATTCATAGAATATTATTTTTACCATAATATTATATCTATTTAATAAACATTGTAAACAATATTACACCCCAAAAGTTTCAGCCATTAAAATATTGACAAGATATTTATAACAACACAAATATATTTAAGCAATTTCATATTCTTTTACTATTTTATTTATATTTTTCTTGTTTATTACTATTTTATTATTTTGTTAATAATTTTACTATTTTATTAATATTTATACTTTTTAATTAATAATTTTACTATTTTATTAATATTTTTACTATTTTATTAATATTTATACTTTTTAATTAATAATTTTACTATTTTATTAATATTTTTACTATTTTATTAATATTTTAACTGTGTTTTTAAAGTTATATTATTTATTAAAATGTATACTATTTGTTGTTTTTGATGCACACGCATGGTAAATCACAAATATTTGAACGAAAACATAATAATAGTTAAAAACCTTCTTTAAAGGGGTACTTGATTTGGTTCCTCATTTAGTGAAGCGAATACAATGATTTGAAATGCAGAAAGAAGAAACCGGTTTTTTAAAGAAACCCCATTCTAAAATGCTGGAGGCTTCGAACATTCTTTCCTGAATGCCTCCGAGACAGATATAAGCACATCATAAATTTAAAAGAAACACGATTCTGGAAAGAGTAAAGGCTCGTTCCCGCCAAGGCGAGAGACGTGAAGATTCAAGAGACAAGCGACAAAATTTTTTCGACCCCTTCACAGCGAAACGTCAGAAATAGCATTACGCCTAGTGAAAAACCGCTTCGAGTTGAAAGTTGGGCAACTCCAAGCGGCGAACTGCAAACCAGTTTCAGGCGACCGCGGTGAGTCTAGTGATTGGTCATATTTTTTCGCTTGCATCTTGTCGCCTTGGTGAGCACGAGCCTTAAGTAAGATTCCAATTTCAAAAAGCTGCTATTGGCATTCGAGATGACAAATCTTAACCATTTCGTATGCATATTCTTTGGGTTCTGTGGGCATACTTTTTCTTTCAAAACCGCGAAAGAATAAATAAATAAAAAAATACATACAATAAATAAATACAAAAGAACATTATGAAGGGGGCCCCCCAAATCGCTATTTATGTTTTGTTTTTTCTACTCTGCGGTACCGCAAGGAATTGTTTAATATTTTTAAATCTTGTTTTGTTTATTACAAATAAGGAATGTAACCCTTTATGGTCGATTTCCCTCATGCGATGATGGTTTTTTTTCTCTCAAAGTTATGAAAGGGGCCATATATCATATATGTTTGAATTCACAAATCTTTTGATATGCGCATATTTTTTGCTCCCATTCGCCTGGCAACCGTCCAGGTTCTATTTTATAAGACAATCCATGCAGGGTATGTTTCCAAAAAGAACTTATTGAAACCCCCTGAATTTTTGCTTACAAAGAAGGTTTTGGGAACAATCCCGCCGATGCATTTTGTATAGGTACTATTGACACTGTAGGGAAGCAGAGAGCACTTATACAGGCGGGCCGCTGTTTGTTTTTTAAAGGATTGTTGAAGAATTCTTTTGAATCGGCGAAAAGCCTTTTGACTTATCATGGGATGCCGTCTATTCATTCGCGTTGCCAGAGGCAGATATATTTCACGCCTAGCTTATGAATAGTCCATATTTTCTATTTCTATAGTTAGATGTTATAGTAAGATATAGTTTCTATAGTTAGATGGCATGACAAAATTAATTCAAAAGGAATTTTATTGAAACAAGTATCAACCTTATTCTTAGTATAACCAATGTAATGATTAAATGAATATATTTAAACAAATTTTTGAAATAAATCTGTGAATAAAGAAGTATCAAGATTTATATAGTTAGACGCCATGAAAAAGAAAACTGAGATTAATAATTTCTTTGAAAAGATGGGTATGCATTTGAATCTATAAAAGTTTTATAAAGTTATTGTTAGAAAGATTTAGTAAAATAATATTTTCTACAATGTTTGGGAATGTACTTTCTCTCGTTTGGCTTGCTAAAATTTAAATATATTTGTTTAATGAAACATCTCATTAAATAGTGATAATATTAAATTTTCGATGAAAAGTTATGATTAATAGTTGCATGTAAACAAAAGTATTTGACACTCAAAGACAATTCCCTATTAATAAGAACTTAATTTTTTTGCAATTATTTATTCTTCATTGGTTGTTTCTCAATTTAGAATATCTACATAGAGCTTTAAGTCCGTAAATAGAATCAGATTATTTAAACTGAGGTATATCCTTACAAACTTAGTTATTTTGATACATGTATGCAATAAAATTATCTTTGAAGCAAATATCAATATGGCATAATAAAAATATACATTATGAAGTACACATAATTAAAATTATACTTTATAAATTACACATAATAAAACTATATATTTCTTTAAAAACATAAACTTCTTTTTGAAAACTGAAAAGAACTTGAATCCAAGCAATTAATATGAACATGAATTTATTTATTTGTAATCAATTTGCAATTTTCATTAGATGAGAGGCATCGATTTTTATAATACAAAGATTAGAAACCTATTAATATTAAATTATCAATGTCTATGAAAACTTTCCTTAGGATGGAGTATATTTCATTATATAATAATGACATTATAATATAATTCAGCAGGATGCAGATTAAGATTTGTCATAACATTATTAACGTAAATCAAAATATACTTTTCTATTAATCCAGCATATTTGCTCCCAACTCATCAATACCAATAGAATCACGCAGTACATAAATGAATTAATATCTGATGTTCACTTAAAGAGCTTTCTCCCATCCAAGTGCACGTCATACTTCACGTGGGGCCAGTTCAATTAGACTGAGAGTAAGTAAGTGTTGGGCAGAGAGATATGCATGAATGTTGGAATAATGCATCTTGTTCTCTTAAATTAGTTTCGCTTGAATCAACATCTTGTTATGAATGTATTGATTTATATAGATGGTAGTTAGTCAGTAAAATATTTCCATGTCACTTTCCAAGGTATTAACAGTATGACATGCTCTTAGACTGCAAAGTTAGTTATATTCTACCTAGTAAATGAAGGATATATGATGTTCTGCTATGATCAAATATTATTACAATTACAAAGCTATTTAACCAGATTTCAATTCGTTGTATAGTAACAGAGACATGACTTCGTATTAAATGGTGTATAATAGAATACGAAATGTCTTGTAAAACTTCAAAAATGTAATTTCAGTAAAGTAAATTGGAGCATTGTCAAAGAATCAGTATTCGAGACTTAAAGGAAAGTTTTCTGCTCTGTTCTGCTACCTAAGAAAAATTTATTTTAATTCTAGAAAATTACATTAATAGAATTTATTTTAATGCAAGAGAAAAAAAAGAAAAACAAGACTTAAATAAACACACACTTTTAGTGCTTAAAATTATTTCTTTCAAACAGTAGTTTAAATGTCCATTTTATTAATTTATTCGATTACTCATTAAACAGGTTATGTTCACATTTTTAATTAATTAAGAATTTTTAGTTTTACTGGAAATGACGTTTAGAGGTATTTAAAAAATTAAAAAAAATATTTTTAATCTACAGTTATTGAATTTTATTTGAATTACTGGGCTTAGTTAAACAGGATTTCAAAAATAGTTAAAAATAAAAAAAAAAAAAATTTTAAATTCCTGTATAATTAAATGTTTCTAAAACAACAGTTTTTACAATAGCTTATGAGACACATAACATTTAAAAATATTCATCTCTTTAAAAACATAAACTGATTTTTCAAAACTTTAAAGAACCTTATAACAAGCATTAAATGTGAACATGAATTCATGTTATTGTAATCAATTTGCAATTTTTTATTATATGAAAGGGATTGAAATTGATAATACAGAGATAAAAATATTAATATTAAATTAACAATGTCAATGAAAACTTTCCTTAGCATAGACTTCATTACATTATATAATAATGGCATTATATTACAATTCAGCATGATGTAGATTAAGATTTGTTATAACATTATTAACGTAAATCAAATGATACTTTTCTATTACTTAAATATATTTGATCCCAACTCATCAATACCAACGGAATCACTCAGTACGTAAATGAATTAATATCTGATGTTCACTTAAAGAGCTTTCGTCCATCCATGAGCACATCATACTTCACGTGGGGCCAGTTCAATTAGACTGAGAGTAAGTAAGTGTTGGGCAGAGAGATATGCATGGATGTTGAAATAATGCATGTAGTTCTCTTAAATTAGTTTCGCTTGGATCAACATCTTGTTATGAATGTATTGCTTTATATAGCTGGTAGTTAGTCACCAAAATATTTCCAAATCACTTTCCAAGGGGTTAACAGTATGACATGCTCTTAGGGTGCAAAGTTAGTTATATTCTACCCGTAGACTAAGGATATATGATATCCTGCTATGATCAAATATTATTACAATTACAAATCGATATAATCAGGTTTAAATTAATCGTACAATAAATATAAATGCTGTATAATAGTAATGAAAATGTCTTGCAAAACTTCAAAAGTGAAATTTCAATTAAGTAAATTGGAGCATTGTCAAAGTATAATTAAGCATTGTCAAAGATTACTGTTAAGAAGCCTTCAAAGAAAAAGGCTTAGTTATTATAAACAAATTTAATTTATAAAATTTCTATTTACAGAAAAATAGAAATAATTAGCTAATTATATACAACAACAAAAAATGCATATACATGCTCCGTATAATGTACATCGGCAAAAGCCTTTTGACCTACCATGGGATTCTGTCTATTCATTCGCGTTGGCAGAGGCAGATGTATTTCACGCCTAGATTATGAATAGTCCATATTTTCTATTTCTATTCAGTCCAGAGAGTTTAGATAAAATTAATTCAAAATGATTTTTATTGTAAGAAGTATCAAGCGTATTCTTAGTGTATTCATTGTATTGATTTAAATGCATATACTTAAATATATTTTTGAAACATGTCTTGTTTAGAATTGATAAAGAATCACCAATAGTTATATAGTGAGATCCTAAAAATCAAAAACAATAAATTGTATCTGTATAAATTTAAAAATAATACATTTAATTCTTTAAAAGTAATTTCTTATTTGCTTTTCATAAAAACTTCATAATAAAATAACTGTGACTTTTTATGGTACTTCTAAAATATTTAATAAATATATTTCAGAAAAGAAACGTAAATATATTTAAATATTCTTAATTTCCAGTACTTCCTGTAGTAAATTAAATTAATCTTCATCACATTTTATGTGTTAAGATGTTAATCTTAACACATAAAATTGCAAGACGACAAAATGTTATGATTTTTGTAGAAAATAAAATGTTTTGTAAAAACAATTTGTGGCTTCTTTTTTATTCTTCTGTTTGCTAAATGTAAACAAAGAAAGAAAGTTTTAGTGCTATTCCAACGTAACATTATTTTTGAGTAATTTGCAAAATATTATTTTTACCATAATACTATATTTATTTAGTAACTACTGTAAACATTATCACACCCCAAAAGTTTCAACAACTCAAATATTGGCAAAATATTTAAAATAACGCAAAACATTTTATGCTACTAAATATTTTTTTCTGTTTTATTAAAAATTTTACTTTTTAAAAATATTTTTGCTTTTGTATTAATATTTACTATTTTTTAAAATTTATACTATTTGTGGTTTTCGATGTACATGCATGGTAAACCGCAACAAATATTTAGACAAACACATTATAATAGTTAACATTCTTTTTTAAAGGGCTAATTGATTTGGTTCCTCATTTAGTGAAGCGGATACAATGATTTGATGTGCAGAAAGAAGAAAAACCGGTTTTTTAAAGGCTTCAAACATTCTTTCCTGAATTCATCCCAGACAGATATAAAC
>BPLQ01014946.1:0-33656 GCA_021605075.1 Caerostris darwini
TTATATAATTATTTGCGATATATCTATAATATATATATATATATATATGAGATATATATATATACAGAACCTTTGTAATAATTCATTTGCACTTGTAAAGATAACACAATTCGAATATTTAAGATGGTATGCTGAGGACCATTATACTAATAAAAACTTGAAAGTATTCTGTTGACCGAGATTTTTGGTTAATTATTTTAAAATTTAGTTTAAGATGCCAATATACTTATACTAATCCAATGATCCTCAATAAATTTGAACTAACCTTCTAAAGAAGAGGACATGCATCCCCATATTTTAACTCCTTCATCGTCATATTTAACAAATAGACATAATTTCTAATTTTGAAATTTTCCTTTCGATTTTATCCTTTCGATTCGCCCCTAATATATTAAATTTGCATTCATAAATAAATATAGTATTTTAAAAAACATTTCTTGATCGCCACTCGTCCATGATATTTGACGAAATAAAATATTTCTTTACCTGTTTTTGAAGTTTCACATATTTCATAACTTTCTGGCTATTATATTCTATATTTGCATTTATTTTTCGAATGGTGAATTCGTATGATTCGCTTTGTTGGCTTCACCGATCTAGATTTACATTTTATTCTTCTTTGCGTTTTGTAGTGTTTTATAATGAAAAATATTTGAACCACAGACAGAATTTCTCATTTTGAAATTTACCTTCCGGTGTTTTTCCAAACTAAACTACACTTAGTCACAAAAGTAAGTATGCAGAGTGTATGTGATGATGTCCTATGAAAAAAAAACAGACCTACAATATTAATGTTTTCAAATTAACGATTTATTTCGATTACAGCAAAATCGAGCTTAATAACAAAATGAAAAGTAATTAAAAAATACAAATATTTAATTAGCAAGATGAGCTTAACTTAAAATAGGATGTAATTTACATCATAAAAGTAAGTATGCAAACAAAAACAAAGGCATTAATATTGCAAATTTTACAATTTTTCCAAAACAATTAGTAATTTGTTGGATAGACTTTGGCCTTTATAACAGCTCTCAATTTAGATGGCACTGATTTTACTAAATTTTGAGTGACAGAAGATGGTATTTTCTGCCACTCCTCCAAAAGGGCTTTTTTTTTATATCATTCTTAGTTTTGATCTCTTGCTTTCTAATTTGGCGATCGAGATAATCCCACAAGTGTTCAATGGGATTAAGATCAGGTGACTGCGGTGGGGTTTTTAGCTGTTTTCGCACGTGATATAGCAGCCATTCCCGAACAACCCGAACAGTATGTTTGGGATCATTATCTTTTTGGAAAGTGAAGGATCCATCGAGTCCCAATTTAGAAGCAATTTGGCTTAGATTATTCTTTAAAATGTTTAAATCGCGATATTGATTCATTATTCCGTCGATTATAACTAAATTTCCTACTCCAGTTGCTGCCATGCAGCCCCAAACCATAATCGAACCACCACCGTGTTTTACAGTTCCTCTCATGTTCTTTGGTTCTAGAGCTGCATTTGCTTTCCTCTAATTTTTTTGGTGTCCATCTGACCCGTGGATGTTGAATTTACTTTCATCCGAAAAAATCACGGAATTCCAAAAATTTGTGTCCTGCTTTACATTTTCTTTTGCAAAATCTATTCTCTTTTTGCGATTCACTTTGCTAACAAATGGTTTTCTTCGCATATTTCGACCCTGGTATCCTGCCTTCCGTAACACACGGCGAATTGTTTCAGGATTGCATGACTTCGCAAAATTGTTTTTCACATCAGTTATCAATTTTGGTGCGCTAATCGTCGGATTTTTTTTCACATTTCCAACAATAATTCGCCTTTCTCGATCCGTCAAAATGGGCGATCGTCCTGTTCTTGGCTTGTTTAGAGTATTTCCCTCAGCCTGGAACTTTTCTATGATTTTTTGCACTGTTGCAGGATTTTTGCCTATGATTTTAGCGATTTGTCTTTGGGACTTGCTTTCCTTATAGAGCTTTATTATTGCATCCTTTAGATCGTTTGATAATTCTTTTCCGCGTGGAGCTATTGGTGAATTGTTGATGTACTTAAAGCTCAAACTCACAAGCTTTGTAGCAGAACTTCTAAACTTATCACTGAAATACGAAAAATCACTCGAGAAGTTTCATTCAGCCTATTTAAAAGTCAAAAATTCAGAGTGCATATATACTTTTGTGATTTAAATTTCTACTGGTAGTTAACAAAATTACTCTTAAAGTTTTTTAAAATATAATGATTTAGTTTATTTTTCATTACTTTATGAGTTGAATCAGAAGCTATAAACAACACTCTCCAAAATAATATTTTTCTTATATTTATTTGAGAACTAGAGCTTTTTCACTTAAGCTATGAGTGGCATACTTACTTTTGCGACTAAGTGTATCTGTTTGAATCACTTTTAATAATGCAGCTACTTTCTAAGTGCAAATTAAAAGTGAATTTGCAAATTTCAAACGATGTATGCTTGCCTGATCTAGTCATGGAGAGCCATTATTGAAATATTCTAATTAAATATTATAAAAAATTTTATTTAATATGGCCCTACTTCCTATTTACAATCTAAAATTAATGTAAAACGGATAAGTTTAAATAATATTCGCTGAAACCTTATATTGTAACATGCTTTCTCCTACATACTGTCAGGAGCTCTCCACTGTGGTGTTAAAAGCAAATGGTCAGTCGAGACTCTCACAAGAGAGGAAGTACAGCTCAACCTGCGCTGCTCCCACAGAGAAACGTTTAGTTTACAATCTGTCATCTCGAGAGGAAATATATTTAGCGCCTCCCGGGGCATTAGTTGACCTACAGATTCTCAGCCGTTAGAGGAAGTATATTCCCTCGCAAACCTGAGTATCGGGTTTCGGCTTAGAAGTGGAATCCTTCCACGAATCTATAATTATCTGTCTTTAAAAGTGTTATATTGTATGTCTCTAATTGTATGTGTGTGGTGTTTGTGCATATGTAAATAAAGCTATCAGTTCTCCAATCTGTGCCTCAAGTATCTCAAACCCTATCACACCCAGTTACAATCTGGTTGCCCAACCTGCACACTACAATATGAGATATACGCATTTAGATTTAAAAAATATCCTTTTTCAGTTATTTTAAAATTAGAAAAATATATCTAATAAGCCATATTTTATTAAAAGGAATAGATTGATGTTCTTTTCATGTTGAAATCTTCATCTTTTCAAAATTTTTAATTAATTCCACTTATTTCCTATTAGAATTATTACGGAAAATCATTCTTATGCGAAAATGTTCATGAAAAACTGTTTAATGCTCTTCTTGCTGTATAATTTTGTTTACATTACAATTTCAAGGTATTGATAATAATAATAATTTTTTATTTGTATCTTTATATATAAAGCAAGAGATTAATGTATACAGTGGCTCCCGAAAGTTTTCCTACACTTACGCATTTGAATGAAATACTGCTCTATCTAATAATAAATTAATATTTCAGAATGAGATTTTTTTTTTCAATATATATAACTTTTTCTTAACATAGATTAAATATATTAAAACACAAGGAACTTTTTTTTTGAAAACAAAAAGTAACAAAAAAGTTACATCACAATAGAAAAAAAAAGTCCATAGAAAAAAAATCTCAACATATTTGTCAACGACATCTTACTAGGTAGTATTTAGGTCAATTACTTCTGAACAAGGTGTCCTGCAGCAATCCACAACAGCTTTAAAAGGTCTGAGCATAGAATTCACTAGGTTCTTTTGTAATTGTTGCATCATTGTTCGTCCATTCTTCCATCATTATTTTTAGTTCCGTTTTCATGTCATGTCCTGTCATGTAATGGCCGGTTGACTAGCGCTCTGGCCTTTGATACCATGGGCCTCAGGTCCGAATCCTGGCGTGCGTTTATTGGCGATATTAAAATGTCGCCGAGGCAACTGCCATTTTAGGCTTAGTATCCAGAAATTCAATATCCAGATTTTCGAGTTTAATATTATCATATTGATTCTATTTTCCTAAAATTTTCTCTGAATGTATTTGCACTTTTGCATATACTTTCTTAATAATTTGACCAAATTAAGAAGACATTCGATTTTATTGAAGCTGAGATACACCTATTCTTATCTGAAATAATTACGTAGAACCCATTTTTAAATGCCATTTTGAATTAAATTTTATGTGGATATATTATTTTAGATAATTTATGTTATGTCTTCATTTCTTTGCAACAATAATAATTTTTTTTGTATCCTTGATTAATATAAAGTAATTTACGTATAAAACTATTTTTGTTAATTTCATTTGTATTGCATAAAGAAATATAATAACGAAAGAGATGTATTTCTTACAAGAAATACATCTCTGCCTGCCATCTTGCCTGTCGTTTAGTTTATTCTCTTTCAATTCAGTATTTTTTAAGATATTTTATATTTCAATTTTGTTGTTCTATTAAAATTACTTTCACTAGCGATATGAAAATGTAATCCAAGCCAAAGTAGCATTTAAAAATTGAATATAGAAGGGTTTTCACCTTCTCGAATAGTTAATTTTTGAATATATTATTTTAAATTTCCTATTCATTCTATATTCTATATTAATATTTTTCTTAATTAATTTTAACAAAATAATATATATATATATATACATACTATTTATAAAAACAATTTATTTTTACAAAATTTTGATTTAAAAAAAAGAAATAAAATATGAACTTCAATTAAACGAAATTTCGAAATAAAATTAAGTATTTTTTTTCCAGTTTCGTAAAAAAATGATTTGCCATTTGTATGGATGCTGGATGATTGGGTAAAAATTGTTAAAAAACTACATCACATATTGAGACAAAGAAACAGTTATTTTAAAGCACCATCTTGATAATACATTGAAGTGACAAAAGTCATGGGACAGCAATATGCAAATTTTCAGATGGCAGTAGCATCGCGTAGAACAGGTATAAATGCGCAGTGCTTTCGCAGAGCTTTCATTTCTGTTCAAGTTATTCATGTGAAGAGGTTTTGACGTGATGATGACCGCACGACGGGAATTAACAGACTTTGAACGCGAAATGTTAGTTGCAGCTAGACGCATGGGTCATGCCATTTCGGAAATCGTTAGGGAATTCAACATTCCCAGATCCACTGTGTCAAGAGTGTGCCGAGAGTATGAAATTTCAGGCATAACATCCCACCATGGACAGCGCAATGGCCGACCGCCTGCACTTAACGACCGAGACCGGCGACGACAGCAAAGAGTCGTAAATTCTAACAGACAAGCAACACTGCGTCAAATAACCGCAGAAATCAATGTGGGACGTACAAGGGACTTGTCTGTTAGAACTGTGCGGGGAAATTTGGCTTTCTTGGGCTATTCCAGCAGAAGACCGACTCGAGTGCCTTTACTGACAGAACGACATCGCTTGCAGCGACTCTCGTGGGCACTTGAGCATATCGGTTGTTCCCTAGATGAATGGAAAACCGTTGCCTGGTCCGATGAGTCACGATTTCAGTTGGTAAGAGCTGATGGTAGGGTTCGAGTGTGGCGCAGACCCCACGAAGCCATGGACCCAAACTGTCAGCAAGGCACTGTTCAAGCTGGTGGTGGCTCCGTAATGGTGTGGGCTGTTTTTTCATGGCATGGACTTGGTCCTCTGGTGCGACTGGACCGAACATTGACTGGAAATGCTTATGTTCAGCTACTTGGAGATCACTTGCAGCCATTCATGGACTTCATGTACCCAAACAACGATGGGATTTTTATGGATGACAATGCGCCATGTCACCGGGCCACAACTGTTCGCGATTGGTTTGAAGAACATTCTGGACAATTCCAACGAATGATCTGGCCGCCTAGATCGCCCGACATGAATCCCATCGAGCATTTATGAGGTCTGTTCGTGCCCAAAATCCTGCACCATCAACGCTTTCACAATTATGGACGTCTATCGAGACATCATGGCTCAATATTCCTGCAGAAGACTTCCAACGACTTGTTGAGTCCATGCCACGTCGAGTTGCTGCACTTTGCCGGGCGAAAGGAGGGCCGACACGATATTAAGAGGTATCCCATGACTTTTGTCACTTCAGTGTATATCTTTACAATCAGAATAATAAAATAAGAAGTGCTGAAAGAAATTCACTATTCAAATTGTAATCTTTTAACATTTTATTTTAATACAAGGGCCTATTTTTATTTCAATCTCCAAATGGGACATTAAATAACGAACGTGATTAACAAAATGGTTTTATTACCTGGAGTCAAGTACAATACAAGTTACCAGAGCAGTAAGTGGACGTGCGTTGTCATGGATCAAAACAATTCCAGCCATAAACGCTGTCCATTCTCCAATCAATTTCTGTTGACCTATTTTCCTTGTACTTGTAGGAAACCATAAATGAAATGATCGCTCTTGTTGGAAGAATCAATTTTGGCCGCCATGTTTCCGGTTGTGCAGCTGAACTCCGATTGATGTTTTGGACACGTGCGCAGATCTGCTCTGTAAAGTTCGGCTAGTCACATGGCAGCACTAACAGAGCATTAAAAAAAGTAGTTATGCACATTAATCGAAAATAGTTAGAATCGAGAACAATTATCGAGACAAATAGTTTTTGCCTTCAATCACTATGATTATGCTACGAAATCAATTTCATCCATAAAACATATTTCGAGAAATGCCCCAATTCAATTTTTTTTAAATAGTACGAAATAATATTATTCACTAGAATAGCAATAGCCTTTAGCACGAAGCATTTGTATACAAAATTTATATAAAATGGAGGGCGAAAAACAATGCGATTTTTTAAGGAAGAAAAAGAGAATTGGTTGCAGTCGAACAATTTATTATCTCACTTTCTCCATCCACATGTTGCGGTCTGATGGCCAATTTGCTAACTCTCTGGCCTTTGGTACCATAGGCTTCACATTCGAATCCTTGGCGGTGGCATGGTTGTTTATGAGTGTTTTGAAATCCACATTAGACTGTAGGTCCCGGTCTACTTAGTCTAAAGTGTGCAAAAAATGACAGTAGAGCGACAAACCAATCAATCATTAAGTGCTTTAGAGTAATAATTATAATTGATGAATTAATTTTATTGTTGTATTGGAAATGTTTTTGTACAATGATTGTTTTTCTTTCGTGCTTTGCTTTAATTTATATAAAATACTATGTTTAAAGAACTAAACATTTAAAATTTCAATATTTGCTAAAAAAATTGTTATAAGAATTAACTACATACATTCTATCTAAGTTTATCTCTAAAGAAATTATAATAATAACATTAGAAGTAATTATTAGTAATTATAATAATAATATGAAGGTCTGATGGCCGAGTGTCTGACGCTCGGTGCCACAAGTTTCATATTTGAATCCCTGCTGTGCCATGGGTGTTTTTAGTGATTCGGAATCAGCTTTGATCCGTAGGTCCCAGCCTAATATGGCTGTAGTGCGTAGGGCTGACAACCCCACCCCGTAAAAAAAACATTTCATGTTTCGGAATCTGCCAGTAGACAGATGGCCTTGGACCACTATAGGGCTGTTGCGCCTTTGAGAAGAAGAAGAATAAGATTATAGGTAATTATTAGTAGTTATAATAATAAAACTAATTATGTTCTCATCATCAGCAACATCATTGCCGCAACAGCCCCATGGTGGGCCAAGTTTGTCTACCTTTTTATGAGGCAGGGTTGTCAGCTCTACGCACTACAGTCATATTAGACCGAAACCTACGGTTTAAAATAGATTCGAAACCATTACAAACATCCATGGTTCCGTCGGGACTCGAATTCAAAACCTGTGGCACTGAGCGCCACAGCTCTAGTCACTCTGCCATCAGGCGCCTAATTATGTTCTACCTCATCTAAATTAACTAAAGATTGCATTTTCATAAATTCCATTTTTAAAGTTAATTATGAGTTTTCTAAAAATATTGTAGTTTTTAGCCTTTTTTGAGTATACTAAAATATCTAACATTATTTAGTAAATAACTCGTGGAAAAACTTAATATCTTCTTAAATCTTTAGATCTTAGGCTTTCATGCTATCAATGCTCAGAGAAATGTAAGGAGGATAAGTTAATTATCATTTCTTATTTTTTTTCATTCTGTTCTATTTATGTCACGAAAAGTTTAACAATGAGTTGTGATGAGAGGACATTGTTTTCTGGACGACATACAGGGGATTGAGTACTATGGCAGAATACCCGAAAAACTCCTTCCAGACAGGCTACTATAATTATCGATGTGAAATGCTTGCATAGGTTCTTATAATCGCTGTCGAGTTTCCTCGTTTCTGAAAGCAATGACTGCAAACTATGATCCCTGGACCACGATTCGAGTTATTTTTTTATGTTAAATCTCTTATTTTTTGATAACCTCAAATGACTCCTACATTTTCTGCTAAAATGGGACAATTTTTAGGAAGTAGGATACAAAAATAATGCGTTGCACAAGTTATTAGTAAACAACATCAACTGAGCTATATATATTTTTTCAAAATACTACTGCGCCCAAACAGTAAGACCAATTATCAATTTAAAATTCCCTGGGCTTATGGAATTTCAATTTATTTTCTCTTTTAGGTTGCTGGCACTATCCTTGACTATCCCACTATCCTGTGTGAAATTTGACGCCAAAATATTCATTAGTGTTTGAGTTACGCTTGGCTTTGTGAGACGCTAAAACTGATTCTGGCTATTTTTGAAATGTCTGAATTAATTTAAAAAAGAATTTGTACGTATATTAGAACGTATAGAATGTTGCAGAAGGCATTCGGTGAGCATTCCTACATTGAAAAGAAATGTTTAGAAGTGGTATAAACAGTTCAAAGAAGGCAGAGAATTTCGTTGAAGACGAAAAGCCCTCTGGTCGACCATTAACCTCAACCGACGAAATTCACGTCCAAACAATTAAAGATTTGGTGCTTGCAAACCATCGATTTACAAGTAGAGACCTTGCTGATAATGTTGAAATTTCAAAAGGATCTGTCAATTCCATTTTGGGCCTCAAACACGTCAAATCTTGATTGGTACCGAAAACACTGAATGCGCCTGCTCACACTGCATAGATTCTTTGCGACTTTTTCGCCAAAAATGAAATCCAGTTCCACAACCTCCATATTCACACCGTGCGATTTCTAGCTATTCCCTAAACTCAAAAGACCACTCCAGGGACATCGTTTTGAGTCGATTGAAGAGATTCAACGTGAATCGCCGCGCGCTTTGAAGACCGGCCCTGCCGATGACTTTTTAGCATGCATTTTGAGGATTGGAAAAAACGTTGGGCATAAGTGTATTTTGTCCGGAAGGGATTACTTTGAAGGCCTAAATGGTAATGGATCACTTTAATCTGCAGATGTCTAAATGGTAATCTATCACTTTATCACTTCAGATGTCTAATGGTGCATATCGTTCGTCAAGTTTAAGAATCATTAAATTGTGGGAGTCACTGGTAATGAGAAAGCCGATGTCATGGCGAAGCGCGGGGTCGAATCCAACCAGGCGATGTTTTCACTGACATTCAGTCATATCACTGCACTGCAGCCATCGACAACTTGACAAGCAAAAGTCTGAAGGACTTGAGCAAAAGATGGAAATCCGTATGGAAGCCGTATTCCTATGTACCTAGAATATGTTGAGGCTGTCATACGCTTCCATCTTACAACCGGCTGTGACTACCAGCGGGCACACCTCCAACGCATTGGTTTGGCTTCGGATGGGATCTGCCCATTATGTCGGATATCTAATATGGACGGCGATGACCTGCAGAACTGCACAGAGCTTGTCATTGATGTGCCTGATGACATTACTGCAAAACAAAAGGAATTATTAAATCAATTGCTGCTTTCATATAGTATGTTATGTCAAATCATCCAAATTGTCTTTTACTGATATATATAATTTTAATGAGTGCCCAGCAAAAAACTCTCAACGGGGTTATGTTAGGTAAAATAATACGGATAGATTTTTTTTCCCATCCAACGAAATGAAATTATCAAAAATGGATTTGATAATTACATTTTTGTGCAGCCCTAATCACACTTTGATTTTATCATGTTTTTTTCATTTTTGATGTATGTGTAAGAGTTGTCATTATCTGAACAAGTCATATATATCTGTTTACACGCCCACAAAGGTGGAAGGTAGATTTATCACTAAATATCTGGACAAGGTAATTTGCATTGTCTTTGATACGCTTTAGCGTCTTTTCAGCTCTTAAGCGGTGATGATCCAATACTACTATCAACAAGCAGCAGATATTTCTAAACTCCGAGCCTTCCCCTATCGACGAGGTAGAGCTTTTATAAATAATTAAGTATGATTTTCTCTGTGTAGTTATCGATTCCCCTTAACTCACAATATGTGTGTGTCTCGCTGTTCTCGGTACTTTCAATATATCTCAATATTGGAAATTTGATTTATTGCTTCTTGTATTTTCTTTCATTTTTCATGCTCTAATTATAGTTTGTGTATCTTTAACTTGAGAATTTAAGACAGCAATTAACTTTATAGTAGAACGATTTAAAAAATTTCAATTATGATAATGTTGTTTAATAAAAAAAAATCTATATTTAGAAAAAAACAATTGCTATTCATTTATTCATCTGGTTAACTAGATTGAAATATAACTATACTCTAAACTTTCATATAATTAGACTCAAATATTTGGTTAACTAGACGCTGTTTTCATTTTTTATATAATATAAAATATAGAATTGAAATGGTGTTTTTTCTTTTCCTTTATAGAAAATTCAGTGAAGTGGCGTTTTTCTTATCGAGAAATCCTCTACCCTTTATGACAGCCAACCACCACATCTGATGGATGAGTTGATCGAACACACCCAGTCGAACAACCGAAACCGCTCGAAGGAAGCCTGCCGTCGTAGGAAGCGAGCTCGCCTTGGCCATGTGAGCCGAGGGGCCCCGTCGGACAGTGCTCTCCTCACATAAGAATGTTCAGGGGTGGACCTCCGACTTCTGCACAAGACAAACAGAAACAGAAGAAGAGGCTGTCCTTCAGAGATCCCGAAGTAGAAGGTCCACAGCAGCAGCAGTCGCAATTCTACGGTGGTTGCAGACCCAAGATTCCTTCCTCCAGATTCATCGACGAACAGAGAGAGAGCAGAAGCTACGAGAATTTATCGTTGGAGGTAGGTGCATCAAAAAACAACCACGTGAATTTTTCTTTTTGTTTCAAAATAACTTTTAAGGGACTTTAAACTGCTTGGTGGTTAGCACGTTCGATTAGCAGACTCTGTTCAAATTACGGAGGATATAGTAGGTCTAACACATGGCGTCCATTAATATGTTCACTCGAAATTGTTGTCTTTGATTGCCTTTAGATTTGATTTGGTTTGTCGTTCTACAATCATTTTTTGAACAATGTAGGTTAAACAGACCAAGATCTGCTTCCAATCATATTATCTGTTTAACGTGGATTCCGAATCAGTAATAAACATCCATGCCACCGCCAGTATTCGAATCTGAAGTCTATGGTAACAAACGCCAGAACGCTAGCCAATTGTCCATCAGGCTGCAACTGGCCTTTAGAGTGGGTTAATCTTGCAAGCTTCACTAGCGTTTTCCGAATAATGCTAAATCTGCCACATGTCTGCTATATCATTGAGGAATGACCAGAAGTTAAAAGCCCAATAGAAAAGTTTCAGCAGTGATACTGGGATGTATAAATGCACTCCAATCTAGATTTGGCACAGATGATAATAAAAAAATTACGTTATAAATTTTTCGGGCGCAGAACAGCGAGAGGAATTTATTATAATTTTTTTTTAAATTTTTCTTAAATAATAACATTATCTCATTTATAAACTCCTTCAGATTTATTAAATTATCTGAATAGATTTATGCAAACAATATACAGAAATATTCAGGCATATCGTACCTGTGGCCATAATTTATACATTGAAGGATCAATTAGCAGCACAAATGCAATTGTATTATACTTAAATAAAAATCGTCAATATTTACTAATCCATTAGTTAAATTTATTTTCAAAATTTTTTAATTTAATTTAAATTTTTTAACTATGCCTTTTTAGAAAAACTAAATTTATATATAAAAAGTTGAAAAAAAATCAGAACTTTATGTCTATTTTAAACCTGCAACTTCTTAACCACACTATTGCACACTCTTTTTTTTTTTTTTTTAAACTTTTCATGATGATTAGAGATCTTAATATCATGTCGGTCTCCTATGTACATTTTTTACTTCAGAAATTTCACTATTTTTTACCTTCCTTTCTTCTACGAATTTCCGGACAAGAATAAACAAGATCTCCAAATGCCTAATCGAAGGAGCAGGCTTCTCTCCTGAGAGTTAATTTTACCTCCTCCTTTCTTTCCGTAAATATAAACCACAGCATCATGTTGCTCCACTTCTTCACAGAGTAAATTAAGCCTTGACCCGCTTCGTCAGAGAAAAGTATTTCGATAATGTACCGCAACAATGCTTACTTAAGCTCCAAACTGAATTATGTCATTACGTTAACCCTCTCAAAGAGAGTGAAGAGCAAAGGCAGTGTTTGTGAGGTTTCTGAACACAACGTTTGATATATTTATTTATTCGTAACTTGATCATTAAAATAGAATACGATCCCTTAAAAATTACTGCATTTAATTTTATTTTATTTAAATTTTGAATTTAAAAAAAATTAAAATTTTATCATTAAAGCTTCAGCTATTGATAAATGAATTTGTAATAATCAAATTAATAAAATTATTGACGAATTTATTACTTTTATTTATTTATTTTTGTGAAGGTTAGTTTTAAATTCGAAAAAAAAGCTGTGAAAAGTAATCAAATATTCGAAAATAAAAAAATCTTATGAATCTATACTATTACCTTAAATATAAATAAATTTGATTTAAATTCTATTACTTCAATTTCCTGCTATTTAATTTCTCTGAAGCTATTATGTCGAAATTCTGGAAAGTTAATTAACGCTATTTAATAAAAATGAATTGTAAAAATCCCTTGAATAAAAATTATTTAACTTAACTTTTCTTGTGCAAAAATTCGTGCAGTATGTCGTATTTGTTTTATGTTTATTTTTTATTTTTTAGCTTCAGAGTTAATCATAAGTAATACGATTGTTCGCCTCAAAGACAGTAGGGCTAGTGATTAATACTTCATGCTTATAAAATATTTTTCTCGGTATGGGTAACTATAATATATAATAAGTCTTTATCATTATATAAGAAAGTATAAATATGACATAGATTCTTGGTAAAATCGCAGAATAGGGATCATTGGGATTTGGCGTCAAAAATTGTTTTCGCCAAAGTGCTCCAAGCAACGGGTTGCGATTGTGAGCGAAGTGAATCGCAAACAGTACAAGAAATGCGAGTTACCACATTTGGCGACTAATAGCCCAGTCAAAAAAAGTCGCCAAATCCCAAGGGTCCCTATTTTGTGATTTGGCCAGATTCTTTTCCAGTAGCCCCTTTGCTTCTTGACATTTTGCCCAACAACGAGCGAAACTTGTAGATCACTTTATTAAAGGATCTTCACTTCAGTGTTTATTGCTGATCCTTGGTACCGCTGCAAATGAAACAAATACTACCAAAAATGGAATCGTTGGATTTTTATCATGTGTGAATATGGTGGTTTCCTGGTTAGAGGTCCGTAGTATCTCCAAAAAGGAAGTCATAAAAAGTGGTTATAAAATAAATAAGTGACAGTATGAGTTATTATTTAAAACAAATTAATCTCCAAGCTCAATACGAGAAACCTTCATTTCAAAAACTTTTATTTAAAATAAAGGCTGATTTTCACATGATTTTTAAAACTGGTATGAAATATTTGTTGCTAAATCAAACGATTGACCAATATCAAGTCACGTGATCTGTAGTTCCTTTTGAATTGTCTGCCTCTCAAAATATATTGTTTCAATATTCTCAAAATAGTGTCTAAAGAACAGTTCATGTATATATAACTTAATTAAACCATCTCTTAACAGACTTCTCTGTCTCAATTTGGAAATAACTCCTGTAGTAGTTGAACACCTGCTTCATCATAAAATTCTAGTTATTAAATTTTGTTATATTACTATCGCAATTGAATTTGATATTCTTATGGGCATTCTGCACTTTAAGGTATCAATATAGCCAAGTCTCTTTTCCGGGTTAAAACGACAGTACTTTGTTTCTGCAGAAACCATTTTGTTTGTTGAAAAGGGAACTTGGACAAAACCGTAAGGAGAAAAAATCGCCAAATAAACAAGTGAAAACCTTAAGTGCAGAATTCCCTTTCTTTTTTAGAGAAGATAACATCAAAGTTTGAAAATTACCATTTTGAAAAAATTGAATTTGACATTGTAGTCAAAATTCAATTTTAATTATGAATTATATCATTGAAGTATATTGTTGATATATATATATATATATATATATATATATATATATATATATATATATATATACATATATCGCATTGTACTTATACTTTTTCTTTTTAATCTCTTCTGCTTTTTTTTTTTCAAAAAACAACATATTTTCTTTTGAAAGACACACACTACATGGTACTTCAAAGCGCATCGTATTTAACGCAAAAAAATTTTACTATATATTTTTCTATGCTTTTACAATATATTGAATTATACAATTTATTATATATTTTAATTCAGAGAGTACCAATTTCTGCAAAAAGGCTTTTTTTTTATACTCAGATATAATGTTATTAACATTCTCAAAGGGTTATGGATGTTACTATTTCAGACTTTTTCTCAGTACATTTAGAAAATAGAGATTATGAATAATTCAGCATATAATTTCCGTGACTATTATATGAAAAATTATTATGATGTTTAATAATTTATTCTGCTGATGGCGTGACCTGGTAGATGGCTCATGTGTTTCCGAACAAAAGAGATTGGTTTCAAAGGGAAGCTAAACCAAAAGCTCCTATGCCTTTGCTTGGAATAGTCACGATATACCAGTTGGCTAATAGTTATTTTGTTGCGTTTCAAAAAGTGGAAGGATTGTACCTCCTTACGGAGAGAGATCCCATCTGGGTATTCTTTTAAATGTGTAGTGTGAAAATGTAGATGCAATGTGGCAAGCCCCCGATGTGCCAACCTGGGTAACCCTGAATCTGCTTTATATATGCCGATCTAGGGATGAATGAGTCTCAGGTCAAAATACTCGATATTCGAAAACTACATTTATTTATCGTCTGCTTTCCTTTCACGTTACAAAATTATTTGAAAAGTAGTAACAATTGTCGGTTTGTTTCTTCTTTTTCTTAGCGTAATCCTGGCGGTGGCATGGATGTTTGTGAGTGGTTCGGAATCCATGTTAAACTGTAGGTGCCGCTCTAATTAATCCAAAGTGTGCATAAAATGACCGTAGAGGGACAAACAAAATCTTCATTGGCTCAACAAACCCCATGGTGGGTCAAGGCCGACTACTGACAGATTTCGAGACAGGGTATGTTTTCTTTTTACGGGGTAGGGTTGTCAGCCCTACGTTTAACATTTTACAGTCATATTAGACCGTGACCTACGGTTTAAGGTGGATTTCGAATCCCTACAAACATTCGTGGCACAGTCTGGGACTCGAAGCCCGTGGCATTGAGTGCCAGAGCGCTAGTCCCTCGGCCATCAAGCCCCCCATCTGTTTGCTTACATTCATTAAATTTAATTCTCTCCTAATCAGAAATTCACCAAAAGCTGTAAAGCATGAAAGATATTGAATCAGATATTATTTTTCAATAATAATCATTCTTTTTTATCTTTTAACAATCTAAAGCATTAAACCGTGAATGAAAATAATCATCTTGGGAACACAAAAAGCTGTCTATGGTTACTGCCTAACAATGTTTCAATGTATAATACCTGATAATAATCAGCGTAACTGAGCACATAGCAGGAAACCTGACGCGCTTGAACGAATTTCACGAACTGATTATGATTCGTATCATTTCTTATCCGTTAGCATTGGCTTTCCTTATCTAAGCAAGTTTCACACCAAAGATTATTTTTCTCTACAATATATTTCTATTCACACACTATATTTCTATTAAATTCTTATACTAACAATATATATATTTATATTCAAACTTTATTTAAAGTTTAACGAGTGTTGTAGCTCCAAAAATACTTTTATTAAAATAACTTTTTTTTTTCAACCAATATAACTTCGTCGAGTCAGTAGAAACTGCATCAGAGAAAATTTCTTCCAGCGAAAAAAAGCTAACTCCCCCAATAATTAAATCTCCTAATGACCGGCTTATATTTATTGTTCGAGCACTCTAATAATAAAACTTTTGCCATAAATCTTTCTCATGAGCAAGATAACAGCTGAAGTTTTGAGCAAACACATTCGTTGTGAGTGGCATTGTTGTGAGGGGGGAGAGAGCATGTGTCTCGCAGTTTATGCATGGCACAAAAAAAGATACACGTGTTTTCAAGATTCGGGGTAGCCAGTTTTGTTTGGTGACATTCCTCACTCCGTTCTCAGCCAAAGACATTTCTCATGTCTCGCTCGTATTTGGCATCTGGCCATCTCGTAATTTTCTTACTTTTTTTACACATTCTTTCGAGTACCTTTATTAAAAACCTGGTCTTTGTTATTTTAAATTAATGAATATGCAGCTATACCTTGAGCAATTTCGTTTCAGGATCGAGTTCGTAAGTCAAAATGCTAATATCTTAAATCGATTTTTTCCATTGAAATAAATTGAAGTGAGATCAATACAATCCACCCTCTAGATTCTTATAATAAGGTATATATATAATGAATAAAGGTATATATATAATGAATGAAGTATATATATAATGAACAAATATTGCATAAAAACAAAATAAAACCAAATATATATATATGTAAAAGAGAATCAAAAGAAGGGTATAAATGTCGGCAAAGTCGAGGTAATGTATTTATAAAAAAATTTTACATGCAAGCAAAATGTATACTATACTATATATGTATACTATACTAAAAACTATACTAAAACTATAAAAAAACTATACTAAAAAAACTATAAAAACTATACAAAATGTATACTATACTAAAAACTAGGAATATATACTATACTATAATATAATATATACTATATACATGTAAAAGAGAATCATTATACACTCATGACATAACACACTAAGTACACTTTGTATGGCATTGTACACTCATGTCCATAAATTAAGGATAATTCAGAATCACACAGAAATTGAACTCTGAAATAAAAATTTCACCTGTAGAATTATCACACACATCTTGAAGAAGAATACGCAAATTACAGGAAACCACCAGATGGCGCGGATTGTACGTCACAATGACGAGAGTGTAAGAGACGGGTATATGAGGAATGGTGGCAAAGAAGTAAAATTGTTCACAAGCGCTTTAAAAGCCTTTCAGTACAATAACCGCATAGTTATGGCACAAAGGAAGCATTTGGATGATTTTTTACGTGGTAGAATTATCGGACGACTGGAATGTGGACGTACCCAGCTGGAAGTATCCGAGGCACTTGGAATCGCCCAGAGTGTCATCTCCAGGCCTTGGCAATGATTCCAAGATGATGGTAATGTGAGTAGATATAACAGCACAGGTCGCCCCCGAGTTACAACGCCGAATGAGGACCGGTATTTAGCAGTTACTGCCAAAAGAAACATACGGAGCACAGCATCAGACCTGTCTCGTCAGCTCTCTTCAGCTACCGATACGACAGTTTCAAGGCAGACCGTGTACAGACGCTTAGGGCACATTGGTCTATATGCTCGTAGGCCTGTCAGATGTGTTCCACTTACCGCAACTCACTGTCGCCTGCGATTAACCTGGAGTAGAGAGCATGCATTGTGGACACCGCAACAGTGGTCTGGTGTGATGTTTTCCAACGAGTCCAGGTTTAGTTTGCAGTCTGATTCTCGCTGGACTTTCATATGGAGAGCGCCAGGTACCCGTTACCACCAAGAGAACACCATTGAACGACACCGTTACGGTGGTGCAGGATGGCTCGTTTGGAGAGCAATTATTCTTGGTTCCAGAACTGACCTGCCTGTTCAGAGTGTTACGATGACAGGCCACATCTATCGGGATGTCATTCTGGAACAACATGTACGTTTGTTTCGGGGCGCCATGGGTGCTGAATTTCTGTTTATGGATGGCAACGCCCGTCCTCACCGTACGAACATTGTAGACGAATGCCTTCAATTGGAGGATATCACCCGTATGGATTGACCAACATATTCACCGGACTTGAATCCAATAGAGCATGCGTGGGATATGCTTGGCCGACGAATTGCAGCCCGTCAACCCCCTACCACCTGTCAACCGGAACTTCGGAGGGCATTGCTTGATGAGTGGTGTAATATTCCCCAAGATCAGATTATCATATCCCTTATCATATCCATCGACATCAAGGGAGCGTTTGATTCACTGTGGTGGCCCTCTATCATAAAGACCCTAAAGGATGACAACTGCCCTCAAGATCTACTAAATATTATTTGTGATTACCTACAAAACAGACAAATTGAATTCAACCATGGAAATAGGAAAATCATTCATGATCTACAAAAAGGCTGCCCACAGGGATCATGCCTCGGCCCTTTCCTGTGGACAATAATAGCAAAATCTTATCTTAAAAGAAACCTGGGAAGAGGATGTAACGTTACAAGCCTTTGCTGACGACTTTATATTCATAATAAGCGCCAGCAATAGAAGGTCGTTGGAATTAAAAACTACAACAGCTCTCAAAAATTTCAATCCTGGGCGTTAAAAGAAAAACTACAGATTTCAGGACAAAACACAAGCAATTGTATTTGGGAAAAAAAGGATCGTTAAAAGAAACCAATCTTGAAATTTGGCAACTGGTCAATAAAATGCAACCCAACACTCAAATATTTAGGAGTTATATTGGATCACAATCTAAGCTTCCTCCCTCACATTCAACATTTGAAAAGTACCCTCCTAATTCAATCTAATAAATTGGCAACCATGTCAGGTAGAGGATGGGGTATCAACCCCAAATTCACCAGACTATGGTACAAATCGGTGGCGGAGCGGATCATATGCTACGCAGCTTCAATATGGGCTGATAACATTACAATAAGGAAAATCAAATTACTCAACTCTATACAGAGACAATTTGCTTTAAAATTACTAACGCGTATAGAACTTCTCCAACCTCAGCTTTGCTAATTCTAAAGTGGACTAGAGCCGACCTACCTGGTAGCAGCAAAGGGAAGCCACATTTACAAAAATCACACGGCTCAAAATTAATGCATCTTTTCATCATCACACATATCAACATAATGATTTTTCAGAATCAATTTCACAGTGGAGCGAACCTCCATGGGCCAAACCATCACAAATTTTAAAAAATACAGAACAAAGAAACAATGATCTTCACATTTATACAGACGGATCGGAAATTGGACAATAGGGTAGGCTCAGCCTTCGTAGTACATTTGCAACAAACGAAACAGAAATTCACACATGGCAAGAAAGCCTTCAAGGCCACAAATCAGTATTCCAAGCTGAACTTCATGCAATCCTCTACCCTTTAATATGGCTCATAAATACTAACTATAAAAGAATTAACATCTTCACGGACAGTTATTCATCTCTCACAGCCATCAACAGATTTTTTAACAAAAATAGTCAGGTTCAAGATATCAGAAATCTTTTATACAATCAACAACAAACTACCTGTAGCCTATTAGATTTCAAAGCACATGTCGGCAACAAGGGTAACGAACGTGCCGACTTTCTTGCCAAAGAAGTTTATCAGCAAACAATACATCAATCCCAATTAAAAGGCCCAACAAGCCTACTGAAAGAGAACTAAAAATTGAATAGCCTCATGATCTTCAAGTAAGAAAGAAAACACTCCTCAGCTTACAGGAAGAAGAACCCATCATTTTTCCAACAGTGTCAACGAAGATGTCCATAAATACATATCTAAACCACTTTGTAACGGGACATGGTCCCCTTCCGCGTACTATACAGGTTCAATATTAAAGATACGGACAGCTGCATTTGTGGAATTGAAACTGGCACGCCGGAACACTATCTTCTCCTGCTCTTTAACAGACTCAAATCACGTTCTCAACCAAATCCAGATACATATGCAACCTGGGCACAAAATGCAGCATTTTTCAAAACAGCAAGGAAAAAATTATTAAAGTGATGGACTTTGTAACCCATAATATAGACTACATTACACAATAGAAACAAAAAGCATGTTCTTAATCTATTATTGTATCTATATCCCCTAACAGCTTGTATGCAATACCATACACAGCCATTTCCTTTAAATAATTGTGTTAACAATTTTATATGTAATGTAAATATCAGTAATCTTTCTCTTAGTTATCTAATTTTTTGTTTTGATTTTCTATAATTTAATTAGATTTCTATAGTTTTAGTAGAGTGATTGCTGCCTAGATGGCCATAAATGTGCTATTCGCCAGGAATCACCTCAAACAGGCCCCTAAAGCAAGAGTTCCTAGAACTCACGATTGAGAAACCGTTCTGACGTGTTGATATGCACCAGACAACTCTCAAAGCGGAACGGACACTTGGCGTTATCACTGATTAACAACAGTGAACTCAGCCAAAGGGCTGCTTGCGATACCCAGAGGGTTTATCAATCCTCCCTTCCGTAGTTGTGCAACCAACACTGAAATCCCCGTTAATTCGGGAAGGCCAGTGGCACTCCTGCGGCGTCTAAGATCAGATTAATAATTTGATACTCAGCATGCCTAGGTGTTGTAAGGCCTGTATTGCATCGTCCGGGAGACATACTTCATATTAACCATCATACTAACCATGTTATACTGTTTTTTTGTAAATAGGTTCTTTTTTGAAATTTGCTCCAGGGAGTTAAAATCGCAATTTTTATTAATTATGTCAAAAATATAGCATCTTTTTTGCTCTTTACCTTTTGTTTAATAAATAGACTTTACAAATAAGTCAAATTTGTTTTGCCTATGTCTCTTTCTTTGCCTGAACTTCATTATCCTTAATTTGATGACATGAGTGTATTTATAAAAAAAAAATGCTGCATACAAACAAAGTAAAACCAAATATATAAATGTAAAAGCGAATCTAAAGAAAGGAACAAATGTCAGCAGAGTCAATTAGTGTATGGTAATGTATTTACACAAAAATGCTGCATACAAACAAAATAAAACCAAATAGTATGTACATGTAAAAGTGAATCTAAAGAAAGAAACAAATGTTGGCAGAGTCAATTAGCCTAAAGTAATGTATTTATAAAAAAAACACATACAAACAAAATAAAACCAAATACATGAAAAGAGAATCTAAAGAAAAAAATGTCTGTGAAATCGGTTAGTGTATGGTATTAATTTTTTTCTTTTTCCACTTTTGTTTAGCTTAGCATTCTTCTTCGCTATTTTTCCCCGTGTTTTTTTTCTAATCCAATAGAAACCTGTATCCATTCAATAGAAACCTGTCCAAAAAGCATTGTTTCTAATAACCATGAAAAAATTTTAAAAAAAGAAAGAAAAAAATGGCTTTGTAACATGGCTCATCTCATTTGCTAACTGCTTATTTATGTGCGCTTGGCAGGAATAAGATAATCAACAGCTTCAAAGTTTGACAGAAGAATCCCGACTCATCCTTCTTTCCTGTGCTAAGTCAGAATAAAGTAGCGGGGAGTCGAACCAAAAATTTCCGACTGCTGACTACAGACTACTGAGTCGAGCTTTTTGCATGCCTCCTGACTTTTTTCCATAATTTTATCTACTTCTATGACCTTTACTGATGAATTTAGAAGAATTTGTGAAATGAATTCAATGGCTTATATCGAATTTATATATTTATAAAAACTTTGCTTTCATAACAAAGTATTTTTATATCACTTTATGCAAGGAATAGCACAGTTAAAGCTCTATTAACTTTAAAAACAGCGGAATTTTTTAAAAGAAAAAAAAAAGGTTATATTGTATAATCATATAGGATGATGCATCTTAATATTTGCGAAATATTAGATACATAAATAATATATTAAATTTTTTGAATGGCGCATTAAAAACTTTAAAGATCATTATTTTTAATTTTTTATTTCTTATAATTAGATAATGAAATATTAATAACTACCTTTACGGTCTTATAAATTAATAAGTTTTCATGTATTTATGAGACACCATACGAATTGCATAAAAAGCATCAAATCTCAAGTTTCGACTTCTTTTTTTTTTTCCATGTGAGTTACTACATTTAATATAAATTTTACGTAAGTTGTTAAATGTAAGAAAGAGAGAAGCATTTTTCAGTGTGTCATCCGAGTTACCTTTGCACATCGCTCACTGAATAATCCCTTTTTTTTCTTCCAGGATCAAGCTTTGCAGATAGCTCAGAACGTAGGCAGCGCATTTTCCGAGCTCTCTCTGCAGGAACTCAATCAAACGGACTTCTTTGACATTGATAACTCGAGAGCAGAAATTGAAGATAAACAAGCGGAGGCATTGATAAATGGTGAGCTTCCCTTAATATCCCCTTCCCCTTGGCTTTCCTCGCCGAGCGACTTATTACAATAAATAAATGGCGCTGGTGCACTTTTTTTTTTATATATAAAAAGTTCTTTCTTTTTTCCTAATGAAGAAATAGAAAAGAAATTGTTATAAAATTTCTTCACTTTAACCAATTTTTACCAATATTTGAAGAATTTCATAATCTTCCAATAGGAGAAAATTCTCTTCCAATTTTAAGAAATCACGAGAAAATCCCTAAAATTTTCTCTTAGGTAGAAACCCTAAAAAAATCCCTAAAATTTCTCTTATGAATAGTAAATATATATATTTTTTATCATGGTGAACTACTGGGACTGTTATAAATCACAAAGACAAAAAAAATTTACTTATTTTATTTGATTAAAATAAAATTTAAAAAAAATTCTATTTTATGCAGAACTATTTGCTTTAAAGGATTATTTCTATAAATTTCTCGATATGCAGTTTTTTATCTTTGATAAAGATTTCGCACTTGATACCATATATAGGATCTTGTGATCTTTTGTCACATTCAATAACTGTAACCGTGGCAACCGACTCAGTTCATTTCATTTTATCAGAAAATGCAGATAGAAACCTTCCGTTGCTCAATTTATTCAAATACTCTTTAAAAATTAACTAATTAATTAAATTAATTAAATAAGAATCTGCTACATTAATTTTCAGTCATGTAAATTTTTTTCTTAATTATAGATTTTAATATTTAATATAATTCTTAATTATTAATAATAAATTTTAGAACCATCATTAAATAATATGGGTGACAGTCGTCTAACTATATATTGAATTTTTCCTATTATTAACAGAATGATATTATATTGGTGCATGTTTATTGCATATGCAGGATAGACAAAAATGTCTTGTTGAAAACTGCAAATTATCATGTGTTGTTATTATTTGTTGCCAAGACTACAATCAATAGTTAATAAATTTCTTTCACACAAAACGAATGTTTCTTTATTAATATTTTATATAGATACCATTAATGTCATACAGATATTTTCTTTTAAATATTTTAGTACATAATTTTCCTTTTATTCTCTTCCCCTATAAAATACATTTCATTGTTTCATTAATGAATTTCCTTATAAAATTCAAAGTAAAAAAATTAGAAACATTTATTTCTTGTTACGTTTAAAAATTTAACAAAGTTCAATAAAAATCATAATTATTTCATATTTTGTTATTCATGTAAGTATAAAAATTTACATTGTAGAATGAACAGCCTGTTAGCAATTCTACCAATAAATCAGCATTGTAAACATTGCATAAGGAAATAAGTAAAACCATTACATTAGGAAATACCATTCATAAATAAAGAAGACCTAGTGTTTCGTTTTACTGAGAAAAGACACACAGTAACAAACTAATAACATTTTCAGACTTAAAAAGTTCAAGGCTTGATTAGTGAAGTTTATTGTGTTTACACGTGAAAAAATATGTGATAAATAATCCTTGCCATGGAGTAGTTAAATTTGGAGAGTGAAATGCTTGTTGTCACTAGAGGAATGCCTTTTTTCAAAAGTATAATTTCATTTCAAAAAGGAATAATTTTTAATCTTCTGTGTTTTTGTAAGGAAATTTATAGAAGTAACAATTTTGATGTTTGATTATGTACTGAAATGGGATGACCAATGATGAAAAAATAAGACATTTATAAGAATATGATTGAGTACTGATTGACTTAACTTCATTATGATTCTTTAACATCGTTATGATTGACTTAGCTTCATTATTTAAAAAATTCAATACATATATTTTAATTAATAACAAACAAAACATTTTTCAAAAATAAGCAGACAGACTAGCAGAGATAGCTGAAACTATACAGGGTAACAAAAACTTTTATGAATCATTTTTGATGCTTTCATATGCTTTAATACTAGTCCAAAAATTAGCGATGTGTCTCAATAAGACAACCTTTGGCACAGTAGATTTGTCTACTTCGCTTTGGCCATGATTTCAATGGCTGTAGTTCCATTTCCTCAGAAACCTCACTTCACCTTCACTTGTAATAGCTTTTTTAAGAGTTCTAAAGGTTTGAAACTTTCCTCTTGTTTAGTTCCTTTTTTAAATATCACCCACAAAAAAATATTCACATGGTGCAATATTAGGACTGTTTAACATTTATTAATAAGCCCTTATGAATCGTACTTTCCCCTCAGTGAGGAATTTCAACGTGTTTTTAGCAGTCTTCGTAGGTGCCGACTCTTGATGAAAAACTCCTTCGCCATTTGTATGCATTTTGATAAAATCACCTTACAAAAAAGGCCCCAAAAATTTTTGAATGTAATAATTTCAATTGATTTTAGCTCCTGGCTGCACAAAACGAGATTTATTGTTTCCATTTGCAAAAATACTCTTCAGGTGGGTTTTCGAAATTGTTAAAGAATTATGTATTGCTTGTTTTTGCCTCTACTTAGGTATTGGACTCTAGATTTTAGTTTTTATCTAAGACAAAGATCCAGGCCTTGTCAGTTGCCACTACTTTTCACCATCTGTCCCTTAGAAGAAACTAGTAGAGGGACCATGGACGCTGGCTTCTTACTTGTATAGATTTATCACTTAGATGATTGCACTTGGGTTTTTTTTTTCTGCATTTTTTTCTTTAAGGTGCGTTTTATTTAATAGCTCAAGACTTGTTGACTTATGTTTGAAGCATTGCGTTGGAGGATCAATTTTATAGGCCATCTTAGTGGAGCCCTGCACCATAGGTTTGTCAGTCGAATCTTCAATATACCTTTTAGAGTGCCTAATTCTACTGATGTTACTCTCATTGATAATCACTTTTTTTGAAAGCGACTTTGAATCTCTCTATGGTTCCACAGAACTTGTGAAAAATTGAATTCGACCAATTAAAGTTTTATCAAATTTCCTTAAAGGAGTGGCTTTGATTAAAATAACAGTCAAAAAAATTAATTATCAATACATTTGATTACATAACAATGTATTATTTAAAAGGAAAACGTTTAAACTTATAGTGGCAGCTAACGTCAAAAGTGATCCCTAAGATTTTTTTGTTACCTTGTATATCGTTAACTTTTGTTAATTTAATTAAGAAAAAAAAATGTCAGCAAAAACTGCAAAACTACTCAGAGAAAAATTGAAGGAATATGTAGTTATCTTATAAATTCAACTCAACATTTCACTAGTAGAGAAGATAGAAAGCCTAATATAATCCTTTAAAAACTGAACATGGGTTTGGTTACCTTTAATATCATCAGTCTGAGTAATCAGCGCAATCATCAAACCGGGATAAGAGCTAAATATTTAACAATTTATAGATTTAAATTTAATTTTAAAAAACGAAGAAAATTCGGTAATAATGATTCCAGAGAAAAAAAATTGGACTTCTAAATGTTATGACTTTTAAATAATGACGGAACATACACACATACATTTTTATATAACTCAAGATAATTCCAATTCTTAAAAAAAAGGCAATATTTCTCTGATTAATTATACACACGTGCATTTTATATAACTCAAGATAATTCCAATTCTTAAAAAAAAGGCAATGTTTCTCTGATTAATTATACACACATACTTTTTAATATAACTCAAGATAATTCCAATTCTTAAAAAAAAAAGGCAATCTTTCTCTGATTAATTATAAATCTTCCACTGCTTCAGATTGCTTCCTGACTGAAAACACATCTTATAATAGAAGTTATCCATTACAAAGCTTGCGCATCTCAACCGAAGATCAAGAATATCTGGATGATCTGAGTCCACCACTTCACAGCTATAACATGCGGGGCCCGACCACTGAGGTATCCTTAAAAAGTTTATTATTATTCTGTGAGCTTATGTATCACTGACGAATCTTTGAATCTGTTTAACCTGTCTTCTATAACTTTTTTTTTCCTTTATCATAGACATTCTTACTGTGAAATGTAAGTCATTATACTATTTTACAGAAATTTTAGCTGAAATTCTCATAGTTATATTAAGAAATAGCTTTTTCAATTCCTTCTATTAGCTCACACTCTCCCTATATATATATTGTTCAAATTTTCAATCTTTAATAAAATACTTTTTATTCATCCACTCAAGTTCAAATACATTTTTTTTAAACTTGTAGTGGATGACACTGGATGTTAATACAGTTTTTCAAAATATTAATTCTTCAATTAAATTTTATTAATTAATTTTAGTTTTTTTTAGATTTAAGTTGCATGTATCTATCCATAGATGGCGCCAGATAAGCTTAAAAAATGAATGAAATTTATTTATAAAGGACTTTCTGCAATATAATGAAAAAAAGGAGAAATTGACTTTAAAATTTTTTTTATTTAAATTAAAACATTAATTAAAATTAAAATTAAAACATTTCTAAAATAACATTTGTTCATTTTTGTCAATATAAATACAATCCATTTTGTATAAGGAATTTCATGTTTTACATTTACCTTTTTTTTAATGCATGTGCAAGATTTTAGTTTTAAAAAAATCAATATATCATTCACTTTTCAAAATTATGTTATACAAACTATACTACCAAATTCAAAAAGAACCAAACATTGAAATTTTCAGATGTAAAATTGAAATTTTTAGTCACTTAAATATCCCTAAAATTGAACTGTTAAGTTGCAAAGCTACAGATTTGTGAAAACCAAGGGCCATATATTCCCTTTAACTTATGTGAGGGTCATCAAAAATAAAACTTGACAGCTAGCGTGATATCTTAAAAAATATGATACAAATATGTTATTAAAAAAAGGGAAAATTTTAATTAGAATATTTAATTTGAAGCCTAATAAAACATTGAATTAATTGCTTTAAAATTTAGTTCGATTTTTGTGATAATGAAGCTCAAAATGAATTTTAAATTTTTGTTATTTATGATATTCCTAATATTGGAATTGTTCGCAGTCAGAATTATAAAGTTTTTTTTTTCTCACATACACTTTATTATACGTATCAGTCCTATTTTCGAACATCCATTTATAATTGTTTGTGACAACACAACTCAAGATATTTAATAAGTTGTTTCTATTAAATTTATTTCATATAATGTCACAGTTTCACGACTAACAAAGTTCAGTCTGCAATGATTGGAGAAAAATGACAAAATAGTTCTTCCTAAATAAGTTAAACAATAGTTTTACATTTTAGAATAAAAAATTAGCTGTGCTTTAAGTCTGATATTAGAGAGTTTTTGCATAACGTTTTTTTATCGTTCGATATTTTCCTTCCTAGCGCGCATGCTCATAGGAAACATTGTACCTATTGCGCCTGCATATCTGTAATACTGCACTACTGAGCTATTCCTATGAGCATGCGTGCTAGGAAGAAAAAAAATATCGGACGATGAAAAAAGTTATGCAAAAACTCTATTTAAATATGAATATTTGCACTGAACTTTTCAGAGGGTTTCTTGGAATTTTAAAAATACTACCTACCATCGTACTTATTAAAATGAATTGACGTATGATAACACAAGTTACCCGCAAGACTCCGGAGGGCCATTTGTGTGGCTGCTATCGTGGCAAAATCGCAGAATAGGGGACGGTGGGATTTGGCGTCAAAAATTCTTATCGCCAAAGTGCCACAAGAAAAGGGTTGCAATTGTAAGTGAAGTGAATTGCAAACATTACAAGAAATCCGGGTTACCACATTTGGTAACTTATCGCTCAATTGATACCACAAAAAAGTTGCCAAATCCTAACGGCCCCTATTTTGCGATTTGGTCACTGTCTTTACTGCCTTGCCTGCTTTTAAGGCTCGGATTAGGTTTGCCTAAATTATAGCTGGAGATAAGATTATCAGATACTGTGGATCTTCAGACATCGTGCTAATGAGACTGTTTTTGACCGCAGAGCAGCGAGCAGAACCCCTACCGCAACAGCAGCAGCATTCCACCCTTGGAGCTGACGGAAGAGAAGCACCCGAGCAACGCACACCACCAGATCCAGCTCCTGCGATACCAGTTGGACCAACAGAGCCAGCAGACACAGCTCGCCCTCCATCAAGTACAACTTCTGACGGACCAAGTGGAGGCGGAGAGTGCTGCCAGGAGAAAGGCGCAGGTCTGTTGAAAACGTTTTCGAATGAGTACTTTTTTTAGGTGAAGCTGTTTCCTCATTAAAATGCGTGAACTTTCCACCGATTTGGGAGCAACGCATGCAAAAATTACTTGTCAGCTTTATGGGTAACAACATTTCCGCTCGACCTAAAATCGGTTTTTGGTAACGAATGATAAGATTTACAAGCTTCCAACTTCGCTCGTTAATGGAAGAAAAAAAGAAGGGTTGTAAATTTCGAGTTCAAAATTAAACATCTTAAGATAGACGAACATTTGGGCGAATGTTTCAAATCTGGATGCGACTTAACAAAGAAACTTACTAAGACCCTTTAAATCAAATGCACATGTACAAAGTCGCATCTGAACGCAAATCCAGAACTGAGAGCGCGTGTGCAAGTATCCGTTTGTTCATGGCGTTGCTGTTTGACCTTGATAAAGCTCTTGTGGTGGGCACGAATTTGACTGTCCTTTTATTATTGCGAAATTCTGCATAGTGATAGAAAATAGATTCTGGGTGTAGTGATTTTTCCCTCGCCCATGAAAGATGACCGAGCATGCGTTGAGAGTATCGTGTAGATATTTAAAGAAATAAAATATAATTATTTCTAACATATTCTTTAGCACTATATGGAGGAAGTATATTTTTATTAGTGTGATATTTGAATGTTGTTTCAAGGAACTAATTAATTTTTTTGGAAAGAAAGGAAGTTTTTAAACATTGCAAACTGGCATACTCTCTCCTATTGGTGACTTTTTTTTTAATGTGTAGTAGCCACCTTTATCAGTCCAATAGTTCTTCTACTAAACTGCGTATCATTCTTGTGGGTAAATCAAGTTACAGATGGTTCTGAATTGTATAAGTTTAATTGTGGTCATTCAGTACATTAAATTTGATGCTCGCTCTATTGGTGTTGTTGGGGATTATGATCTTGATTATCTTCCACTGATCACAATGATATGTATATTTATCCGATATACTTAAGGCGTTAAACTGTGCTGTGGGAATACCTGCCTCACTCGCATAACTAAGGTCGGGAATTCTGGCGAGTGTTCCCCTGCAGCTGCAATTTCAACTCGGAAAAAACCCCAAATAAACAAACGATCTGCTGTCATTTAGTAAATCATAAATCTTTTAATGCGGCGCAAAACCGATGTCACGTGGGAAGATATTTCACGCACACCTATTCACAAGAATCAAAAGGAATATCTTTTTTATTTTCTTCCTAATTGGAGAGAACCGATTTTTTTCCCCGCGTATTTCGTCCATTTTCAAGTCTGAAATTCCATATGTAGACATTTTTCATTAAATAAAAAGCTTGAGTTTATATTTTAATAAAAATTCATTTTCAGTGTTTTTTTGTATTTTTTCAAAGCGACTCTATTTGAGTTTTTATTTTGTTACCATGAAAAGCCGTGTTTCGGATGATTTCCGAATGGAAAAAAAGTTTGGTCACCTAAGATTCATGTTATTTTTAATTGTGTGGCTATGGAAGACTATCTGAAGGCTTTGTCATATATTTTGTCAAAGTCTGACTCAAGCTTAAGAAGGAAAATTAATTAGAACAAAATACCCAACATATTTATGTTGAGAGGCGGATTAAAAAGGACGAATATAGGAAACATAGACAAGATTCTATCTGCATGGTATTAAAAGTTAGAATTATATATAGAAGAGCAGGACTTGGACAAACAAGAGGAGGATTTGACTTTAATCGCTTACATTAGCGAGAGCTAATTTGCGATCGCTTACCAGTCCCGGTCCATGCTTTGGGGCTTTATCAGCCCTCTCCAACCTCAAGCTTATTTCTGAAACTCTAAACTCATAGCCATAATGCTATGGAATTAAATAATTAATGGGATTCTTAATTAGTTTATGACAATTTGCAGTTGACACTATACGTTTTTAGGATGGAGAAATTCAATTGCTTTCTCTTCTGATGTGTTCGAAATTCCAAACAAAAAAAAAATTATTTCCTCAACCCTGCTTTTTAGCTCAATGACATCAAATAAAAGATGACACAATAGGAAAATAGTTTTGACATCTTCATAATTGTCATCTTTAAGTCACTCTGAAAGAGTCATGCTGAAATTAGATCATAAAGAGAGAGTCATCATGAGATTAGATCATATAGATTCGCCATTAGATATCTGATTAAACGCGTTTCAAATGTTTGCAAAAAATAGTAATAAATTTAATGATACTTCGTCTTGGGATAGTAGTTGAAGTACTATTTATTGAATTTTCCTTCTTTTGATGAAAATGTCTTTGTTTTGACAAGCCCATGAAAAAAATTGCATAAACAAGTAGACTCTGAATTTATGAATTTCTTTACCGTCTCTTTATGTTATAATTATCTTAGTAGTACGATAGTTTCAAGCTTTTTTTTAATAGACCTTGATTGTGTGCGTTATTTCAGGAGCAAAATAATCAGCTTATGACTCAAAACCAAGAATTACTAAATCATATCGAGAGGCTTTTTCAACAAATTGAAGACTTAGAAAAGCAAATTCAGGCACTGGAAATGGGAAGACGAGCGAGGAATCCGCCACAACCATTAGAGCCTCAGGTGAGTAATATCCATTATAAAGTTAAGATACTTGTATACATGAATTTGTACACGGATATATGAAAGAATATATTTAGTTTAAATATTTGTGTGATATCCAAATAACAGTTGCAAAAAAATATGAGTAGATTGTTTGTAAAAGATATATTTTATGAAACGTTCTACTTTAATAGTTACGTTATTGTATAAATGCATATATAATAAATGAAAACATTAAATCATCAATTAGTTGTATTTCAATATTGATATTTGCACCGGCCATTTAAAATTGTGATAAAACTAAATGGCTTATCATGTATTGAAGATGGTCATAATTTCATGAATTTTCGTATCATAATTCTAGAAAATATCGAAAGAACTTGTCAATATATGTTGTATGTTAATATATGTTATATGTGAAGATGGTCATAATTTCATGAATTTTCGTATCATAATTCTAGAAAATATCGAAAGAACTTGTCAATATATATTTGTATTTATAATTTGCAGTTTGCAAACCATTTATGTTGGATTAATGAACTCTGTTTCAGCATGTTTTGTTGTATTCTCTCTCTTTTTTTTCGTTGTTCTTTTTATTGCTGTAACTGTTCATAATCTGCCATTGGAAATAAAAAAAAATTCTCATTAATTAAAGAAATCTTGTCTATCGTCAAGATATTACTTCCTTCAGAGCTACTTGCAAGACCTTGTTAAAGAATCTGAGTTCTACTTTAGGCAATTATTATAAACCATTAAAAGTAAATTCGTGTGTTTAAAAAGGTTCTTATTGTCTTTTAGATGACTCAACTAAAAACACAGCCAACTTTTGCCGCCAACAGGAGAATGAGTGGCGACTCCACTGGCAGAATTGCAACAGCAACGGGACGCAACACTTTATCATCTTCTACAGCCAGACGGACCTCTTTGACATCTACAAAACCAAGCATCACTCAAAACAAACAGACCACAAATCAACCTCCGCAAATCTCAGCGAACCGAAGAACTCCACTGACATCCCCGAAACCTTTTACGGGATTGCAAAATAAACCTGGTGACCCTAACGCTAAGAAGAAAGAAACTCTTCACATAGGAGACACGAGCCCACCAGTGCAGAGTGGAACCTTAAGCCCCTTTGGTTCAGCTTGGAGACTAAAATCTCAGGAACAAAACCAAACGGACTCCTCGACCAGTGGTATCGGGAGAACTCGGACAGCAAGCTTCAGTTCGTTTAGCAAACTCAAACCTCCTGAAAATATTGCTTTGAAAACTGCGGCCTTAAATAGCAATAACAATATGTCGGGTGTGTCCAATATAACAAGCAAAAGGTTTTCTTCTAGTACGTCAGATTTATATACCTCAAGTGCATACCAAGCCAGTAAACCATTAGTAATAGATGATGCATCTGGAGATGGTAAGAGTGCCATAAGTAATGTAGGTGTTAACACAGCGAGCAAACTACCAAGGTTTCAACCCTATATCGGTAGAAGGAGCTCTTTGACTAAAGATTTTGATCAGTTTTCAGCCCTAGGGAAGGATAAGTTGAAAAGTAACACTCAAAGTTCTATGTTTAATAAATAAGAAAACACACGCATTTAGAATCAAAAGTATTTTTCAACGAGTATAGAGACTTATATTTAATAACATACTTCACTTGATCGTTATTCATCTATGGACAATAGAAAGAATGTAAATAAATAATGTTGATTTAAAAGCATATAAGCAGTGCCAAAATAAAAATTTAAAAACAAAACCATTCATCCTGATTGGAAATTTGAATTGTTTATTTATTAATAATAAACAGAATGATAAATTTTTGTATCTCTTTTGTAATTCTTTTATTGATCCATAACCATAAGGTAAAATTTTTCGGTAGGGAAATGCCATTTCGTAATAAATGTAAAACTCCCGCCAATCCTAATGTCACAAGTCATGATGTTTGGCGCGGTTAAACTCTTGGCACACTTCCACCCATTACGATTGGCACCATGCTAACGAAAAAGTATCAATAAACTTATACAAGCAAGATCTTTGCCAAAATTTTCAGGCAGATTTCCTTACAAAACAGATAACGTGTGATAGTTAAAATAAATAAGCTTTGTATCTTAATAAGTATAAAAGTATTTTAATATTATTTTAAGGAGGAAGATTTCAGTATTTTTAAAATGAACCAAAATAATAATTTACGTGAAATCCTTTAACTAATAAATTAAATTTATTTATTTTAATATTTAATGTCTGTCAGATTAATAAATTGTATTATAGAACATCACACGTCTGTTGAATATTTTTATTAACATATCTCCTTTTGTGTAGCATTTATTATAGATTGCCTCCTAACTGAGCAATGAATTTTCAGGATATTGTAGCGAAATTCAGACTGGGAAGCGAGTGAGGATGCTTTTGTTCAGCTCTTCAATTTTTCTTCTTTCAACGTTAAAAGAAAAGCAAGAGTACTTTCTATCATATCCTTCTTCTTTCAATTCCCTTCTGTAGCTCACACTCTCTGTATATGTATACAAATTTTCAATCGCTCATAAAATGCATATTTATTCATCCTCCAAGTCCAAAACACATTTTTTAACTTGTAGTGGATGACACTGGACGTTAATGCAGTTTCAAATATTAATTCATTCAT